>JAMWFC010000016.1:131953-192267 GCA_027475525.1 Macrolepiota albuminosa
CAGTCAAGAGAGGATGGTAAGTGGCATCCTGTGGCTTTCTACTCCAAGAGTCTCAATGCTGTGGAGCGAAATTATGAAATCCATGACAAGGAGATGCTAGCTATCACTGCGTAAAATCGAAGATTATGATATATTGGTATATGTTTATAATCTCCGCATTTCAGCCACATCCCTCCCAGAATCCTCTCAGAGTCTTATTTTGTCGCATCTTGCTAGATTTTGTAGATGTTCAATACATTCTTTCTACATTCTAGCTGTGGTAGCCACATGACAATTGATGTGCATGCATAGACGTGACACAATTTCTCCTGCTTAGGACGTCACGATCGTGCACTCTGAGAGCATTGTGCTTTATTTCTGCTGGCCTCGCAAGCTTCCACCAAGGTTTATAAGTTTACAATGGTAAGTATCTTTACTATGTTTGAAGCCAAACTCATAGTACACTTGACCCAAGTCAACATACTGGCAACGACTTGTTCAATGTCATTGCACAAAGTGCCGTTCATCACCTTCTGGCTTTGAGTACCAATCAACGGTCACCCGTAACCGGCACATGGTCAAGGATAAGGCACAATTAGATGGACCTTCATCAAATACATGCTCATCTAGCAATGTACCAACCGCTACGATTTTCTCTTTGTCGGATTCCTCTGCACCACAAGAAGATTTGAAGGCATGGCCTCGAGATACCTATTCCATGCATCAAGACTTTGCTTTGGAGCCTGTGGTGCCCACCGGAAGTGCTGAATTCGAAGATCATGGCCCAATCTTAGACGAGTCGGATGATGATTCTCTGATTGATCAAGATCCCCTAACGAATACACTTGTACTGGATACAGGACCTGATTTTGGCTCGAAAGACGAACAGCCACCTCCAGTTCCAGCGTCTGTGCTTGATCGTGTCAATTTTAGTGATCCTGTCGATCCATCAAGTGGACCACAAACACCTGCACCTACTTCTGGTCAGACTTGGTCGGATTTTGGTGTCAATTTTGATCTAGAGAATGATGATTCAACCATGCTTGCACCTGCTTTTTGAGAGGCTCCCTCACTACGGCTACTGTATCTTCAAACGGTCATCGGGAATATTTTCAGCTCGCGAACTGTTGTCGAATCTACAGAACAACTTCTTGATGGCTTGGATCTAATACAGCTATGTGGTTCTCTAGATCCTACTTCAGTCCCCAAACCAGCAAGAACACTTCAGACTGCAAAACGACGACTAGGACTCGATGCTGATGCCTATATTGAGAAAATTCCTATTTGCACTTCTTGTTTCAAGAACTACACCTACGACAACATCAAGACAGCCACTAGCCCAAATTGTACTGTATTCCGGTGCCCTGGTAAGATTTATAGAGAGAAGCGAACTTCAAATGACACTGGAAATGATGGCGAGCCTGGTATCAAACGGATTCCAGCAAAGATTCATTGCTATTCACCAATAGAGAAAGCAATCCCTCGGTTTCTCCTTCGTAAGAACTTTGTCAAAAATCTCCGAGACACTAGTAAGGATCTGGATCGACCGCCAATTACTGATGAAACAGTGATGCACGATATACATAATGCTGAGGGCTGGAACTCACTTCAAATTGGCATGCGACGTGTTGTAGGAGAAGATGGCGCTGTATGTGATGTTGAAATTAGTCCAGGATCACAAAGGGCACTTGTTTCTTGCGACGTGGGACTTAGCCTCACTTTTAACATGGACTGGTAGGTTTTTACTATATTATGCTTCCATCTAACTTCCATTTTCAGGTTTGGCATCACAGACAACCGACCTCATTCTGCAGGAGCCTTATATGCAGTGTTTAACAACTTATGTTGTTCTGTGCGTTTTCTATCAGGAAATGTCTATTTCTCGATGACTCTTCCAGGTCCATATGAGCCTAGTCTTGAGCAGCTCAATTACCTGTTTGCTCCAATCGTTAATGGATTGAAGCAGTTATATGCAGGTATGTGAATTATTATCTAGTACAATGAATTAACGCATCGAATATCAATCTAGGGATGCTAATGCAGATGTATGGACGTCAGTTACCTTCAATGGTTCATGTAGTAGCGGCTTTGGAGACTTCAGACATCCCTGCATCACGTAAATTCACAGGAAGCGCAGCTCATGCCCACAAGGCCCATCCATGTAACTTTTGCTTTATTAGTCATGACGAAATTAACAGCCCAGCTAGATACGATATTGAGAGTACGTCAAAGCTAATTTATTATTGAGTCTCACTTGGGATCTACCATCAAACAGATTTTCATCTCAAGAATGACTGGGACCAGCTCAAGTATGCATTCCAGTCGTACAATGCCAAGACTGCCAAGGAACAAAAGAAAATTCTTGGTAAATATGGTTGTCGACATTCCGAAATGAATTTTCTACCGGGCTGGCTACCTATTCAGTCGTCACCTCTAGATTTTATGCACAACTTCTATGGTAAGTCTGACATTATGTTCATAGATCAATCTTCTCATATAGTGATGTAGGCATTGTACACGACTTCTGGTCTGACATTATTGTTGCAGGACATCTTCTTGATGCAAAAAAATGGAGAGATTTCGAAGAGAATATCAATGGAATTATTTAGCCATCAGGAATTGGGCGCCTTCCAGATAATGTGAGTTTCTTTTTTGACTGCTTGATTTATCACGATATATTGACTTTTTTTAGCTTGGAACAAATCACTCTCTTCAAAAGGCTGATCAGTGGTAACGACTATGTAATATACAACCAACGGTTCTATGGCTTGCTTGGCGGAAGACTACGAACAATAAGATCTCAAGCACTGCACCAGACTTTCCACCACAAACTGTTTCGCCTCCTAAATTCCATCGGAACATTGATCAGTTATATCGGTTAGGGCTATACTTATCTATAGCAGAGAGAATACTTGCAGCTCGGTCTATCTTATTATATGATGTAAAACGAGCTCAGCGCTATCTTCAACTCTTCTGTCAAGGAGCCCTCCGACTTGGCATTCATCTCAAGCCCAACCATCACCTTGCGATGCATTATGTCCAAGTTTTTTGACGGTTTGGCCCAGCCTATGCATGGTGGTTATTTCCTTTTGAGCGCTTTAATGGAGAACTAGAGAAAGTTAACCTTAATGGGCATGCTGCTGGAGAAATGGAGCTCACATTACTTCGTGATTGGATTTTAAAGCAGTGTCTTGAGGAATTGGTTTTTTATTTATTCTCGTTGTTGCAAATATACTTACATTTTTTTAGGTGCTCTCTCTACCTACAGACGCTTTTGTGCAAGAACGTAAGCTTGTTGAGCGTGTTGTTACATCTCATGGTCGAACTCGAGGAACTTTGGAAGGATATATTGCTGGATTTGCAAGGGGTTAGTTGCTATAATCTATTTAAAATGATTTTCTTACACTCTTTTTGCACTCAGAAAACAGGATATTGAAACCAAAAAGTGCAAAGAAGCCTGTAAACTTACGCCAACTGCCTGACAAAACTATTTATGGCCTGCTTTTAAGCTATGCTCAGATTTCGTGGCCAAATCTGAAGATTGTGGACGATTTCACAATTCATCCAGGCACAGTACCTTTTTTCGCGTCTTCGTCAGCAATATCATGTCCTTTTATCGTTAAAGATGGAGTTAGATATGGATGTTCAACAGCAACACGGACTCAAGCTGATCGCTTTGCTATTGCTGACTTGCAGGGAAACTCCGTCCCTTGTCAAATTGTCTATCACTTCCAGCTAGCTATCGATGAATGCCCACCTGTTCTGTGCTCAATTATTCAACGCTGCATCACTGATGAAATGGTACCTGCCATGCCTTGGGACATGTAGTATGTGCTTTTTCTTATGCCGATTCATCTTGCTGCCTCTTTTACAGTTCCTATGACCTGGGCATGTGGACGGTATATGCTGATCGACTTGGAGAAATGGAAGTAATTTCGTCACTTTCTCTTATTTCTCCAGTGGCCATTGTTCCAGTTACATGCCATCTTCACCGTGATAGGCCATTATGGATTATTCATTCTTTTGACCGCGTGAGCGTGTTTCATTATCTGGATTAGATCATTTTTAATGGTTTTCAGACTGGTGATGAACTTCTAGATTCATGGGACAGTAACGAAAACAATGAGTGCGAATTACAATGATTCAACTGGCCATGGTAAGTTTTAGTACAAGCTATAACGTTAACTGAGATATTCATCAAGCATCAAAAATATCATCGATACTGTCATCACCAATAAGTCGCTTGAGCTTTTCATCTGCCTTAACAATCCTATCTTTTCTTTCTTGGTTTTCATCTTTCTTGCGCTTGTTTGATTGCTCATCTATGTCCCCTCCACTTTGTCTTTTCTTCGGCTTTTCTTCAGGGGGATCTTCAGAGTCACCCCAGAGCACACCACTCCTAGCAACACGTTTACCATCGAACCAAGATGGGTGTTCTTCAAGAAGCTCAGGTTTGACCTGCCAAGCACGAATACGATTTACGAGAAGTCGGGCAACTGGAGGTTTTGAGTTCTTGATCATGGCACCATCCTTGCACATTGTCATGGCTTTTTCCTTGTCAGGAAAAGGGTCTGTGATTCTATCAATGTCTTCATATAGTTTCTTGGCCTGTCAAACGAGGTTAGCATGTTATATGCATTGAGGATATATCTCCACTGCTCACAATGTCACTTCGATAATCAGGTGGCCTTCTAATGTATCGTGATGGTTCATCTGGTCGCCTCTCAGGGTCGTCTTCATAATCAGACATTGCATTCAAGATAAACGCATTGTCATACTTAGCATTGGTATATTCTGATTTTGTTCGCTTTCTGATTCGTGCCTTCAAAACCTGGCAGGATGATGTTAGACACATTCAAGAGCAATTTTGAGTCTATACCGCTTCTGCACGAGAGTTCTTCTGCGACCAATTCAGCATTCTCAAGTCACTTTGATCCTGCTCTGCTTCGTCCTGTAAATCCTCCTCTCTTTGCCTTTTTTCCGCCATCTCATCCTCTTTTTTCTTCACAGTCTTCCATTGTGTCGCCATATAACTCCATTTTATTTGGATTTTTTCAGCCAAGTCGTCCTTTGAGATATCGAATAGTGCCTGTTTCGCTTCGGGAACCAGTCTTGCCCCATTAGAGACAACATATTCCTGTATGTCGTGCAGTCCTGCCTTGTTTGGAGCAGTACGGTAAACTTTCTTCCAGTCGAAATGAAGAAGAGGCTTTGATGTTGCCGGGTCCTTGGGCCAGTCTGGATGGGCACGATCTATTCCATGTGGATATGATGGGAGAGTCTTCCCATCAAGTCTATCAATGCCCATCAGCTGTTGGAAAGCTTTGTTCATGACATCCTAATTCAGATTCCACATTCAAGAACAATTAATGACAAGGTGAGCTCTCATACCTGAATTGGCTTGGACTTTTTCGCAATCTCACTTCGCTCTCTCTTCTTTTCATAATCATCATCCTCATTGACATCACCCAGGGCCACCGATGTACATTCCGATGGTTCACTAGAAGATGTGCCTTCTTCATTGACCACTTCTTTCTCCCTACCCATTGCTACCTCAACTTCAGGACCTTCCCGTTCCTCATCCATCATCTCTTCCAAGAACTGAACCCTCTCCTTCAACTGGTCCATCGATGCCCGTAAGACTTGAATTTTTCTCTCTGAATTGGTTTTATACTGATCAAACTCGGTTTTCAAATCTTCATAGCTTGCTACCAATGTATTCAGGCGTGTAACGTTTGATGAGGCCATAGATGTTATCTTTCAAGCACGGAGTCGGTGTTGTTGCAAGAAAAATTGGCGACGTCACCAGCTGTCAAGTTTTACTCGAAGCTTCGATATTGATATCGATGCCAATCAGGTTACAAAGTGCCCATATTCGTTGTTCTAACTCAATTGGCGTTAACGTTGGTTCGACTCGGGCAATCATGTTAATTCAACTAACAATGTATACATGTTGTACTAACAGCTAGTACTAGTAACCATAATGTACCTATTTTCCTTTGAAAGAATCAAAGAAATTCAATTTGAGCTGGGTATGCGCTAGCGTAGGCACGCGAGCATATCTGGGCAGTTAAATTACAATGACCTATGATATTGCCAGAATCAAGCTGAATTCTATTGATTATATACTTGTACCTTGAACATTGGGTCTATATGCTAATTTCTGGGTATCTGGTCGGGATGTGTTGGAAACATGTCCGAAATCCGTAGATACCGGGAACATCCCGGAGTCTCATAATCTGCAATTTCACGCAGTGTATCATTCGGTCATTTGAGGAGTGGCGACATTTCCTTGAGGGTGCCAGGCATAAATTCGAGGTGTGGACTGATCACAAGAACTTAGAGTACTTTCGGACGGCCAAGAAACTTAACCGCCGACAGGCTCGATGGTCCTTGTATCTGGCCAACTTTGACTTCTCTCTGCATCACAAACCTGGACGGAGCATGGGTAAGCCAGATGCGCTTTCTAGGCAAGCAGATCATGGTTCAGGAGCTAGTGACAATGACAATATTGTACTCCTGAAGCCAGAGCTATTTGCTATCCGTGCTCTAGAAGGTGTGGTTGGCCAGGGAGAAGAAGTGAGCATCCTTCGAGACATCCGACAAGGTAACTGGGAGGGTGCTCAAGAAGATCTGGTAGCTAAGGCTGCCATGGCCTTGCATGCTTGAGAGAAAACTGGAGTGAAGTCTGTCCGCACCGACGAGTGGTCTCTGGAGAATGGTCTTCTTACCTTTTGAGGACGCATTTATGTTCCCAACCTGCCAGATCTCTGGAGGTGGATTGTGGAGCAGCATCATGACTCTCAAGTTGCAGGACATCCTGGCAGATGGAAGACACTGGAGCTGGTCTCACAGAATTGCTGGTGGCCTCAAATGTCACGGTATATTAGCTCTTACACCTCCACCTGCGATCTTTGTCTTTGGACTAAGCCTTGTCGTCAGCCTCCTATGGGACAACTTCATCCATTGCCTATCCCAGCTGAGCGTTGGAGCGTGGCCTCGGTAGACTTCATTGTTGAGTTACCTGATTCTCATGGATATGATGCGATCATGGTGGTAGTGGATCTCTGTGGCAAGCGTGCTCATTTTATTCCAACACACACTACTTGCTCAGCCATGGGCGCTGCCAATCTGTACCGGAAGCATGTCTGGAAGCTCCATGGGTTGTCAGATGCTTACGTCTCGGACCGTGGACCTCAGTTTGTGGCAGAGTTTACTAGAGAACTGTATCGCCTCCTCCATGTCAAACTCCACACTTCCACAGCCTACCACCCCCAATCTGATGGCCAGACTGAGCGTGTCAACCAGGAGCTAGAACAGTATCTCCAGCTCTTCTGCAATGAACGACAGGATGACTGGGATGACCTATTACTGGAGGCAGAGTTCCAGTACAACAACCATGTACACGCTGCCACCCAGATGTCTCCTTTCCTTCTAGATACTGGTCGACATCCTCAGATGGGATTCAAGCCTCGTGGACGACCTTCAGAGAATGAAGCTGTCAATGAGTTCATAGATCAGATGAAGGCAGCCCAGGAGGAAGCCAAGGCAGCTTTAGCTAAGGCAAAGGATGACATGGCCCGCTACTACGATCGTGGACGAACTCCAGCCCCCAAGTACAAGCCTGGAGATCAAGTCTACCTGGATGCCTCTGACATTGCTACCACCCGACCTTCTCAGAAGCTCTCTCACCGTCGTCTAGGACCCTTTCCTATAGTACGGCAGGTAGGCCCACTTGCCTATTGACTCAAGCTGCCTAGTGGAATGAGTCGACTCCATCCAGTCTTCAATGTGGTGAAGCTTTCTCTAGCCCCAGAGGATCCAATCCCAGGTCGGCGTCCACAGCCACCTCCACCACCAGTTCTGATGAACAACCAAGAAGAGTACGAAGTGGAACGGATCCTAGATAGCCGACTCTTTAGGAACAAGCTTCAGTTCAAGGTCAAGTGGAAGGGCTACGGAATCAAGGACATCTCCTGGGAGCCACAAAAGAATGTCCATGCCCCTGCCTTAGTCCGGGAATTCTATCAACAGCATCCCAATGCTCCTCGGGCAATCAGAGGCCTCTATTCTCTTTCCAAGGTAGACCAGGCCATCCAGAACTACTTCTATCCAGCACGTCGAGACGCCGCGCTCTAGAGGGGGGGTGATGTCAGGGGACTCCTCATTTTTTCCTTCTTTCACTTCTTATCTCTTTATTCTCCTTTCATTCATGCTCTTATTTCTTTTGTCATTCTCTCATCTTACTGTTTCTATTCTTTCAACATTAACACTATCTGTTAATACTATTCTCAGCTCTTGAGGTGCTCTGTTTCTTTAGCTACCATTCAGACAAGTGTGGGCCCTTCAGCACCGCTTCCAGACCGCTTACATAAGCCAGAGTTTGCCAGAGTTTGCCACTTATTTGTGCAACTATTTGTATAGGCAATTTTCAAGGTTTTAAGGTTTTGTTATACTGTACAGTTGTTTTCCATGATTCAGAGGCCCCAGAAGTGTCTAACCTGGCATAATGAATCTCTAAACTTGTTCTCTTTGGATCTCCCTCTGCCAGGTGAGTAGCTATCTTGATATTGTCAGTATATATTCTAATACACTTTGGATCTCCCTCTGCCAGCTGTGTGACTGAGCCACAGCCTCTAGAGGTCACCCTTACACAAACAAGGTCACATGACATTGTTTATACTGGTGTTTTCATCTTCTACTGCTGAAAAGTATTGAGAAAATATGAAAATTAAAGTGAGTTAAAAAACTGCCTCAATGATTGAATATTTTGTTTGATTTATTAATCAGGAATTTCTTGTTCAAATCACCTGATGTATATATCATTTTGAAGCTGGGATGCAGTTGTATGTCATGTGATTTTTTATGATTTTTTGCTTAGGTAATTGTTGTACACTTAGCAGAAGATCTCCAATGTATAAATTACCACCCATCTGAACTTTATATAGAACAGGACCTACACTATTTTTAACTATTTTCAACTTGTCAGAAAGAAAATCATCTCTGTGGCTATAGGTGATGCAGAATTGAAGAAAGCATTTTCCAGACACACAGTCACTATTGTACACATCAGAGAGTATGGAGCATAGAATATAGGATCTTTTTCTCCTGTGCTGAGGCAGGAGATTGTGCCATGCATAGGTGCAAATACCAGAGATAGGAGCAGCAAGATGGCAGCCACTGCTAGTGCAAGATTTTCTAACAAAATATAAAGGAAACTAGAAATGGTTTTGATACAATGCTGTGCTAGTAGTCAGTGACATAACAAGCATCAGAAGTTAAAATAAACATTTCTTAAGGCTGAAAACTGTAAGCCATCTGGTAGCAAGTTCCAACAAATTGTATCTTCAAAAATATCCCAATAAAATACAGAAAATACAGAACAGATTAGAGCAAGGACCAACTCAGACTATCAACTCAACAATAGTCCAGCCACTGTTATGGGAAGGAGAAGCATGAAGCTAGCAGATGGAGTAGATTGGCATTAATCTGGAGTAATCTGGATCAATAGAAGATCTGATATAAAAATAACTAGATTGAAATGTTTTGATAAAAGAAAAACATGACTGGAAGAGGATAAATGAGAAATAAATAAAGGAAGAATACAAAGGAGAGATGAATGTAGGAAAGATACAAAGAAGGAATGAATGGAGGAAGAATACAAAGAAGATATGAATAGAAGAAGAGGAATAAAAGAAAGAGATGAATAGAATGGTGGAACTGAAACAGGTATTACAAAAATGAAAAATAGAACAATAAAAATTAAGTTAGAAATGCTTAAAAGTCATGTGCATCTGGTAGTCTGTGCACTGTAAAAGAAGTATAAATAGCCTAAGTAGAGTAGAGAACAGAGCAATTGATAGGCAAAGGCTTGGTGGTTCCTAAAAAGTGAATCACTTAGGCTGGAGTTTGTTAAGTACCCTCTACCTTTCAGAATATTCTACATACTTTGAGAAGTAACCTTCATCAACACCTCAAGTTATCATCAAGAACCAGTGTGGATTAGAAAAGACTTTCTGAGACTACCAATAAGCCCCAGAACTATAGTGATACTTGCATCTTAAGTACTACAGTGTTGGTAGTTTGGTGGAAATAAATGAGTTTGATAGTATGCTGGATGAGAAAAGCTTGTGTCAGTTGCACCTGCATCTCTAAGTAAAGGAAGCAAATTCAGACATCATCCTGAAGGTCTTTAGCATCCAAGAAAACTTCTGAATTGACAAGCTAAGACATAGAGCATGCAGATGCTTAAGTCTGATAGAAAAGCAACAAACAAGGGCCAGGTAAGATTCTAACAAGCTGTAGGAGACTTTTAGACCAGAATTAGGAAACTTGTTTTGCTGTAAGAGTGATCTTTAGAGCTTGCAGCTAATCATACAACTGGCAGAAGAAAATCCAAAGTATATTAGAGAAATACCAACAACAACAAAAAGTAACTAATCATCTGGAAGAGGAAAATCCAAAGAGAACAAGTCTAAGAATTCCTCTGCTGCAGCACAGCACATCAGTACAGTGGCAGTGGCTATGAGATCAACTGTATAGTACTTTAAACTTATCTTAGGACAGATCAGAGAGGTTCTAGCAGCCTCCAGGAGAGCTCAGAGAAATCTTAGAAGTGCCAGAGAGTTTCTGAGGGAGTGTCAGAAAAGGAAGTCCTCTGACAAGATCCTGCCTACTCTACAATTTACTAGACTTTGCCATATCATAGGTTTACAATGACCTAACTCTATGTGAGAAGAAGTTGCACTATATAATGAAAAAGAGTATACATGTGACTGTAAGTAGCTGACCCTCTAAGATATCACAACAATCACATCCCATTGCCAAAATATTAAATAATGCAATGTTTACTACTATTCTAGTAAGCACCCTCAGCTGATTATATACAATCTTAAAATGAGCAAAATTTTACATACCAATATTTTATATTATACTCTCAAGTACTATAAATTGAATATTTAATGTATTTTATATTATTTAGTTTAGATTTCAACAAAATCAGTTCTATATTATAGTCTGTAATAAGGTCAAGAAGTGGTGGGATAAAATCCTGGGCATTATTGAGATGCTAGTTCTACACCAACTTCTACAGAAAAAATGCTTATTTAAGTTACCTACTACATTATTAGTTGAAAGGATGAATGATATATGCAAAAGAAAAAAAAAAGAATGAGAAAAAAAAGAAGTAGGAGTGTCATTATGCTTACAGTCATTATAAATATTGATGATCATGGAGTAATTGGATTTGCCTAAAAATCAGACTACCATTATATCTGTAGAAAACACTCTAAGAAATGTTAGTAGTAGTTATAATTTTATATAAATAATGAATATTATAGTTGCTTGTATGAGCCAGTGCTATCATGGCATGTCTGAGATCTATTTATTGACATTTTCCCCACATTGACATATGTAGTCTACTGCTTATATAAGCATCCAGATAGATAAACAACAACAACAACACCTCTCTTTATCAGGGGACTCCTTATTTCTTCCTTCTTTCATGTCAGGTTCTGCTGAGTCAGGGGCTTTCTGAGAAAGCAATGCCCTTATGAGGCAGATTTGATTTATATGTACTTGGGTATCTGGAACTCCAGACTGTGCTCCAGGGTTCAAGATGTAAACAGGGGATTCTCAGAGTAAGGGACTTAGTCTGGGGATTGGGTGAAGTTGAAAGGATTAAGAGATTAGAGTTGAGTCAAGAACTAGAGGTTCTAACACAAAACCAGGGTTAATAAACTTTAGATTGAAAAGTGCATACCAATCTCAGGAGCATGCAAATAAGTTGAGCATGCCAGTCAAAGCATGCCAGTCAAGTGTGCCAGTCAGTATGTACTAGTCAGATCAAAGGAGCACGCAAACAATCAAATATAATATCAAGACTAAAGTATGACAAGTGGGTAGCTACTCTTTAAGTACTGGTGGGGGCTACTCCAGGTTCCTGAGGGGTTCCAGGACATCTGGAGCAGTTCCAAGAATTAATGGGTTGCAGAGGGAGGAGGAGGGGAATCGTGCATGCAGAGCGCATGATCAATTGGCATGGAGAGATAATGTGTGATAGTCAGGGTGATTGATATGATCCAATCACGTGCCAGTGGGTAGTCCCAGGGTTCATGATGTGGGGCTGTCAGAGAGTGCAGTGTGATAGTAGGGTCTGATGTGCATGATGGCAGTGTTGGCGGTTGTAATGGTGGGGGTTGTGTTGTGAGGTTGGCAGAGGAGTCCCAGATGGGGTTCCAGAGAAGTCCCATGATGGTCCTGGATGGGAGAGGTTGTGACATTTCACTCCTTATTCCTTCACTCTCCTTTCATTCATTTCTTTATTTCTTCTATCATTCTCTTATTTTGCTGTTTCTGTTCTCTCAACACTATTTGTTAGTACTATTCTCAGCCTTTGAGGTGCTTTGGCTCTTTAGCTATCATTCAGACAAGTATGGGCCCTTCAGCACCGCTTTCAGACTGCTTATATAAGCCGGAGTTTGCCTTTCTGACTTCCAAAGTCCGGAGTTTTCCTGCCTTGTTTGCACAGTTGTTTGGTTAGTCAATTTTCAAGTTTTTAATGTTTTATTGTACTGTACAGTTGTTTCCCATGCTTCAGAGGCCCCAGAAGTGTCCAACCTGGCATAGAGAATCCCTAGACTTGTTCTCTTTAGATCTCCCTTTGCCAGGTGAGTAGTTATTATGATATTGTTAGTACATACTCTAATACACTTTGAATCTCCCTCTGTCAGCTGTGTGACTGAGCCACAGCCTCTAGAGGTCACCCTTACAACTCCATCCAGTCTTCAATGTGGTGATGCTCTCTCCAGCATTAGAGGATCCAATTCCAGGTTGACATCCACAGCCACCCCCACCTCCAGTTCTGGTAGACAAGTATAAAGTGGAGCAAATTCTAGACAGCCAACTCTTTAGGAACAAGCTTCAGTTCAAGGTCAAGTGAAAGGGCTATAGAATCAAGGACATCTCCTAGAAGCCACAAGAGAATGTCCATGCCCCTGCCTTGGTCCAGGAATTCTATCAACAGCATCCCAATGCTCCCCAGGCAATTAGAGGCCTCTATTCTCTTTCCAAGTAGACCAGGCCATCCAGAACTACTTCTATCCAGCACATCAAGATGCTGCACTCTAGAGAGGAGGTTATGTCAGGGGACTCCTCATTTTTTCCTTCTTTCACTTCTTATCTCTTTATTCTCCTTTCATTCATGCTCTTATTTCTTTTGTCATTCTCTCATCTTACTGTTTCTATTCTTTCAACATTAACACTATCTGTTAATACTATTCTCAGCTCTTGAGGTGCTCTGTTTCTTTAGCTACCATTCAGACAAGTGTGGGCCCTTCAGCACCGCTTCCAGACCGCTTACATAAGCCAGAGTTTGCCAGAGTTTGCCACTTATTTGTGCAACTATTTGTATAGGCAATTTTCAAGGTTTTAAGGTTTTGTTATACTGTACAGTTGTTTTCCATGATTCAGAGGCCCCAGAAGTGTCTAACCTGGCATAAGGAATCTCTAGACTTGTTCTCTTTGGATCTCCCTCTGCCAGGTGAGTAGTTATTATGATATTGTCAGTATATACTCTAATACACTTTGGATCTTCCTCTGCCAGCTGTGTGACTGAGCCACAGGCTCCAGAGGTCACCCTTACAGGCACCAGCTCTCATGCATTCTCATCTTGGAAAAGGTTACATTGATGAGCTCCTACTGCAGCTGGCCACAGATAGCACCAATACTCATATCTCACATTAGCCTACTGGTACCACCAGAAGTGGCATGCTCTAGCACTTCTGTAAGGGCAACCTCTAGAGGCTGTGGCTTAGTCACACAGCTGGCAGAGGGAGATCCAAAGAAAACAAGTCTAGGGATTCTCTATGCCAGGTTGGATGCTTCTGGGGACTCTGAAGCATGGAAAACTACTGTACAGTACAACAAAACTTTAAAAACTCAAAAATTGCCTACACAAACAATTGCACAAATAAGGGACAAACTCTGGCAAACTCTGGCTTATGTAAGCAGTCTGGAAGCGGTGCTGAAGGGCCCACACTTGTCTGAATGGTAGCTAAAGAACCAGAGCACCTCAAGGGCTGAGAATAGTACTAACAGATAGTGTTGAAAGAATAGAAATAGTAAAATGAAATAATATCAGAAGAAATAAGAGAATGAATGAAAGGAGAGCAGAAGAAATAAGGAGTGAGAGAAGGAAGAAATGAGTCTCCTGACAGCTTCTGGCACTAATTTTTCCATATTTTTACACTAATAATTCACAGCTACAGCCTCCAATTACTCTTAGACCACTTTTTATGGCACCACTTATTCTTAGCACCACTGTTGACACCTTGCCGCACCTTGCCACTTGCACTCCAAGGCTATACATTTACATGGACACTTGGCATCAGTCAATTTGAAATAATGCTCTTAGCCAGTGATAGTGCTTACAGGATGGAGTGATAAAGTATTTCCATGACAGCAACATTATGGACCTTTTTATTATACAATTCAATTCACAGCATTTACATACATTCTTATCAGTTTACCACCCTCTAGCAATGCTTAGCCTCTTAGTGTCAGCTAACTTCCTTTTTATAAATACTTACTTTTTGTTAGTAATACATCGTAGAGCTCATATCTCAACATTTTGGTCACCATATGCAACAGACTACCTTTTGTTGACTATGTCAGCAAGAAAACTCTGCTTTAGTTTTCTCTCTTTCTCTTTCTAGCACCTTGCAACTACAGCTTGGCATTTGTGCTTAGATCCACTAAGCAATCCTGTCTTTTTATTATCTCATTCTAGATGCTAACACTTAGTGCCTCTTAGCAACCCTCTCCCACACCTCTTAGCACCTTTTCTTAGTGACTTTTTTGTATCCCTTAGCACTTTTCCTTAGCAACTCTTAGTGCCCTGTAGCCATGTTTTGAAGCCTTACACAAGTGCCTCTAATCACTCACTTTTTTTGCCACCAACCTCTTGCCTACCGTGTGTTTTTTAGGACCTGTCCAGGATTCTCACACACACTTAGCACATCCAAAGCTATATTGGCTGAGTAGCTATACTAGTGATAGTGCATGCCTCCAGCCCAATTTGGGCATCATCAACATGCTTGTTCACCATCATGCATAATGCCTGCCCAGAGTTGGAAACATGGACAGATTATGTGAATGTTTGTATTGAGTAGAGGGCTCATTGCTATTTGGCATTTCCAATAGACACAATTTTATATACAATCACAATAGATCTACCAAGGTGTATTCTTGTAATACAACCTTAGCTATTAGTTAGCAAAGGTAGATATCACAATAGTAATATAGTAACATTTTTTAAATCACATGACAACAAAAATTGAAGACATTTTTCCCACACTGGCACAAGCTGCTGCTTATATGAGCATCCAGATAGACAAACAGTCTTTAGATCACATAATAGCAAAAATCAAAAACATTTTTTCCACACACCTACCTCAGCCTGAGCCTGGCATACCACAACCCACATGTTGCAGTCATGGTCTATGTTGGCCTTTTTGGCCAAGAAGGTCCCTATATGCTGACCTCACAGTGGTGTTGTAGCAGGTGTGAGTCACCTGCAGGACAAACTGTCAACAACAAGAAACAAAATCGCATGACAGCAAAAATTGAAGACATTTTTCTCACACATAGTCTGCTGCACAGAAAAACCTTGATCTATTCTAGATCTTGGAACAAGCAGAAGGTAACAAAGGATAGCACCTTGTTAGTTTATAGACATGCACTATAGCAATCCAAAACTGTGAGTCAAACTAGGTTAGTTTACTTATTCAATAAGATATTCTCCAGAGTAAGGAAGATGGAGAAAGAGAAGATTTTATCTAATTCTCATGCTGAACTTGATGCAACACTGTCTATCTGTAATGCCTCCTCTCCTTTAACTAGTGTTTCATGAAGTGCTGTGCTGTGAGTGCTATAGTTCTGCAGATTACTGTTAGTTCAAATTCCTACATATAGAGTGTTGGAATCTGGACCTAGTAAACAGACTAATAAGTCTCTATCCTCAGTCTGTAGTATAGAATTAACTGTATTCTGTACCTAGATTATAAACAGACTCGTAAGTCTATATTTATGGTACAGTAAGTAAATGTTCGCATTGTAGTAAGTCACCCTCAGTCTGTAGTATAGAAGTGACTGAGGTTGGCCCGACTCGTATTCTAGTATAGATATATTCTAGTTCCTTTGTCCTACCATGGCAATGGGGTGTGGCCAGACGTGATATGTAAAGTGTAAGTGTGGTATGAGAAATCAGGCATGCTTTATAGTGGTGTACCTACCAGATCGTAACATGTATGAACAGTTCTAAGACCCTTGACCTTTCCTTGCCTTTGGTCGCATGTTGGACACCATAGTTCAAGGCTGGAGGTGGAGAATAATAGTGTTGAAGGAAGACTTACACGACAGCCTGAAATATCAGATGCGTTATCAATCTTTCATCTTATCTATTTCCTTTTTCTAGATACCTCTTGTTTCGCCACCCTGTGGCTCACGATCGGTATTTTACGACTAAACTTTATTTATTTTCACCTAGATAATCTAAACATACACACAGCCACCCTCAGTCGTTCACACTATCTTGGAGTGACTGAGGGTGAGCGTATTACCCATTTTACATATTACATATTACGTGCGGCCACCTGTAGAAACTCACTGTATACTTCTACAGGTTATTAAATATATCAGTTGTTCACACTATCTTGGAGTGACTGAGGAAACTCACTGTATACTTCTACAAATAGAATGGTCAGCTGAATGGTGATGGGGTCAGGAAAGAGAAAGGTAATGCCGCGACAGATATATGTCCCATAGGATAAGGCAGACCATAACCATGATATATGCACTACTGGTGCCAGAAATTGTGATAAAGAAAAGTGTTATGCCATTTCCTTGGCAATTTTTTGCTTGGGAAAAAGGCATTTTTTATCGTTTCAAACCTCTTTCCTAGGAAAAAAGTTGCCAAAGAAATGGCATAACACTTTCGGTGACGATGGCTTGCAGCCTTTTGTTGAAGACTAACACCAATAGAATAATTGCCAAAATGCCCATGTCTCGCAGAACATGAACACAGCTTCCTAATCGTTATTCTTTGTGATCACTAGGGCTCGAAGCACACACATTACTGCATCGACGTCTTTCGACTTAACCAATGCATCACGCGACGTCCCTATCGCAAACAAAATCCAAACCTCGCGCTGAGGAATATCAATAGATATAATGTGTTGAATAGTTGAACGACTGGTACAGGAAGCCAAAATTGACTGGACTAATGTCCAATCTTCCGGCCTAAACCTTTGATCCCATCTCCTTTTCCTTTTCATTCACCTCCGTCCCTGTCCCTGTCCCCTCCCCAACTCCATCATACCACACCCTCCGGACCCACCGCCTCCGCCTCGTCACGCTGCCTGGGTACGGTATCCCCAGCGCACACCCCCAAGCGTCATTGGTGTATACCCATCCGTCGGCATCTGGATCTGCCGAGAATAAATGTCAGTTCAGAATTGACATAGATGGATTGTTGAAAAAAAACAAGAGCGAAAACGAGTAGGTAGTTTTGTTCGGCTAGAGAATTGGAGTTCTTGACAGGACTTCAATACCTGTGTGCAGGTAGCACAATGAAGAATGACAGATAGTGATCGAAAAAATAAAGGAAAAAGAGAAAGTCTACCACACACAACGAGAGAACAATACTCACCAGCCCCGACCCCCTCACTGACCCATTTCCTCCCCAAATCCTTCCTCCACCCCTCAGTACCCACAAACGCCCACCCAGCCGCAAGCGAGAAAGTCAAGTTACTGCTACGTCCAAAACCATCAAATTGAAAATGGCCATGTCAGCTTATCATAGAAATCCCGATGGGGAAAAAAAGCACCCAGACCTAACGACACCTTCACCAGTATCCAAATCTACCCCATCTCTCTCGTCCGCCTTCTCCCTTCCATCTCCTGCCCTGCCCTTCCCCTGGCTCTCCCCTGATCCAGCTCTAGACCTCGACCTCACCCCACCCCACCCATCCTGTCCTCTTGTCCATCCTCGTCGCTCATCATTTCTCAGATTTGCCTTGTTCCATCCCGGGTCGGCGGGATCCAGCGACGCGACTGAGGTGACGCCGGGCAGAGGTATGGGCGGGTGGCCTTGGCTGGTGACGACTGGGGTGGGGACACCGGAAAACGATGAGACTAAGGTTGGCGAGGTCGGGCGGTCGGTGGGATTGGTGGTTGGTCTTGAGCGTGAAGGTACAAAGCGCTCGTTCTCGAAGAGCTCGACTTCTCGCAATTCAGCGCGCCAGCATGTATCGTCCATCCTGTCGTTATCTCGTATTCGCTCGAAAATCGTTCGCAGTGGGGGCAGGTCGACATCGATCTCTCCGGCGTGAATAAGTACATCCCCTTTTCCTTTCCTTTTTATCCTCATCCAGAGCGTGAGAACAGTTCTTCGTAGTTCTGCGTAGCTTCTCACGAGGACAACGAGTACGTTATGTATTAGGCTCACTGCCACCTTACAGAGCGTCGGAAGGATTGGAAGTACGCGTGGGTGTGTAGCCACTAAGGGTAAGAGGCCAACAACGAGGCACACGCAGCGCGTCGGAAATAGTGGGGACGTGAGTAGTGCAACGAGGGGTGGAAACGTTAGAAGGAGTGTTAGTAGGATCAAAGGAGGATATGATGAAGTGTATGGAGGCACAACAACATCGGCGCAGGTAGGCGAAGGCAAGTGAGCAGCTGTCAGGACGATGAGATGGAGATGGGGCTGGACTGAGTCATGTGCGTCTGCGCTGGAGAGGTCTCATTCAATTGAACGTCATAAAGACGTTGAAATAATACGTACACAAAACCCATGAGATTCTGGATCCCTTGGAGATTCCCTTGCCAGTTTACGGAATCAGTAGAGGATGTTTCACCTGTTTTGGCTTTCGTATACGGATACGAGGCAAGCATGATACCGATCAGCGCTAGGTGTGGAATGGCAAAGACCATCTTTGGAAAGTAACCTACAAGAAGGGCTCAAATTGATTCTCTCTCTTGTTTAGAACAAGACGAATAAACGCACAGAAGAAAGCGTACGCAGACATCCACACGCCCGTGACTCTCCAGCCTCTCTTCCACCAGATGATCTCTTCGATACGGTCCAGCATCCAAAAAATCGGGCCCACCTTCGCAACAAAACGCTTGAAATTTGCGGTAGTAACTGGGATCGAAAGCGGTTCCTTCGTCGTCAGCAACTGAGGACCCTTGCGTGTATCCTTTTCCTTTTCCTTGTCTTTGGTAGATGGAGAAGATGGAGTATTAGGCAGAGTAGATGACAGTAGCATCTGAGGAAGCAGTGAAAACGCGGCTGCCGTAGAAGTATTCATGCCAGTCTGCGTTTGAGTATTCGTCGATGGTGCAGATAGCTGGGAAGTGGTATTTGGAAGTGGCGTAGTTACTTTTTTTGCGCGTTGGAGGGACTGGAAAGGAGACTGTAGGCGTGTGGCGCATGGCGGAATCGAGACGTACGCCAGCGACGCCATGGGTAGGGATGTAGAGAAGAATCAGTTATTTAATTTCATATGATTTCGCGACATGTGACCCGACCCACGTGCCTACGTCATTGGCGGCGCGTGACTCTAATGTCGCCATGCGTAAGGCTTTTTGGTCGTTTTCAAATGACGTTAGCTTGAACTTGGACTCGGCTTCGCAGGGATGCACGCAGACACTGTCTTTGACTCGCCTAAGCTACCATCCATTGTCCTCCAATCCTCTTCTCGAAGCTCCATGTGCAAGTTTATCAATACTGGCCAGCAGTGAAAGCCCTTGCTTTGGCAGGCAGTGAATTCAACTGCCTTATGGCATGCAATTCTGATGTGTCCCACTTTGAGGTAAAACGTTACATCCACATATTATTCCAGTCGATCAATATTGATATCTCAAAAGCTGTTCAACGTCTTTACGAGCTTCCTTTTCTCAGAAAAATTGTCCTTCCCTGGCATACTGTAACATGTGTCGTACTGGAGCATTGTCAAAGCGTCCCGCAATCGAAGATTCACACTGCCGCACGGTTATTACAGGTGTAACTGCTTAAGAAAATCATCCCTGCTCTGCCCGTATCAGATCAACAAGCTCCTGATGGACAAAAATTTTCCTTCTTGCAAGCGTTCTCTGGCAATTGAAGTCGTGACATGCGTCAGCCACATGTTCTGTATGACACATAACTCAGGAAGTCAGGAGTGTTCTGCCTGCATTAGTTTCCTGTTTGTGTTATTGAGCCTATCTCTCTTACCCTCTGCACGACTCATTATAAATTTGTACGAAGCACTGACTTACACGGCATCAGAAATAGAGGAACTAACTTCGTCTTCTCTTCCCATGTCTCTTCCCATGATCGAGTTTTTCCGGCTTGCTCAAAATTCACAGCTATCGAAACATCATGTGAACAATCGCAGTCATCTTCCAAGGTTGAAATGAGGCTGGTGAAGTGGATCCCAAAGACAGCTCACGAGAGGCGCGAAGTGACGAAGTCTTGGACTTACGAACTGATTCGAATCCTCTTGCACACAATCAATCATGATATTGTATCGTGGGCGCCGAAGACAAAAATAAGCTTACCCTGAGTTTGATGTATGACTACATCTAAGGCACGTAGGACAACAATTAATGTTAGAAAGAAAATAACGAGATCCTGGACACTCGGCGCATCGCTAGATTAGAGATCTACGCCAACTACTCCATACTCTATGCAGACCAGGAGAAGACAAGTAAGTACGGACATATGACTGCGATACGTTGGCCTGACCATATTCCTGTCAGACTGTCGACTGAAGTGGCAAGATCAGCACTTATCTCTACCAGACGTTGATAGAATTTCTCGATCAATTTGGCCTCAGGTCTACCTGGTCTCAGATTACCTTCATCGTATCTGTCATCCCATAGCGCAGGAATCCTAGGACGTTAATCCTGACAGTTGAAAATTATCATCAACGAAAGATTCAGAGCAACTTACATTACTTACTATCACACATTGCCTGTAAGCGCTTTCCTCTCTTAAGAACTCGAAACCAACGGTCGGTCGTAGGATGGGAGATTGGAATTAGCGTAATAATCTCAGCACCAGTCACTGTGATCTAACAATTAGGCGGACAGCTTCATTAATCGACTTCTCTCCCATGATGAATCTAAGTCAGGCAGCATCATTGCCACGACATGTCATTGCCTTCGCAAAGTAGGCAGTAACGCACATTAATAGTCAGTGCATCCCGCTCAAACATTCTTTTCTTTCGTGTGCACTCGTACAAACAGAAGTTCCGTCTCCAAAAACGAGCACATCAGAGTTAAACTGATCAAGTTGAGCGAGGTGTCTTCAAGCTTGTACATAAATAGGACGAAGAGACACGGTTACGTAATGATCATCCAAACTTGATTGATGGTCAAAGTCGCTGGCCGAAAACTGATGAACTGGCATCCACCGGCAAACATTACGAGCTCTTAACCGAATCCCTTAAATAAAGTGTACCAGTACAGACCTCGACTCTAGGAAGTGTACCTGAGACCGAGAATGGAGGAGAAAGAGGTGGCGGTCCTTGGGCATATGCTCGTCAACAGCGCATCGGGTCTCCAAATCTCCGATCAAGCCGCGAGGCGGTGTCAGAGATGCTTCCTCAGGCTTACTTGATGCCCCTCCCGCAGCCTCCTACGGCGGGTCTTCTACGATGTCGGGGCTTTCAATGGACCATCTGAACGTTACAACCTTGACGAACCAACTGCGTTGTATGCGTGACAACACCTCTCTCATGAAAGTTCATAGCTGGCATCCTGGTCGAACAATACCCTTATTTTATTACTTCTATGGGTTATGAAAGTGTATCCTTTCTAGTTTGATTCTAACTTTACTTTTCATGAAAGCTGTTCTCTGACAACTTACATACCGTTCAGATATGTGGCAATGCGCGGGGGCATGTAATCACCAACCGTCTCCAACCTGAAACGATTGTTGACATAATCTCTCCCCTTGGATCAATGTTGATAAATGATAAGTGATATCGATACATTAATGTACTGATAGTCCAGTCTGCGGCAAGCTCCAACTCCCCTCACCTTGGTCCCCTTGGGATGCGCTTGAGAATACTCCAAATTACACTCCTTCTCTTGTCGCCTTTGGTTCACGCTGCTATTCATAATGTCACCATAGATGACACTGATGGAGACTCGAATACCGGAGCAAAACCCACCTACCTTCCTGAGGGACGATGGCAACACCCAGACTGTGCTGTATGTGCGATAAAACCACCCCTGCAGCAGGTTTTTATGAAAACGTACTCCGCTATAACCTACGATCCGACATTATTTCCTTCGATATCTATACAATTCTCATTTCACGGCACGTTGTAACGTCCTTTGGTACAGTGGAAATGACCTCAGTCCCAATTCCAGGCATTGCTATATTTGTATACTTCATAGTTGCCAACTTTGTCAGTGATGGTACGACCACAGAAACATTCTGCAACTTCACTCTTGATGGTGACTTAATGACACCATACCATCACGTCCCGACCTCAAGCAAGGACTACGAGTTTAATCATCTTGTATTTTCTAAAGAAAACCTCTCCAACAAAAGTCACACACTGCTCATATCAACTTCCGGAATCAATCGGAACCTTTTCACCAGTTTTGATTATGCGATCTATCAGTGAGTATTCAATGTCTTATCGCAAAAGTGATGAAGTCACCAATTCTGCAGAGTCGATGACGGGATAGAGAGTAAGACCTCGCAACCCAGCCCAACGCAAACACCAAATCAGGCTCCTCCTCAAGTGACCGTAACTCGTAGTACATCGACTAAGATTGTCTCTAGTACTTCCGTTTTCACGAGTACTACGGGTAGTGCTTTGGCCCCACCCGAGATCCCCCAGCCAACGCCCTCATCTTCAGGCTCAGCCTCCTCATTGCCCAATTCATCGCATGGCATCACTATTACATGGAACGCATCAGGGACACTGGAAACAACCGTGATACGAGATACTGAGACGGGCTTAGCTTCTTTATCTTCACCAAGCAGTACGAACGCCCCGCAAAGCAGTAGCAGTAGCAGCGTTATCAGCGTTACTGACGACAATGCGGCCCATAAGACTCCCGGCGGAGTAATTGCTGGAAGTGTTGTCGGTGGCGTAGCGTTCATTATCATCATCCTCCTCCTTGTCTTTTTCCTGTGCCGTCGCAGAAGACGAGCAGCACACACAGATTCTTCATCGACAAAACCCGAGCCCAAGCCACGATATCCAGTTTTGATACCTTTTACTTCTTTTTCTCCCCGCCACCGCGACGTCGAGGCCAGATCAGTAGAGGGGAGATTACATTTTACATCCATTAGGAAAGAACGAAATGTAAGGCGAGAACCTGAGTCTCAAGGCCAACGTTCCCTCTCACCTAGCGTACACTCGGATTCAGACCTGCTCGAAGCACAGCGTCAGAGCATGATCGCCAACCAGATAAACAGTCTGAAGAAGGAACTAGATGCGTTGGGCACTTCTGCGAGCATACGGAGTCGCTCTGGAGGTTCTGATACGCCAGAACTCGTGCAGCAGAACCGGACGATGAAAGCGGAGATCGAGCGACTACAATGGCAGCTGCAAGAACCGCCACCTGAATACTCAAGATCTGTTGATAATACTCATCACATGACCTCAAGCCCTGCGCCTGTTGCCGTTTCCTGAATCCGGTATCAAATTTGTGTATTTACTGTTGTGCGTCGAAACTTTTTCTGATTTGAGAGAAACGATAAAGTGGTATTGACGACATGTTGTGAGTTCCTGATGCAATTTTCGCGTGACAACGGGTTTTAAAACCTCGCTTGATTGGCATATGTCGAGGATGTAATGAGTGTCATGGACACCATGAGATACCGCGGACAGATCAAAAGCGGCCATTGATATATCGCACACGGAGGATAGCGTACGCTCAGTTCTGTTTATATGTTCTGAGGGTATTTTACTAGTATATACTAATACCTACTAATACCTACTAATACACTGGTACCAAATATACAACTTACAACTTACATGTCTATTTGGGTACCTACAATCACTGCTGGCACTCAATTGTATTTTCTTAGAAAAAAGTCAAAAGGAAGCCTGTTATGCCATTTCTAATGTGTCAATTTCAGATGGAAAAAGTGTTTGAACTACAGTAAAAAGCTGGCCAAGAGACAGATGACAGGTTTCTGACTCTTTCTCCATTAGAAACATCTTCTGTCCCTCAGTAGTGGTTGGCATCCTATACCAACCACTGCTGGTGCCAGGACCTGTTTCCATCAGAAAAAGTGACAAAGAAGTATGTGATGCCATTTCCAATATATGTATTTCCAAGGGAAAAAGTGTTGGACCGTATGGCCACCGTCACTTTGCCCTGTCACACATATCACACCGTGCATCTTTTGAGTGCATATCTCTTTGACCATATTGTTCCTTTGTTACACTTTTCTTTGGCCACTGTACTCCTTTGTTATATATATACTCCACACACACACAGAGACCCTCAGTCACTTGTATTGGACTGAGGGTATGTCAACATGTTCCTATGCATAGATCTATCATACTGACATTGTACCAATAGACCTACATACTCACAACTCTCTATCAGGTATAAGTTCTAACAAAAAAGTTTGAGACAAGGGAAAATGCCTTTTTCTAAGGCAAAAAGTTGCCAAAGAAATACCATAACACATTTTTTTATCACTCTTTCTGGTAGAAGCAGGTTCTGACACCAGCAGTGATTAATGTGGCCACTAATTGGCCTCAATACACTGTTGACCCCAATTGACACCATCACTCATACTATCAAATTACCCATTGTCTATTTATCATCCCTTTATCCAACACACCATGCCCCTGACATATAATTGTAGAGTGAATGTAGATTTAGTCCCTCAGTGTTAGAAGTTAACTCCCTAAGACATGAGTAAGTACTGTGCACCTCAGTCAATGTGTACTTGACTTATATTAAACCTATCTAAGACACGAGTAAGTATTGTGCACTAGGTGGGGATATTGGTAAGTACAATGTTTATTTTGATATATATGAGTAGGCTTACCTTGTTAGACGAAGTAAGTCTCAAGTATCCCTCAGTCTTGGTAAAAGGACTGTATTTGACCTGTTAGACGAAGTAAGTCTCAAGTATCCTACAGGTCGAGTAAGTATGGGGGTAACGACATAATTAGAAGTAACGACACATCCTCAGTCTTGGTAAAAGGACTGAGGGTCACGAGACAGGGTGGGCGCCACATAAGGTAGCATGGTGGCTGAGGAAAACTATATAGTATGATCGATGTCAGGGGACTCCTCATTTCTTCCTTTTCTCACTCCTTATCTCTTCACTCTCCTTCCATTCATTCTCTTATTTCTTCTGACATTATTTCATTTCACTGTTTCTATTCTTTCAACACTATCTGTTAGTACTACTCTCAGCCCTTGAGATGCTCTGGTTCTTTAGCCACCATTCAGACAAGTGTAGGCCCACTCAGCACCGCTTCCAGACCGCTTATATAAGCCAGAGTTTGCCAGAGTTTGCCCCTTATTTATACAAGTGTTTGTGTAGGCAATTTTCTTCCAGACCGCTTATATAAGCCAGAGTTTGCCAGAGTTTGCCCCTTATTTATACAAGTGTTTGTGTAGGCAATTTTCAAGTTTTTAAGGTTTTGTTGTACTGTACAGTTGTTTCCCATGCTTCAGAGGCCCCAGAAGCGTCCAACCTGGCATAGGGAATCCCTAGACTTGTTCTCTTTGGATCTCCCTCTGCCAGGTGAGTAGCTACCTTGATATTGTCAGTATATATTCTAATACACTTTGGATCTCCCTCTGCCAGCTGTGTGACTGAGCCACAGCCTCTAGAGGTCGCCCTTACAATCGAGTTTGATTATACTGAAGAAGTAAGCAAGAAAAGAAGGAAATAAAATAAAGAATTAAAGAAACTATTGATAACCGGAAAGTAACTGACGCCGCCGCCACAGCGGAGAGTCTATTTTGACAACCCTCAGTTGACGTGTACTTGACTAAGAGTAATATGCAGTGTCAGTTGGTTTATATATCATGCTGTCTCTATATTAAGGGTAAGATACAATAAAATAGATAAACGTACATTAACCTTTTATTGGTCATCAAACTTGAGATGCTTACAGTGTCTAGTGCCTAACACAGTCACTCAATAATGTAGTTGACTAAGATTAAATTACCTCTAGAGTGAATGTAGATTTAGTCTACAGATATTGGTAAGTATCTAGTTGCATGAACATAAGCGCTATAGTACTCACTCCTCAGTCACTCAATAATGTAGTTGACTGAGAGAAAATATTTGTGTATCTGAAAATAAAAGAAAAAAACAAAGATGAACAAATACCAATTAGTATGTTATGTGGCTTGTGCTGTGGGTGGAGAGAATATTCCCTGTAAGAAAACTGTCCATGCAGTATGGACACTAGTTGGAGAAGTTATACCTCAGCAATAATTACTCATTGTTACCTAACCACATGATTATGACATATAGAATAATATACCCTCAGTGTAATGGCAACCTCTGAAGGCTATGGCTTAGTCACACAGGTGGCAGAGAGAGATCCAAAGTATATTAGAGCATATATAACACTTTTAGGGCCTCTAAAGCATGGAAAACAACTGTACAGGACAACAAAACTTTAAAAAACTCAAAACTTAATCAAACCAACTATTGCACAAACAAGAGACAAATTCTGGCAAACTCTGGCCTATATAAGCAGCCTGTATGCAGTATTAAAGGGGCTACACTTGTCTGAATGATAGCTAAAGAATCAGAGCACCTCAAAGGCTGAGAATAGTATTAACAGATGGTGTTGAAGGAATAGAAACAGTAAAATGAGAGAATGACAGAAAAATAAGAAAATAAATGAAAGGAGAGTGAAGAAATAAAGAGTGAAGGAAGAGATAAATGAGGAGTCCCCTGACAATATCTTCATCTTTATTTGCACAATTCTGACTGTGACTGTTAGGAGACTTCTTTTTTTGCACTTCTCTAGCACTTTTCAGATATCTCAGCAACTCTCTTGGCTCTTTTCAGCACTTCTGTGGTATTTCTATGCTACTGCCACTATGCTAATGTATTGTGCTATAGCAGAAAAATTCTTAGACTTGTTATGTTCTCTTCAGATTTTTTGATTAGTTATGCTTCTCATTATTGTTGATATTGTTTTAATATACTTTGAATTTCTCTCTGTCAATTGTGTGATTAGCCACAACCTCTGGAGGTTACTTTTACAAATTTTCTAGGTATCATTCAAACAAGTGTGGGCTCTTTCAATGCTACATCCAAACAACTTATATAAGCTAGAGTTTTCTTTTCTGAGC
The DNA here is from genome assembly GCA_027475525.1 of Macrolepiota albuminosa. Lineage (NCBI taxonomy): Eukaryota > Fungi > Basidiomycota > Agaricomycetes > Agaricales > Agaricaceae > Macrolepiota > Macrolepiota albuminosa. Next base: position 159,290 of record JAMWFC010000016.1, read on the forward strand.
AACTTTCAGAGATTGCAGCTAATTATATGACTAGTAGAAAAAAATTCAAAGTATATTAAAACAGTACCAACAACAATGAGAAGCATAACTAATTACCTGACAAAGAGAAATTTAAAGAGAACAAGTTTAGAATTTTTTTGCCACAGTACAAGTGCATCAGTGCAGTCGCAGTAGTATGAAAATAATTGTACAGTACATAAACTTACTCTAAGACAAGTTAGAGATATTCCAGAAGCCTCTAAAAAGGCATGGAAAAATCTTCAGAATGCCAGGGAGTGCTGAAAAAGTTACCAAAGTATCTAGAAAATGCTGAGATATGCCAAAAAAGGAAGTCTCTTGACAGTTGCTCTTACAGTGACCCCTGATTGTCTGAAAACTAGTTTTCTCACTCTATTCTGAGCTTAATTTAATGATGTGCCCATTTTTAGCACATTCAAATAACTGCTCAGCCTATTTTATTCTCTTTTGCCTTTTAGTAGTCAGCCTAGATTAGTTATATGCATGAACTTTACTCAGCATTGATTATTGTTAGTCATGCTCTATTGCATACTGAGCTCAAAAGAAGATAGGATGAGTCAAGTGTTCATTCAAATATGCTCAAAGTAGGTGCATCATTGGACTAAGCTTGGAATATAGTGGGATACAGTCTGGAAACTGGTCTCCTGACAATCAGAGTCACAGTTAGGATTGTGCAGATAAAGATAAAGATATATATATAGACAAGAGCAACAATTGCCCTTGTTAATTATACAGAAACTTACTGCTAGTGCTGAAAACTCTAAAATAAATGAATGTATGGACTTACACTTCAGCAATTATAATAGCACTGAGGTGTAAATGGTCACAAATTGAAAGAAAATATATGAAGCAATTACATAATATTTAAATTCATATTTGTTCTGGGGTAGTAATTAGTTTCAAAATTTCCATCTATTAGGTCTACCGAGGCGTCTCCTTACCAAGCTGTCCTTAGCTTTCATGTAGCGGAGGTAGATAACACTATTGTAACATTGTAATAAGAGAGTTAAGTCTGTAGAAATAGACTCGACACTGTGGCGGCGGCGGCGGCGTCTCGGTTACCTCTCCGGTTTCTAAAACTCTCTATTTCCTATTTTATTTACTTGCGTACTTACCTAGGTCGATCGAGTCCGATCGACCTGTATAGTTTTCTCAGCCACCCGACCCTCTATCGGAGGGATCGCCATTCCGAACCCTCAGTCATTTTCCCCAAAGACTGAGGGTACGTAAAATTACTTTATCTACAACTAACCCCTACTTACTCCTGACCTGTAGCAGTAGAACTTACTTAGCGTTACAGGTCAAATACAGTCATTTTCCCCAACTAACCCCTACTTACTCCTGACCTGTAGCAGTAGAACTTACTTAGCGTTACAGGTCAAATACAGTCATTTTCCCCAAAGACTGAGGCAGTAGAACTTACTTAGCGTTACAGGTTATTGGCCCCGTAAAGCGCATACGTTCACCAAAAGACATTCACTTCCAACTACACCCCTTGACAACATGACTTCCACAACCTCATCCGGGGGAAATAGTAATCCCCCCACATTCCCAGAAGAATTTTTATTCGACGGGACGAACTACACTATGTTCAGGGATCGAGTACTCTTGGCAGCGAGATTAAAAGGTGCCGAGGGATACCTTGACGGAACCATAGAGACACCGAACCCCAAAATGACACTCCCCGCCCCTTCGGCAACGGAATGGTGGGACAAAAGCCCCTCGCACCAGGAATGGCAAGTACGAAATGCGTGGGCACTGGCGCTTATCGTCTATAACACAAAAAACCCCGTGGGTCTTGGGATCAAAATGTCAGACACTGCGGCAAAGGCCTGGGAAACGTTGAAAGCATCATACGGAACCGTATCTGATCTGGGAGCGAACACGGCAGAAAATGCCCTGAGAGCAACAAAGTATTCAGATGGAATGGACTTCCAGGAGCACATAACTAACCTCCGCTTGAAATGGAACCACGCAGTCGAAAAGGGAGCCGAGATTAGAGACAATCAATTCAGAGCGATCGTTATTTCATCTCTACCTGCTTCATGGGATTACATCATTGCTTCACTGCAGTCAACCAAAACATCTGTCGAACTTATCGCCGGATTGAACGTCCATTGGGAACGATTGAGAGAGCGCCTCATGTCGAGCACAAAATCCAACTCCACGGCGCTCCTTGTAAAATCCCCACAACCTCAGAACAAGCCAGTGTGTACCAACTCAAACTGCGGGCGCACGGGACACACCATCGAAAACTGTTATTGGAGAGGAGGTGGGAAGGAGGGTCAGTTCCCCCCCAATTTCGGACGTAAACGCAACGCCACACCTGTCCCGGCGACCCCAAAAACGCAGAATCCCGCTGCAAACATGGCGTCAACAACGCCGACTCCAGTTTCCCCTCAGACCACTTATGCCTTGGTGACAAACACGCAGTTTGCCCCCGCCGCCGTATATGACCAGAAATCTCAACCCCTCGAGACGTACCTGTCGACCATAGAAACTCCCCCAAAAGCATTCGCCTTACCCGGCACGAACCAGGAGATCCCAACTTATGCTGACTCAGGTGCAACGGATCACTGCTTTGTGCAGAGGTCGGATTTTGAGGATTACCAAGCCTATGCCAAACCCCGCCAGGGGGTGTCGGCGAATCGTGGAGGAATCTTCAACATCCTGGGTGAGGGAACTGTGAGAAGGTCAGTCATGGTAAATGGGAATACGTCAATCTTGGTGTTCCGATCAGCTCTGCACACCCCGGAGCTTGCAGCGAACTTAGTCTCCATCGGAAAATTCGACGACCTAGGGTTTTCCGTAACCTTCAAAGGGGGAAAGGCATATTTTGCCGACCCTACTGGGAGGACCTTCATGACAGGGGAGAAGTGCAATCGCATGTACACCTTGGACCTCCGAGGGGTTCAGGGCAAGGCACAGACTCACAACCCCATTGCCTCCGTCGTATCCACCCTAACTCAAAAGGACTGTGTTGCGAGTCCCAAAGTCCTGGTGGCTAACTCCCTCGACCGACCGGTCGCGCTCGACGTATGGCACCGACGGTTTGGACATGCAAGCCTGCAGTCAATCAGGAAGCTCGACTCTCGGCAGCTCGTTGATGGGTTGCATGTGAAAGAGGCGCCACACGCACCAGGGATGTGCGAGGACTGTATCTATGGGAGACAGACCACCGCGGCCATATGACGGGACGTCAGAGGATATCCACACTGCCGGCGAGAAGGTGTACATCGACCTCTGGGGGCCGGCGACCGTGCTTTCGTTAGGAGGAGCGCTGTACTTGATGGTGTTCACAGATGCAGGGTCATCGCGCTTACAAGGGTCGTACCTCGCGAACAAAGCAAGCGAGACGACGTTGGCAGCCCTGAAAACTTACATCACGGGAGCCGAGCGCCAAACCGGAAACAAATTAAAGACGATCCAGATCGACGGCGGAAGAGAGTGGGTAAACCACTTGTGGAACGACTATTGCGGGGAAATGGGTATCGTACTTAAACCAGTGGTACCATACGCTCACGCACAGAATGGAGTGGTGGAGCGCTCTATTCGGACGATCTTTGATGGCGTTCGATGCCTGCTGGCTGAGAGTGGTCTTCCAAAGAGCCTCTGGGCAGAGGCTGCGGCAACGATCATTTACACTCGAAATTTGTTGCCCTCAGCACGCCACCCGGACGTCGTCCCGGAGGAGAAGTGGTCTGGTAGACGACAGGATGTGGGGCACTTACGACCTTTTGGGTGTATAGGCTACGCAAGGGTCCCCGAGGAACTTATTCGCTCGAAGCTAGACCCAAGGTCGGTTAAATACGTCATGGTGGGATATTCTAGCCATGGATACAGACTCTACGACAAAGCGAACAGACTTATTGTTACTAGCCGAAATGTAATCTTTGAGGAAGGGTCAGGCCACCGCACAATCTCCCTGCCAGACGACGACGACTTGGAATCAACAGTTCCCGTGCCTATCAACCCCGCAGCGCAACCCATTCCTGCGCCGAGACAGCAAATTGCTCCCCGCGTCAGGGACTCTGATGGGCCACTGCACCCCGACAACTCTGGCCCAGACGAGCCGCCCCAAGCGCTGCGGCGGTCTACCCGGACTGTACGGCCATCGCGCGCTATCTTGGATGCCCGGGAGTCCCTTGCTGTGCAGTCGGCGGCTCGGAATGCGGGGGAGGAATGGGCCGTAGGGGAGGACACTCCCGAAGCACTGTATACATCAACCACGGCATTTGCGTTCCTCGCGTCGACTAGCGCAAACGTAGCACCCCGGAGTTACTGGGAAGCGATGAAGAACCCGGACTTATGGGTACCAGCAATGGATGCCGAGCTGGCCGTCATGGAATGGAAGGAGGTATGGAAAGTTATTGAGGCGGAAGACATACCAAGTGGAAAGAAGATCGTGGATTGCATGTGGGTATATGCTAACAAGTACAACGGAGAGGGAGAAATTGTCAAGAGGAAGGCGCGCTTAGTTGCAAAAGGATATACGCAAGTTCAAGGCGAAGACTTCGATGAGACCTACGCATCAGTGGTACGGTTGGAGTCAATGAGGATGACCGTGGCGGTCGCCGCTGCATTGGGAATGCACTTATGGCAGATCGACTTCGTGTCTGCATATCTAAATAGTAAGCTCGAACATACTGTCTATATGAGACCTCCCCCAGGTTTTCGTGGAGGGGAGGGAAAAGCTCTCCACCTGCAAAAGGCTATCTACGGCTTAATGCAAGGTGGCCACAATTGGTGGCACAACCTCGACAGAGCGTACGACGACTTGGGATATCTCGCCTCGCGTGCCGATAGCTGCGTCCGATTCAAAAGAGTTAACGGAGAACACACGATCACGGACAACTATAACGATGACGTCTTGGGGGCCTCCACGACGATCGACGGATCTCGGGCCGCGAAGCAAGAATTGGGGTCGAAATTTGAGGTGAAAGACATGGGGGAGCTACAGTACATCCTGGGGGTGCGTTTCAATCGTGACCCAACTACCGGCGACATCCACCTGTCCCAACGAGCGTACTTGGAGCGGATGCTCGAGCGTTTTGGCTTCAAAGCGGCGAATACTCGAAATACCCCGCTACCCACCGGCATTGTGTTAACTGAGTCTAATTCCCCTCAGTCTGAGGAAGACCGCAAGTTCATGATGGACAAACCTTACCGCGAAGCCCTGGGGTCGCTCATGTGGGCGCAGGCAGCCACCCGCCCCGACTTATCATTTGCCGTTGGCCTTCTGGCTCGGTTCCAGAGTAACCCCGGACCTGCTCACTGGAAGGCCTTGGCCCACGTGATGCAGTATGTGAACGGGACACTCGACTACCGCATCACCTACCGGCGGGGAGCGGAAATCAAACCGATTGGTTATGTTGACTCGGATTATGGTGGTGACCTTGACACGCGACGTTTGACTGGAGGGTACTTATTCACCATGGCTGGGGGAGCCGTTTCTTGGAGCTCAAAGCGTCAGCCCACGGTCGCCCTCTCCACTACTGAGGCCGAATACATGGCTTTGACGCGGGGCGCTCAGCAGGCTATGTGGATGTATAACTGGCTTCTTGATGTAGACCTGACACAAACGCTTCCAGCCACTCTCTACGTGGATAACTCTCCCGCCTTGTCACTCGCTCAATGCACCAAGGGTCACGCCCGCGCGAAGCATATCGATATTCGGCACCACTATATACGAGAACGTGTGAAACAAGGAGAGATCGATGTCGTGCACATTCCCTCGGCGCAAAACCCCGCTGACCTGCTTACCAAACCGTTGGATCGCACCACCCATGGCCATCTTATTAGACTCCTTAACCTGAAGCCCCAGCTTGAGTCTGGGGGAGTGTAGAAATAGACTCAACACTGTGGCGGCGGCGGCGGCGTCTCGGTTACCTCTCCGGTTTCTAAAACTCTCTATTTCCTATTTTATTTACTTGCGTACTTACCTAGGTCAATCGAGTCCGATCGACCTGTATAGTTTTCTCAGCCACCCGACCCTCTATCGGAGGGATCGCCATTCCGAACCCTCAGTCATTTTCCCCAAAGACTGAGGGTACGTAAAATTACTTTATCTACAACTAACCCCTACTTACTCCTGACCTGTAGCAGTAGAACTTACTTAGCGTTACAGGTCAAATACAGTCATTTTCCCCAAAGACTGAGGCAGTAGAACTTACTTAGCGTTACAAAGTCCATAAAAGGAAGTATGTCACACCAATGATGTAAGAGATGTCGTGTCAGTCCAGTCCTTAACAGTATCCTCAACAACTTATTGTTTCCTATTGCGGTTACTTACAGACACTTTGTTTTCTGCCGTTAATTGTAACGCAGCGAGCCTTTGGTAGAGCAAATGCTGGTGACCAGCAAGTCAATACTGAAGAGGTACCAGAAAGTTGAATTAAACTGTATGTACCTACAAGAGTTTTTATATACTGTATCCAAAGATCAAAGGCAGTGAATCGGGTAAGGAAAACTTACGAGAGTGTAAATTGTCTACATGACGTAGGTGTGGCTTGGTGCCGATGGTACTTGGTGTATTGGATTGACAGTATACTTCCAACACTCCGAAGAATGGAAAGAACACTATCCGTATGGATCGAACAAGAACTGATAGATTATCATGAAGAATTTCCGTCTAACCCAGTACAATAACATGTTGAGAAAGAACAGGAAGAAGAGAGCATCAGGGCGTCAAATTACCCGCCAAAGACGGACAAAAGATCAGAGAGATACGTTTCATCTTTATTTCCAGTCCCTAAAGTCATATGGATGATATCATAGAAATATCTTTTTCATCGGCATACTTCAAAGCACACGTCTTCGGTATATCGGGAAAAAGAGATGATGTCCATGATATCTTTTCTAATCAAGTCCAGTGTAAAATGATACCCTGTCATTGCACGAGCGGGGATATTGGGCATACTCAACATCTAGTACGGATAGAGCAATGACTATGGCCAAACGCTACTAGTATATCTGAAAGCAACCATGCACAACTTAGCCGTTTGTACCTGGGGCCATTGACACGATCCAGATTGGAACCATCTGAAACGTCCGAGAGATGATTAGTTAGTCATATAATTTTCACTCAGAGCTCTGAAAATAGATGAACAGCCTTTGAAAGCATCTTTGTTTCCACTACAAAGGTGAGCTGGCGGTTCCGTTCCTTGAGTATGCTATCATTATTGACGGTATCTTTATTAGCAAAGGTGACGTCAAGAAGTATATACAGTGACCGCATTCCAACAATATACAACGTAGGTATATGAAACTTTAGTCACGGCCGCAAACTCGTTTCAAGCCAGTCGCAGATTTTCTGGAGATTTACTAGAGGCACGATTACTTACATAATATAAAACTCTCATAAATTCCCCGAAAAGGAAATACGCTCTTACGGGACCAGCTCTTTGTTTCAGCCCTTTTGTCATTCGTTTCGTCAAGCCAAGCTTGTGCCTGGATGTCCTGGAGCCAACAGCTGTTGTTAAGTCACATGTTCCCCACAATAAGGTGACAAAAGTGGTTCTTGACGTTTTCCGAGTTAATACTGTGTCCTGTCCACGCATCTTGTTCAGCATTGTTCAGTCAAACCTTTCTGGTAATTGAACAGAGGCCCCATTCAGTACGTGTTTTCGTACCTCGCAGGTTCATTCTTATCGGAACTATCCAATTCCGGGTTTCTATATCCATCTCAATCGGCATCTCGACAGTATCATTTCTATTGTCACCAAAGTATGAGCTCCTGCTTGTTTGATACCACAGTAGCATAGCCATCTCCACATCTCCTACACCATTTCCATAAGGGCATCCATCGCATTTTATAAGCAAGGACATCGCTCTGGAAGCGTTCAGGCCGTCCCTCCAGCCTACTCACCCTACAATGTCGTTACCTAGTCAGTCTACCCGGTTTCGTCTATCATCGTCTCCGCCACATCTAGAGAGCATCGTCGAGAAATATGCTCTGGATAAGCAAGCGCACGGGTCGAATGTCACCCCCGATGTCGACTCGAGCGTGATGACGAGTTCAATTCCACGTCCAAGCCTGCATCGCACCTCGAAGCCCTTGCATTCAATCCTAAAACGCAAGGCACCGATGACAGAAACACTTAGTGTTGAGCTTGAACATCGGTTTGTTGGCGCAGCATATTCTTAGCCCTGTCCGCCCACTGATCCAGAAGCAGCTTTGAAATATCGGTTATACGATATCGGACATCCTGTTGCAAGTCTATAGTGTGTCTCGAACAAATATCCGACGTACGTGATATCCTTTGTTTCCTTTGCTGCGCCCTCATTAGTCTTATCTCTGATTTTATTGAATATCTGCAGTGGATTCACGAGACTAACGTCCATCACTGCCCATCATGCATGCTTCTCTGTATCTTGGACCCTTTGTCTGCTGCTCCAGTTCCTCTCCAATCTCAGTCGGTGACCCTCGGGTTCAGATTCGACCATATCTTTTCCATAGTCTGTGCACTCTTTCAGCAGCGTCACTCGAAGATGAATTGCGCCTCACCGACGCTCCCTTCTGACTCGACATACAGACTTTTCGACACAGACGATGAGACTTACCCAGAGTTCGAGTTCACACGTGTTTTGTCATCATCATTGTTTACGACAGATATGAAGGAGACTTCGGCGAGGCTTTTGAACATTGTAGGACTGACAGTTCTGCTTCTTGCGTTGCTGCCTCAGTAACTCTCGGCTTATACGCGTTTGCAACACTCCTTTCGACTTCTTTGTTCGGATGCGTCTTTCGTCGATTCACCCTTCCCACATCCATTATTTTCGTTTCTCCCAGCCGATGCAATCCAATTTGAAACCGGTCATAGTGTATCTGTATCTACTACTCCCATACCTGTATCCATTATTTGTCCATCCATTTAAATAATTAGCTGATGAAATTGCTTGTGACCAGAGCGATTGATATCGGTTGCAGTACAGCCTCACCTTCAATGTGGTGTTAAACATATCCCAGCTATTTCTGATGACCAGATCTGGATGTACACACTATATCGTAAGGTGCAAACAAATGTTCGTTGATTAAGGAATGGTAGATCAACCGACGCTATCTCACGGTTTCAGCAGTTTCCACGCGCAATTACGGTCGTTCGCGGGGTATCACATGTATATATGTATTCCATGAGAGATTTGGGGATGCACAATATACATACAAAACATTGACGACCCAGAGACTCGGTGACGAGTCTTTCGATATGTGTGGAGTAAGAAGTATCTACCCGCCTCTTAGCTCATTCCATTAGTTTGCCGGCGGTATAAACACAGTCATTCATTCATTTGTGCCGATATTGAGGACCCGGAGACTCGGCGAAGAGTCTTTCAATGTGCGGGGTGAGACGTATTGTAATAGGTCCTGCCATGAATGCATCAGACAAGAATACGATCCTATGGTCCGGAGTGATGGGATTGGGATTTGCGGCAACAGAGCTTTGAACCTCTTCATAGATAGTCTTTAGCAAGAAGGCATACTGTCGGATATGGTGTAACGGCTAACATTGCCGCCTCTCATGAATTTGTAGATCCGGTGCACGCGGCAGCTCGGGGTTCGATTCCCCGTATCCGAATTTTTTTGTGTGTAGCCTCATGCCCTTTTTGCCTCGATATCCTTCCTCTATCTAGTTGAGATTTGAGTATCACTTGGACAAGAGGATATATAACTATCAAATGATATGAGCTATAGTTTTTCACCAATACTCGTTTATCCGGATTGAGAGCATCATGATCTGTTAGACGGAAGGGACTCTGTAGGAATTGTATCTGTGACGGGCACAAAAACGGACAATATTTACGACGGTTGGCAAGTTCCTCAACAATCGTGTCGTCGACACCGATCCAGACTCGACTCACTATCCTGGTAATATGAGACATTCTGGAATCGTATACATAGGTGTTTCGTCTTATCATAGAAAGCTGGGTACAAACTGGACCTGGGGTAAATGAGCGCCCCAACTCCCTGTATAGACCATATACTGAAGAGAACTCGATGCCCTTGGCGTCTGACTTGCAAGACCAACTTCTCAATGTCAAGATGGTTATTCGTTAGACGGAGAAGCTCGAAGTTGTAGATTCCATGCCAGAAGCTTGTGATATGTCATGTCGATTGACCAATGTTTGGAGACCCACCTAAATAGGTTGGTCAGAAGACATATGGGTCTACATGGCCACATGTACAAGCTGAGAAAGAACTATCATTTTATACTGGAATACCTTTCCGTTCCGCCGGCACACAAAGGGAAGTAAGTACGGAGCACGAAATAGGAGCTGCGCCGAACAAGAAAGTAAGAAACGGTCGAGAAGACCAGGCAGAATTAAAGAGACCCATGAAGGGGAGATTGATCTCGCTAAATGAACCGCAAGGAAGTGGAGCGGAGCACGTTGTGGATCAATCCCTAATTTCTGTTTAAGGCAAGTCTTTCTCCTTTTGCTAATCAAAAATTAATTCTTCATTCAATTATGCACCGTATGCGACCCTTTTCGCTTGGCAAATTGCGAAACGTAAGGTAAACGGAATTTTCTTCCCTGACTGTTCTCGCTCCCACTTGTGCTCTATGCTTCCAGCGTAGCTCTCATCTTGTCCCCTTATTTTTTGAGTCCTTCATTTGTCCCCTCACGCTCTTTACACTATTTGAAGGCGCACTCTCTCGATTTTTTCTCTTTTATTAGAGAAAATCGATTTCAGATGAACTTCGCCAGGCAGAAGCGGAATCATGCACGTATCAGCCGTCGCTACGCCCCACTAGAGGCTCGGGCACCTGCTTTAATCACGCTTCCTATATCCATGCCCTCAATACCCCTTCTTGGTCCCTTGATCACTCCATTAATCGCAGGAACAAATAAGCCGGTCACTAAGACATCGAAATCTAAGCCCACCCATACGCCGCCAGCGGGGGAAACGACCCCAACTCCCAGTCCAACAACCCCTCCAGCGCCAGACCCAACGACGGCCGTGTACGACAACGGTGGGACTGACCCTATCGACACTAGCAGATCGAACGAATTTTCAACCTCGAGTTCCGTTGATGTCGTTGATGGTAAGACAACGGTTATCGATACTGGTGCTGGTTCCACCAGTGTTAGGACGGGAGGTAGCACATCGTCTCTACCCCAACCGTCTGGCGCGTCTGGCACTGCCCATATCGGAGGACATGGGTCGGGAAACGGTTCCGGTGGCGATAGTGCTTTGAGTTCACCTCCAGGAAATGATATCAACTTGAATGGATCCATTGCGAGTGTTGCTGGTAACACGAATCCGACTAGCGGTACTGGCAGTAATAGCCTAGGAGGCGGTCTTGTTAATGGTGGGCATGGCAATGCCGACCCAGTCGCCTCAGAAGCTACAGCTTCCTTCGTAAAAGGCTCTTCAGGTTCAACTGCCTTGCCTGGCCCTGACGGTACGAGCAACGCGGCAAATTCTGGTTCTAATCATGTTGGAGGTGCACTATCTGGTGGTGCCATCGCGGGTGTGGTGATTGTGGTTATGCTCGGCCTCATTGCTGTCATAGTCGTCCTTTTACGAGGACGTTACCGCGAACGTCGTTCGGAGCAAAGGAATCGGTGGTGGAATAGGTCTGGAACTCGCCTCAGTGCACAGAGCGATTCCTCTCCAAGCGTAAGCCGCGCCAGTATCCGTAGCAGCTTCGAGACTACCATGGATTATGGGCAAACCCCAAGATTCAGCATCTCCATTCAGAGTGTTCCTTCTCTTCCGCCTATGGCTGAAGTTAGAGGCGGGGACAATATCCAACTCTTTAGTCCCAACTCAGCCATCCCTGACTCTCCTATGCTGATCGCGTTTGACAATTCAAAGGTTCCAGGTGAAATTGCGGTAAACAATCGAACTTCCACTCACAGTGTCGCGAGTAGTAGGAGTGGGTCGCATTATCTTGCCATTCCTAATGGCGATGACCGGGACACTTCTTCACCGGTGTGCGTTCGACCGTTCTCGCCCTCAGAATCGTTTTCATTTCCTATGCCCCCTAAAACTCAATCCGGAGACTCAAGCTCAAGTCGACCGATGAGTATGGTTACACTACACAGTGGTTCTCGTTCTTTGAAGGGTGGAACAGCAGCTGTTCCTGCCCTGCCCTCCAACCCCTTTGCGGACCCTTCCAATCCCTTCTCTGACCCTCTCTCGCCTACTGTCGACTTTGCGGAAGTCAAACCCATTCGACGTCCATTCAAAGGCACGCGTCATGACGAGCTCACGGTTACTATCACGGACTCTGTCAAGATTTTGCGCCTCTTCGATGACGGCTGGGCACTTGTGGAGAAGCTGCCAGCTTTCGAAGAAATCCTCGCAAAGCAAGGGAAAAACATACACCGACTTCAAGGTCTGATCCCTATTGAATGTTTCCGCGCGAAGGGCGAGGATGTATCGACTTTCTCCTCTGAGAAGAGGGTATCCAGTGCTCTCTATCAGGAACATCTCAATTCTGTGGACACCGTAACGGCAATATGAGGTAAATTTTTTCAACTTTGTTTCAGCTGTAGTGTGCTTTTTAATTGACAAATTACCCCTAGGCCTTGAAGTGACCTTTCACGTTCGCATATTCTTACCTACGATCTGTACGCCTATCCAGGCAGGTTGAGATGTATTCCTCATTTCAAAATTAGAAGGGTCGCCTATTTGTTCTACGAATGACAGACAATCTATCCTACTTCGGAAACCTTTTTTATTAATACTGCATTTCTAGCATCGCTGTCACTTGATACCTACTGTTGTACTTGTTCTGTATCCTCTCTTGTGGAACATTCTCTTTCTGGAGGACAATGACTACTTAAATTATTTTGCGAAGATGTTGCCTTGGAAGCTTTTTCTTTTGCCAGAGCGACGGATGAATCTCAACATGTCCACGTGAGCAACGGTTTCGATCACAGTTCTGAGTTCAGTCTAGGACAAGTGCAATCATCTTCGAAACTACGGAGTTTTATCGACGACTACTGTCTTGGGTCTCCTTGACACCATTCTTGACCTTTATTATAGTTGAAAACGTGGTGAAAGTATAGATCCTTTGATTGAGGTATGTAATGCTCCTCGGTTAACGTCGAATATCGAGGTACTCAATGGATGGCAGTGTTCATACTTATGCTTATGTCTGCTAGGACGTGGCCTGGGTTACGCCTTTCATCCCTATTTCTTTGGATCTCTAATCCTTCGCCTCTCGGAGCGGCGCTGTATCCTTTGCACGACATTGATTTACAGGAGATGAGATCGCTTTATAAGGTTGCTATCTATGGAGCTGTTTCGCCTTCGTTTTGAAAATCTGCTCTCTTGCCTGTCGTTCTCGCTGGCGAAGATGAGCTCACAAGGTACGTCAAGGAGGTAAGGCTCCAGTCGAGAACGTGGTATCAACTGTCATACAAACTGAACATCGGTCTATGGCAAACCTTGAATCAAACTCTTCGGATATGTGGCTTGCCTGTGTCGATTTGAGCTGATCCCCGTCCCGAGATGCCATTCATAAAATTTCATCGTGGCGATAGCCCTCTCAAACGCCATAGGGGCGGCCACGTAATGCAATAGGGCCTCGACCCTGCGCATTACTGTAGCTTTGAATCTAGTGCTTGCTTGATGGAATTCCCAGACCTCTCGAGACCATTATCTACTCGCCTCCATGACGAGAAAGAACGCTTCTGGGTGAATAGACTTATCCATGGCGTTAACAAGATCCGATCCATAACGAGCCCCTCGAATACCACTATGAATAGACGCCATTCGTCCCAGAATGACGAGCGACGAGCTCTAGCCTTCGATGATCCAGTCTTCATGACAGGCGCTCCGCCGACTTTCAATCCTATAACTTCAGTTGTGAACCCCCTTTATTTCATAAGGTGGCCACGTGGTAATTCCAAATCCTGCAACGCCCGATTGTAAACTTCGTTCGATATTTGCGTGCTCCATCAGTCTTTCAAGCTTAGAAGGTTCCGTAATAATCAGGATCTGCCAATTACCCGTTTATCGTCTTGAATTGCCAGATGGGCACAAATAATACCACATGAATAAAACGGGCTTTTCATTGGTTTATGAGTCCTGCCTTCATTTTATTCATTCCTTAAATAAGGCCAGTCATTTTGCCTCTGACATTTTGCGCAAAAATGACATTGTATATTGCATATATAGCACGTTTGACTCATCAGGATTGGGGCTGCTTAGTTAATAATCGTCGCTTTTGCGGCCTACTCCAACCAATGACTGTACACTTGGATAATCCATGCCATCGGAGGTTTCTCAATACCGTTCCTACTGCTTCTACCCACCTCCTTATTTTTACAATCCACTTATGGCTCATGGAGATAACGCGCGGCTCCTTGTAGGCATCATATGGACACGGACTCTCTCTTCACATTATGGCACAAACGGAAGTGTACTGAATAATTCATAGCTGGTAATCCTTTGCATCGAGAGATGTTCAATAGAACCTAACTTCTCTGTACTGGAAGCTGCAGTCATACTGCAGCCGTTGGAGGCATCAGAATGATCACGCGGTCTGACCTGTCGATGGATATCGCGAGATCGAAAAGACTGGTATATCCCTTGCACCCGAATAGAAGCCAAGTCACGTATATCGACCTGCAAGCCCCTCACAGGTGCGTTCAATGGCTTTCCCTAATTTCTGAGGTTTGACAGTACTAGGAAACAGTGAGTGGTCATTTATTATTGTACATGTGCTCCTTATTTATGTAAGATCGCAGATGACCTGGTTCTTGTTGAGGTTTTAAGCTCTCAGTAGTGAAAAGCGGGATATCATAAATAGACATTCCATGATGTTGTCGCATGTCTCCGAAAATTGATCAATATCGTTTTACTGTAAAAAAAATTATCAACTTGGTATACAACACGCCGAGATACTTTTTCAGAAAATTGCAAATCATACTCTCGAGAAATTCCGACGTTGGGACGGAACCATCATCCTGCCTCGTTGTATGAAAATGACGAGGATTGCATATACTTACGCCTCATGCCTAGAGTCCGAGGACGGTCACCCACCGAATTCAATTATCTTTGATCTCGTGCCCTCGGCATGTTCATAAGACCAAGTTCGGACGTGAAAGGAACGAAACAACCCCACTATCCTTCGCAAACGGGGACCCAGCATTAGCCAAATGCTACCTTTACCTGACAATGGATTTTGAATCTCCAAACTCTTCATCCAAAGCTCATCCAAAAAATAGATAATAATTCGTTCAGGTACAGGATAGTTCCTAACCTCGCGCATCGTGTAGAGCGTTTAGATAAAGCCAAGAATTCTGGGTTTGAAAAAGTCCCAATCCACAGGTCACCCGTAGTCGCTTTTGCACTCCGTCGGAAAACCGATGATACGGTCGGTGCGGGTACCGACAGAGGACGGAACACCCAGGTAGGTAGATGCGAATCGGACTTTAGGTGGTGCTGCGGTGTGCCTTCCAAGAAATGGATAGGAAGAGGATACTCTCTTGGGAGGCACATAGCCAAGAATGAACGTTGTAGTGCCTGAGGGACCGAAAAATATTTTTTACAAGGCTGGCGACAGTCGATTAGTGGCGATGGGTGAGGTTTTACACTCACGACCAATCATGACGTTGTCGAAGATGGTTGTCGTTAATGAAAGACATTTAGTGCACTATCAAGGGCAAAACCCGCGGATTAATGGAGGCAAAGTTGGTACATGACATTTGCCACTTGGAGAGACATTCTCCGCCAATTCTTTTTCTGACTGTGCAGACCTGTTCTAATTCTCCAAGGTAGATCAGTTCGTCCTTCCTAAGACCCTTTGAGGGAGGTTATTTTGTGTTGACAAAAGTACCGACCGGTCAGGAAAGGGATGCTTCTTTGTCTATAAGTCTCCCCAAACATGGACTCTTTGGAGCGTTGCCGCAAAAGTCCGAGCATAAAGAAGTGTTCAAACCCTCTACCAGTAATGCAGGAATGGCAAACACCAGGCTATTGCTGACTTGCGTACTCCTCAGGATCGCGTGTTGAAACGGGTCCGAGTTGGACGGAAGGCCTTGAGCGGTTTTCTCAAGTAAGCTGGAAGTTTGCATTATTGATGCACCAACGTTGTACAGGATTTATGGTCTGTTCTCTCCCAATAAATAAGGGTCGCATTTCCGATTCACGGGTCAAAACAACTAACTGACGAAGGACCCACAGCCGGGCAAGATATGACTTCCTACTTGTCCCGGCATGTGAGGGAGTCCTTTCAAAGGACCGGGACATTGTAACGTGACTCATTCGTGATGTCGTTATTAGGGAAAAAAGTATGGTATAACCGGAGTGTCGAAAACCCTCTTGACCTATTTGGGTGAATCGTTGAATTCGTATATTCATGAAAAGTTCCAAACTAGTCTTCGACCGCAATAAACAGGACTCAGGACAGAGCATACATATCTCGGAATCATCGGAAAATTGTCCGTAATCGTAGGCACCGGGGCTGTCTGTTGTCAGTTTTTTTTCTCGAAACCGGAGCTTTGAAAAAACTGAGTCCGCTTCAGCGACGATGGTTTTGGAGCCATAAACAGTTAGTCCAGGAACAAATGAGAATGAAGTAACTGCTTCAGTAACTCAGTTCAAGGGGAGTCCAACTAACACGTGAGCTTGGGAGAAACTGGGACACATCCTTCAGTTTGGCTTCTCGTCTTCTTTTCATAACTCCATTCATCCTCCTTGCTAAAATCGGCAGAAATATAAGAACGATGTGGAAATTACAATCGCGAAGTTTAGAGCTATGGTGTTATAATATTGGTGTATATCTCCACACGTGGCCGATCTCGATCTGCGCTGAGGAATATGCAGGCTCGGCTCGAGCCAAATATAAAACAAAAGCTATTCTTGACCGGATTTCAGATCCTCCCATTGCTGCATTGCTTTTTTGATCTATCTCTTTCTTCGGCTGTCGACAACGCTGAGGGCTTTTCGCCATTCGCCTCACGACGCCAATCTTCACAGACGTCGATCCCTATTCCTTAGTTGACCTAGACTACGTCATGGATTTCAACCCAGTAAGGCAGCGATTTCCAGGTCTTCGCAGGAGTCAATTAATATTCCTTTAACAGTTCGAAATTTCGATTCCGCACATTGCCTATGCGTGTCTCGGTGCCTTTGTCGTAGTTGTGAGTCGTTTAAGGGCTGACAGTATTGGTCACGACTGATCACTATTCGATGTGTAGTTTGGCATGTTCTCGCTGCTTCTGCGCGAAAAGGTACCTTCAATTATTCTTCTCGCGTGCAGGTCTCATGCTGCAGAGTAGCTGTATATCGGTGAGGCGTGTTGGGCTTTTTTATTCGGTGTCATTATCGGTGAGTGTACGTACGATTTTTTGTGGAGCGGTAGAGAAACCATTTTTCACCCAGGCCCCTACGGTGCAAACATATTCGATCCTCGAGACTGGGGAAATGGCAACGAGGATACCTCCAATATAATCACACTCGAGTTTACACGCGTCGTACTAGCAATAGGGGTCTTCGCCATTGGGGTTGAGTTGCCCAAGGCCTACATGATACGCCATTGGAAAAGTCTGCTATTCCTACTTTTTCCAGTGATGACTTGGGTGAATCCATTTGATGTTTCCGTGATCCTAGCTTACATTGCTCAGGGTTGGTTCGTTTCAGCTGGCCTTATCTGTGGTCTTATCCCCGGTCTCAACTTCCTATCGAGCCTGGTCGTTGCTGCATGCCTTACCCCCACTGACCCCATATTGGCTGCAGCAGTTGTTGGTGGAAAATGGGCTGACAAACATGTTCCCGCTCATATCCGACATCTTCTTGCCGCGGAGAGTGGTTGTAATGACGGAGCCGCGTACCCATTCCTATTCATTGCACTTTACCTCATGTTCGACGCCCCAGATGTTGGAAACGCCATCCGCGATTGGTTTGTACGTTTGTGGCTCTGTGAGTTTTCATCTGAATCCACTCCTTCTCCCTACTTGACTGACTTTACTTTGCCTGTTTAACCTACAGATCAAATACTTCTGGGCATTATCATCGGTGCAATCCTCGGTTTTGCTTTCCGCCACCTAATGAAGTTCTGCCAACGGCATAACCTGATTGATCGGCACTCCTACGTCGCCCAGTACATCTCCCTCGCAATGCTTACCATGGGTGTAACCATTCTCCTTGGTTCGGACGACCTGCTAGCAGCCTTCTCCTGCGGTGCAGCTTTTGCTTGGGATGGATTCTTCAATCGTCAAACAGAGGAATCAAATTTCAGTTCCGTGATTGACCTGTTGTTCAACATTGCAGCGTTCGTATACGTCGGTGCTTGGATGCCTTTTAGTGCCTTTCAAAACAAAGAGACTACACTCGCCGTTTGGAGGCTCATTGTCATCGCGATCTTGGTGTTCATCCTCCGTCGGCTTCCACCCATGATCGCACTCTATCGGTGGATACCGGACATCAAGACGTTCCGTGAGGCTATCTTCAGTGGACATTTTGGGCCAATAGGCATTGGTGAGTTGACTATCTAGCCCAGTCTAGCACCCAAGTTCTGAATGTCTGAGTGTCTCAGGTGCAATATTTATCTCAACCCTTGCAGAAGAATTTATTACGAAAGATGAACGGCTGCATAGTCACCAAGCTGAACTTCTTGCCGAAACTATCCAGCCAATCGTTGCTTTCATGGTTCTCTGCTCTGTCGTTTTGCATGGTCTTTCCATCCCGTCCTTCTCCCTTGGTCGACGAGTGCATTCCGTCTCACGGACATGGTCACGGCGTGATACGCTGACAAACCAACCAGAGTGGACAAATCAAGCGCGTATAGTTGAGCGAGGAGGAGAGGAGATAGTTATCAACCGCGACAACGTCATGGAGCGCGGTGAGCTGTGTACGGAGAAGCCTGAGGACTCGTTATCACGACTGACAGGTTCGGAGCTGAGAACGCCGAGTGTAACTGTGGCAGGTGCAGGCGAAGACGAGCGCAGTATAGGTTCAGAGAAGTTGGAGCCACCGACCGAAGGCCAACCAGACGCAGAGCATTATGAAGGTGCAGTGGAGACTGAGTGGTTGGAACCACACAGAAGGGTGATTGAACGTCAGCCGAGTCACGGGGAAGATGTGAGTCTCTCTTGCCTTGGACCAACTCTGACTAACTAAATGACTCTATATGGCCCAGGTTGAAGTTGAGGTTGTCAACGATAATCCAGGGAGCACACAAAGCTTGGTTGCCCAGATTCAACATTCACTTGGCCTTTGTCATGGGCACAAGCAACTCAAGGGTGAAATGGCAAGTGAGACCACGAAAAGCAAATTGGAGGAAATTGAACTTGAAGTAAAGGACGCGCTGGAGACGCACACCAACCGCGATGATAACATTGCCGGACCTGATAATGCACGGAGTGACGACGAAGATGAGGCTTGGGCATCAGAATCTGAAGCGAGTGAGAGCGAACAATATCTACAGGCTGGTGTTGGACCCTCTAAAAGGAGAGTAAAGGCACACTCCGTACGACGACAACCTTCGAGTTCCAGTCGACATCGAGGACGTCGGCGATTGTCCAGCCAGAGACCCAATCCTCCCTTTGCAACTGATTTTCAATCACAATCTACAGTGCCGGGCTCAAGTCCAGAAGCATCATCAACGTCACCAACCCCTGGTATTTCGCCCGAGGAAGAGGAGTCCCGGGGACGATCTTACCCCACTCACGCACATTTTGCTTCCGAGCCCCATCCATACAGCATCATGGCTTCCAACGGTTCTCTTTTCGCGCCAGGGAGCCCACGGACATGGACTGGTCGACATCGACATCGCCGCCCTGGGACAGCAGACAACTCCATCGTGCGCCCGGGAACTGGAGATAGCTCACTTCGCAATGCGCGTGTGTCGCACATCAGAATGCTTCATTCATCCCCGCCCACGAGAAAAGCATCTCCATCACGTTCTGTACGATTTATGGATGAAAAGGGGGATGACTCTGAGGTCAAGGATAAGGTGTCGTTCGATATCGGGCGCCGAAGCCCATCAGAAACAAGAAGAACATGATTGATGATATAATACCTAATTCGTATACGATGGAGGGTTGTAAAACCGAGATAGGGCACGCATCCGGTATCTGGGACATGCATGACCATTTGAATTGATTGATTGATTGGTTGCTGTTTTCGTTATGCATATAATGTCATATAATGTCTCGTATGTTATGTTTTTGATGCTCTGCATCTTATCATTTGGTCCCGAATGGAGTCCTAATGTTCTTTTGGGATCAAATTTCTTTCGTATACATAGAATAGAGTGTATTTGTAGATGTTCATCTTATAATACAGAGATAGATGCGTTGATGGCGGGCTCATTTCTTTACGCTGCCCAGAGGTTCATTCCGACGTGTGGGATTAGAAAACCTTCAAAGTACACTTCAACCTCCTGGAATTCCTCGACACCAAAGCCCATAGTTTTCAACGCTACATGTCCGTCCGGCCTGACGACGACAATTGACCCCACGTCAGGATCAACTCCCCATTTGCTATGCATGGGGTGTTCAAATATATCTCCCGCTTCGGGAGCACTCTGTCTATATGGGGAGAGTAGGGGAATGTCGTCGCAGAAAAAATGTTGCGGGCGAAAGATGGGCGAAGCATGACAGGATCGGGTCCCGGGATATATCAACTTCGTGATCTTTTCGCCAACAAATGAACTGGTGCTGCTAAGAGTAGTGATGATTGATGTGTGGAAAAGAGAGTGCGAAACGCCGTGATAATGTTTGCTAGCTTGGGGGATATCATCATACATATAACTATACAGAGCTCTCCCCTGCGGTAGAGCTTTATCCAAAGCTGAATTGGTGGTCACTGAATTAAGTCGACGAGCACTGGGCTTGTCAACAAGATTAGACCCAAACCGAGAGAAAAGAGATCCTGGTCGTCTAAGGAAGATGTCAAGGTTAACGAGTTGCTCTAGTCCGTTGTTCTTGGAAAGATCGCCGACGAGGAAGTAGAGCGTGAATCGACCATCAAAACGAGAGACGACAGGTACAGGAACCAAATCTGAGAGACGGGTGACGATAGCAGGACGGGTGCGGGCACCAGGTATTACATCTGGCTTCCCAACCTTGACTGCAAGCCGTTTTCTCGAGGCCGTTAGAAGGGTGCGAGGATAGACTATGGAAGCACCGGCTTGATACTAAAACCATAAACATCAATTTTCTCCTTTTTATGAACATCTGAAGGAGCTTACCGCGTAATGGGATGCCTGAAAAGTGTGGAGGGTGGACAACCATTCAGACGCGTCGGTGTAATTATCTATAGACTGCTTCTCGAGCCCAGCGTAAATCTCTACAAGTCTCCTGTCCATCTGAACTAGCTCCTTCGCAACACCGTGTCGCTCGAGGCCATAGGTCGATAGAATCTGTGATAGTGCAACTCCTTTCAACACAAGTCCCACCTTCCATGCGAGATTATGTGCTTCCAAGAATGCAGTGTTAAGGCCTAGTCCAGCTGAATTAGAAAAATCGTGATCGTTGGGATGAGAAAACGGAGAATTAAGTAGAATACAGTAAAGACCTACCACGAGGCGAATGAGTATGACATGCATCCCCAACAAAATATAACGAATCTTGGAGCGAATATTGATTGATGATCCTTTGACCAACTGAGAGTGACAACATGTCATGAGCGCCACAGACTTGACCGTTAAAAGATTGCGGCATACCTTCATAAGCAGACCACCAATTGACCTCGTCCCAATCTATTTCGTAAGGGTAGAAGATATCTTTTACCATCTGTGTGGCTTCTTCTCTTGTTGCCTTCTGCTTAGAGTTCGCGAGCTGGATATCGAACCTTGCTGATGGTTTCCCGTCGATCGGTTCCCGTGGTATTACAAGCACAATTCCTTTACCTGACCTCAGCACTCTGATAGAATCTATTAAGAGCGGTTCATCGTATTGATAGTGAGCACATGACGCACGATAGACGCTCAAGATCTGGATGGTTACTTCTCAAATTAACAGCGTCAAAGACACACCAAGTCACAGGTAAGGTTTCTCCTTCGAATTTGATACCGTATGGAGCAGCCCAACGACGCACAGAGGACCGTCCCCCATCTGCGGCAATGACATACTTAGTCACAAGCTTCTGTATTTGTCCTGTCCGCGTTTCGCGCACCCGAACAGTGCTTGAACCGGATGTCTTAGTTGGCAGCTCCATATCAAGGAACTCCCAGTTCCAATGTACTTCGAAGCCTTCGCAGTGGCGTTCAATGTCGTATATCATGACCTGTTCAATGAGTCCCTGTCGCACAGCCAAGGCGTAATCTTTTTCAAAGTCAAGGAAAGGCGGGAAGAATCGAGCCAGTGCAGTTCTGCGTGTTGAGTCACCGGAAATCTCCCAGAATGAACGACCAAATATCTTCTTCCCCATAGCTTCAAGTTGATCAAGCGGGGTACCAAAGCTCTGTTGATGACGAATCATTTCGGAATCTTTGGTATCGAAGTCAGTACTAGAAGATTTTTTTCCTACCTGCATGACTTCCATCGACCTTCCAATCAATAAATTAAAGATCTTTCAGTAAATCTAGATGAGGATCAAACCTTGGTTGTAGTGCGTCTGCCCTTCCGTACTCATGACTTTCATACCCATCTGCATCAATGACAGTCGGCTTGATGCCCATACGTGCCAGAGTCATGGCCATCATGAGACCAGCTGGACCTAGTTTATGGCAGAATTGGGCGGTATGTCAGGGTATTCGTTCAAACAGATACATGTATGACTCACCAGCGCCGACAATAAGCACATCGGTGTAATCGTCGGATGAAGTTTGTACCATTGGTAGAAGAGGGGGGGTGTTGTACATCTGTGCATCGCGCTTTAATAAAGGAGTAGTGTCCCCCCTACTAGCGGGATAAAAGTCAACATCCTCGGCGTTGTATTGTACGTGCATGCAATGAGGCAGCTCAGATTGCAAGATACGTTCAGGGGACAAGCTGGTAAAAGAAAGGAGCAAGGAGGAAGAAGCACAGCCGCGGTCCCGCGCAACAAGCGGGTGGGTTTTCTTGTTGAGGTGGGTTACCGCGCTATGCAAGAACAGATGTATCGTTGAATAATATCCGAGGGCCAGACTAAGGCAGGATAGAAAGAACAGGGCGGAATAAAGGCTGCACACACTGTTCGCTTCTGGGGGATGATGGATGCAGTGATCGGTCCATCGAAATCAATATAAATAATATGCAGTGGATCCTAAGTGGCTCGCCACAATCCCATAAAGAGGATCTTCTCTTGTTATCAAACGAAAGGAAGTCATGCGACCAACATGAGATTCGCTCATTGAAGGCTATCGTGCGCTGAAGAGGAGACGTTCGTCATAACTGTGGGCTATGTCATCCTGACCCACATGAAAGCGAAGAAGAGGAACCGCGAGAAAGTGGGTCGTAAGTCACGTTGACACACTATGGCCAATGGGATTAGAGGATCTCCCCGATACACATGCTCTGATATGATGCATGTTATGGGAGTGGTGTGACCTATTAGAAAAGGTTCTGATCTACTCTTGAATATCCCGGAGGGAACACACCGGTATCGAACGGAATGCTGAGGATCGTATATCCACTAGGCGAAAGAACGGCATGAATGATGAGTCAACATTAATTAGAACACCATGTAAAAGGGATCGAACACATAACTGAATGTAGGTTGGGTAGTATCCAGGAGCCAGTGGAATTCACGTGCCGTGGATGTACTGTTTCGAGCAGTCGATTCGAAGCTCTTGAATGTAGTACCTCGGGTGTAGAAGTATTCAGGTTATTTCGGCGAGCGAACAGCGTAGCGTGCTCAGGCTTTCGATGGGTGAAGTATTGACTTGAGATGCCCAAGCAAAGTTAAAGGTAACGTAAGCACAATAAGCTGAAACTTGGTTCAGTGATTTACCTTGCTTTAGAGGGCAAGCTAACATTTCAATCTGATTGTGCTAAGCATACGTGAAGAAAATCGGCCTTCACAGGAACGGCTTGATGTTGGGCTCGAAGTACCAGAGATTCGAAAAGTTGGATTAAATACAGCACAGCAGCCAAGTAACCAAGAAGCAAAGGTGGCTGATTACCAGCACTCAGGGCTGGATCTCGTTTGTAGAGCAAATGGGCAAAATTACCCAGTTGAGAGACAGACGAAACCACAAAACAAAGAGACAAAGCTCCCTACCAAGCAATGGTCCTGAAATCAAACCAAGAAACGGCCTTTTTTGCGTCAGGTCGATTGTGATGTTGTCAACTTCCGTAAATACACGGCGTTGCATAGATATCTCGACCAGGCTCCAGAAAGATTTGCAAAGAGCGGGACCGGAAAGCAGTTAGAAGATGCCAAAAACGCGGGACATGTTTGGACAGCTCAGGACTCGAAAGCTCGCTTTCATTTAGGCAAGAACACCTTGAAAAGCTGGCATAGTATTTCCACTCGCCAATCGCTTGCAACTGCTCGAGGTTGATAAGGAATTAGGCAGAGTTCTGATTGACTCTGGAATTCAATTGCTTAAAGTACCTATCCCTCCGGAGTATTTGTGGCTCCGTTGGTGGATATAACCACGCGTTTTTTGTGGATCAGTGTCGTTATGTAAACATCGATCTTGGCTGCGATCATTTTTACCCCAGAACCGGGGATTATCGATTATCGCTGAGACAATTGCGTATCTTCAACATATCGGGACTGTAGTCTATACTTCAGTGATTTCCTCCACGATAAGTCCACATGTGATATCGTACGGAGACGTGATATCTAACTCCTCCGCTTCTGATGCAAGAAAGAAAATTCCAAGTGTGTCCGTTGTATACCGTTCGATATGGTATTCTGATGTCTAGAATGAAACAAAAGCGTTCGGTGTTTTTGATCAGTAAATAACCAATACCCACCAGACACCCGCCATAATAGCGATCTCTTGAGAAAAGATTGACTCAGAGAGGGAGTCGTCGAAATATACCTTCCTGAAAATACAGAGAGAACCGTCATGATTTTCGGGAGCTGCGGTTGTGGACAAGTAACCGTGGATTATAAGTGGCTGTGCATGAGCGCTTGTTATGAGCATAAATTAAAAGTAAGCATGCATTTGTATCAGTTCTGCAATACTATGTAAATGCAACATCATTACCATCATCCTTCATAATAGCTATTCTGTTCAACTCCACGGCTTTTATCTTGGGCCTTTTGATGTGAGGAGCCTGCAGGAAGCATTGTGAATTGTCCTTATGTCTTTCTCATCCAGAAAGTCATCAGAACTTGACGGCCTTTTTTCTTTTTTCTTTAACTCCATTTATTGTTTCAAGGGGTAGTTACATGATGCGTCGTATGTCACCTACAGTATTACCAAAGGAGGTTAATTACGGACATACCGGTTGTTCTCCGGCCAACTACCTTGAATGTGCACTCTCTATATTTTTCTCTCTAGTGACCAATGCCAGACAATCTGCATGTTATGGCTTCGTACATTGACTATTAAATGAAAATGATAAATATCATTGATGGCTGTTGAGTCCAGCGATGATGTGGATTTCGGAACGCGTAGATTTGTACCCACATATCATGCAATATTCGCTTGATTGGACAAAATCTGTGTCCGGAGAGAGGTTGATTCCCATCGTCCATGTAGCTATGTTTCAAGCGAAACAGTACATCTGGCCACATACGAAAAATTTCGTCTTGAGGCAACAATATTCTGAGTAGAATGCCGGCTCCAAAGGATAACGTCAGAAGACAGTGAAGATTACCCAATTCTGCATTTTATGCTCTCGGATATACAATGGACCAGAGTATTTGCATTTTTCAAGTTGTGTAAGTTTGTGGCAAATGCCGAAGTAGTATATCATTATCATCAACACGTGTCTGCGTTTGTACCATAGATTGCCCAAACGAGGAGCAACTCCGCCCCTCTCCATCCACTCTGGACGAAGCAATTGCAAGAATGTCCGTCGATCCGATAGATGCGATCTTCTACAACTGGATTCTATAGTAAACCTGCATAGTGTTGGTTCCTGTGCATGGTTACAGGACGCGATGTCATTTAAACGCAGCCATGGATGCAAAAAGATTGCCTGCCCTTCTTTGCCTACAGATAGCTCATCAAACACTCTGAATGTCTTCAAATTTTTCAGGAAGTACTTTCGTTCGTCCACACATAAATCTCGGGTATGGCCAGGACCGTCCTTTTGCTGTCAATTCTGTGCCAGAGCTTGTCGAGTTCGCTGCTTTGCATAATCCTGACCATACTTTCGGCATTCAGACTCGCACTGGTGACGACTTATCTTACAGCATTACCTTCTCTCAGCTTCAGGCAGCAGTTGAATATGCATCATGGTGGCTGGTCAGTAGTGGATGCACCACAAGTCGCGCACACCGCAATCAAACACCTGCGCCAGTAGGGATCCTCCTCGGGAGCGACATCGGTATTTTTATATATATGACAGCATTGCTACGCATTGGAACACCAGTAAGGCACCACCGAAGCTTAAAGTTGAGCTTATGCTGACTGTTTTCTTTCTTTTTTTTTTGTGCTTAGGTCCTTTTACTTTCTGCACGATTGACGCCAGTAGCAATTGCGCACCTATTGAAAGAGACATCTCCTTCGTGTGTTTTGATTAGCTCTCATGTTGCCAAATCTTCCAAGGAGGCGCTTGCTCTACTTCAGTCAGAAGGCTCACTTTCTGTGCCAACTTTTGTCCACGCTCTTGGATACGACGACCTCCTGACTCCTGACCATGACAGGAAAGCCATTACAATACCCTCTGTGTACAGGAGTTGGAAGCGCGATGATCTGGATGCTATAATCATGCACTCCTCTGGAACAACGGGACTACCGAAACCTATTTATCATGGACAAACATACCCTCTCATGTTTGCCACCTGCCACCGTCTTCCTGAACAACAAGAACCTTTCCACCATATTGTCTCCACATTACCCCTCTACCATGTACGTTTTGCATTTAGCAACATCTCGATTCTGCGCGTTAACGCATGTTTCTAGGGGTTTGGCTTCCTCGCTCCTCATCTGTCACTTTCGATCGGAATACCATTTATATTGCCACCGGCTTCAATAATTCCGACTGGAAAAACTACACTACAGGCTATCGAAGCGAGCGGGGCGCGATACCTATTTACTGTCCCTTCTATTCTTGAGGAAATGATCGGTCTATCCGGTGGTATAGGCCTTGAAGCCTTGAAAGGCTTGGAAATCGTTGCGACCGGGGGAGCTCCCATGAAAGAAAGCTTCGGGGCTGAGATTTCAGCAGCGGGTGTAAAGCTTCTTCTGAATCACTGGGGTAAGTCGTATTATCTTTATCACATAAGTGGCCATCTTTACTTACATCGTCCTTTTTTTTGACTCTTAGGTTGTACGGAGCTCGGTCCGATAGCTCCCATCGAGAGAGTCGCCAGCGGGTATGACTGGCATTACGTGAAGCCGCGGACGGATAGTGGGATTACGATTATTCCACTCGATGACGGGAGTAAATCTTTTCGACTAGTGGGCTCCCCGCCAGGATGGTCCAAGTCTTACGAAGTGCAGGATCTTCTAGTCGCAAACCCTAATGATAGTACGCAATACAGGATCATGGGACGTGCTGATGACCTATTAGTTCTTTCTACCGGAGAGAAAATACGACCCACTAGTCTTGAACAGACAGTTACGGAACATCCTGACGTCAAGGACGTCTTAGCTTTTGGTGCTGGCCAAGTTTGCCTTGGACTTTTGATCGAGCTGTCTGCTACGAGCTTCGACTCAGCTGACGTTGATCAGCTGGAAACACGCCTTGCTGTCCTCAGCTCACTCCAGCCATACCTCGAGCGAGGCAACTCTTTCACCGACAAGCACGGCAAAGTCTCAAACGAGATGGTGGTGCTGACTCGAGAATCGACAAAGCCTTTCATCCGCACTGATAAAGGCACTTTGTCCCGCAAGTCCATCCTCGCGGCATTTGACAAGGAGATTAAATCATGCTATGAGAGAGCTGACATGCAGAGCGCGCAGCCCTTCCCCTCACTACATGATGGGGGCCACGCACTGCGCAAGTCTATCCGTAGCCTCGTACATGGCATTGCCGGCAACGAAGACATCACCGATCCGATGGATCTATTCGAAGCAGGTATGGATAGCCTACAGGCGAGCCAACTCCGACGTGCTATCTTGAATGGACTCCGCGTTACACCCGACCTACCCATTGCAATCCAGGACATCGAGCCTGATTTCTGCTTTGACAATTCCTCCATTGACAAACTGCACCTTGCCATTACACGCCTCATGGCCGGAGTGGGGGCGGCGCATGCGCAGGCCACTGGCACGATGAGGGAGGAGCGCCGCGTTCAGGCGATGGAAGGCATGTTCGAGAAGTACTTTGGCGTGCTGCGTGGGTTCGAGGGTCTTGCAGCACATGTGTGTGCTTCGCGGGCCAAACGCCGGCCAGCGGCTGGACACAAGAAGGTCGTTGTGCTAACAGGGTCAACGGGGAGCCTTGGATGTTTCCTCCTTGCGCGCCTCGCGAGTGACCCGGACGTGTCAAAAGTCATCTGTCTCAATCGCGCACATACGAGCACAAGCGCCATGGCGGCGTCGCCTCGTCAGCGGCAGATGGACATGATGGCAAAGCGGGGCGCATGCATGTCAGCTCGCGCCTGGGATAAAGTTGTGATTTATGCAGCAGACCTGGGCAGACATGATTTCAACCTTGGTGAGAATAAATTTTACGAGGTACGTGCGTGTGTGTATGTGGAGGTTATCAAGCTCATTTGGATTTTTTCCCCTCCTTTTCCTAGTTGCTCAACGTTACACACATCATACACAATGCCTGGCCTGTCAACTTCAACCGAAATCTTTCCTCATTCGAACCCCACGTGCACGGACTTGCCAACCTCGTGCGGCTCGCCCTTTTAAGCGGGGGGCGGCGCGCCGTGGGCTCTGCACCCACGCGCATCCTATTCGCCTCGTCAATCGCCGTCGCGGGGCGTTTCCCGTCGCTGAACGCCCAGGGACCCTTCGAGGTGCCCGAGAGGTTCCTCGACGCCACGAATAGCGCGGAATTCGGGTACCCCGAGGCGAAGTGGGTCTGCGAGCGTCTGCTGCTGGGCGCCGCGGAGCTGTATGGCGAGGCGTCGGGGTTCGGCGAACCACTGATGCAGGCATGCAGCGTGCGTATTGGGCAGATGACGGGTCCTGAAGGGTCCGGAGCGTGGAACGAGTCTGAGCATTTCCCAATCATCGTTCGTGCCTCGCAGCAGTTAGGCGCGCTCCCCGCACTCCAAGGTGTAAGTCTTTCTTTCCCTCTCATGTGTTAATTAGCAAAAGAGCACTTACGAAATTCGTCGCCAGTCTTTATCTTGGCTCCCAGTCAACCGAGCAGGGTCGATTCTCACGGAACTGCTCTTCTCACGAGGGTTTAAGCCATTCTACCACATGGAGAACCCGTCGCGGCAGTCGTGGGAGGGGATCATGAGTAGCCTGTCTGGGATCCTGGGTGAGCCCCGTGGCGCGCCGCTGTCGCTGATACCCCTCGCCAAGTGGCTCGCGCGTGTGAGGGCATTGGGCGACGACCCGAAGCGTAATGCTGCGTTCAAGATCATGTCGTTCCTCGAGCGCGATTTCGAGACGATGGCAAGCGGGAGCGTCGTGCTCCGCACGGCAATGGCAAAAGTCGATTCGGTGTCCATGGTTAGGTGTACAGCGCTGGATAGGAGACATCTCGAGGAGTATGTCGCGTATTGGAGGAGTGTTGGTGCGATGGAATAGACGATGCGCTAGGTTTGGTTTTGGTTTTTGGTTTTGTATGTTAGAGAGGATTTATGGTGTTGATGATAGAGAAATTGTCGTTTTGTGTTGTAGAATGGGACTAGAGAGAAAAAAGTATTCGGATACGGGGAATCGAACCCCGAGCTGCCGCGAGAGTTACTTTCATGACACATGAGAGGCGGCAATGTTAGCCATTACACCATATCCGATTGCCGATCGTTTCCAGCACATCAGCCAATGTCGTAACGAATCTACAGAGCTGTGATTTGTGCTTGTGCTTTTTTGAGTTCATGGTGAATGGATGCATGCATCCTGAACCCTTACATATTATATGTAAGATATGATATCTCAATCGACAAAAGATCCCCAGTCTGAAATACCACCGAATGAGATCTACGTATATGATTTATATGATTATGTGTAAGCACAGGATGGCCTATGACACGCTGAAGAACTCAGCTTGCGGTGTTTGGGTGCTTGTCTGTGTCAAGTCCACCGAATGTTATCCGTTTCGTTTGGGTTTGCGAAAGGGGACAGACTTTGGAGAAAAGGAAAAAAGAAAAAAAGATTCGGATACGGGGAATCGAACCCCGAGCTGCCGCGCAAAGTGGACCAGACCTGGTAGAACAAATGAGAGGCGGCAATGTTAGCCATTACACCATATCCGATTGCCCATCGCTTTATCAAATCAGCCAACTTCATAACGAATCTACAGAGCTGAGTTCATGGGACATATGTACTAGGAGAAAAGGGAAAAGGGAAAACGAATAAAAAAAGATTCGGATACGGGGAATCGAACCCCGAGCTGCCGCGCAAGTGTCATGTGCTATTGAAGAATGAGAGGCGGCAATGTTAGCCATTACACCATATCCGATTGCCTCTACTTATATCGAGTCTGAGACTTTATAACGAGTCCTTGAGAAGCGGCAATGTTAACCGTTCGTTCTGGCGCTGTCCTATGTGGGTGTCCTTCATTAGTTATTGTCTCTAGGTGTCCTGGGCCTACATACGATAACTAAATCTATACAAAAGATTCCCAATCCTAGGTATACGTAGATGGTATAAACCACAGTCACCAGCACAATCAGTCATACACACTGACCACCCACAGCCAGCTCTGGCAGAGCCTGAGCAAGTGCAGCGCCAAGGGCCCACCCAAGCTCAGTGCCACGCGCGCGCTTCGCGATGCGCACCTCCCTCTCATCGGGGAACTCGTACCCGCGGCGGAGGAGCGCATACATGTATGTGAGGTCTAAGCAGTACTCTGGGCGGCCACGCAGGGCGTCGAGGGCGTCGGGTGTGTCGTCGTCGTGCGTCTCGCTGGCGCATACTCGGCGTGCGAGGGCGGATATCGCGTGTACTGTGAGATGGGAGGCGGGAGCGAGGAAGGGGGCGAGGCGGTCGTAGAAGTAGGAGAGGAGGAGGACGGGGCCTGTGGGGAATGTGTCGAGCAGCCGGGGCTGGTATACGCCGTTGAAGGAGCATGGAGGGGTTTTGCATACCCTGTGGGTACAGTGGTTAGTTAGTAAGGGAAGGAATGGAGTGGAAGAGGGGGGACGTACGTGTCTTTTGCGATGATGAGGTCCATGATGCGGAGACATGCGTCGAAGGAAGCAATGTCCTCGCCGGCCATGGTGACGTTCCTGCCGTCGACCAGGACGACGCGCTCGGTGTGCTTGATCAAACACGGGTTGTCCACGCGCACGAGCTCGTCGTCGGCATCGGCGCGCAGACGGGCAGTAAAGTGGACGAGACGGTGGACGGCCTCACGTGCGCGCATGAGGCCGTAGCCCAGATACGAGTGCTGGTACAACACATGCGTCCGTCCCGCCATCGTCACCTCGTACCGGTGTTCTCCCTCCTTCCGCACCGCGCCCGCGCCCACGCTCGCTGCCAGAGGCTCAAACGCAATCTGCGTCGACGCACCCCCAAGGTCGAGCACCGCATACGTCTCCCTATCACTCTCCCTCTCACTCTCCTCCTCTAACGCATCCAACAAATAATTCGCCGTAGTCCACGCGTACACGCCCTCGTCCCGGCCGTCCAGAATACCCACCGCACCACGGAGCAAGACAAACTCCCACATCCCCAGGCGCGCCTCGACCGCACGCAGGAGCTCCTCGGCGCGCGTGCCAGGGAGGAGACGGAGGCCCGCGGTGGCACGGAGGACGACGGGTGTGCACCGGCGCAGCGCGGGTGGCACGACGCGCGTCGCTTCGTCCATGAGCACGTCGAGGCTCTGTGCGCCGCGCGCGGGGTCCGCCGCGAACGACGACAGCCCCGGCTGTGTCTGCGAGAACACTTCGTACTCGAGCGTCGGGCTCGCGTGGCAGTTGTTGAATTTGTAGATGTGGATCCGCGAGCCTGTGGACCCTGCGTCGAGCAGGAGGGTGTAGTGGATGAGTGGCGTGTTTGGCGTGTGTGGGTGTGTGCATGAGGCAGTGGATGTGCGGTCGAGGTCTGTTTCGTAGGTTAGTGCGACGGTGGAGGGTGGTGGGGAGGACGCTGAGGAGGAAGGTGGAGAGGACGCTGGGGACGACGACGGTGGGGATGATGGTGGAGAAGGTGGTGGAGTCAGCGATGGGGATGACGACGAGGACTCGGACGGTAGTGTAGACGGCCTAAAACGCGGAGCAAAAACCCAGACAGTCACAAAGACAAGCACCACCGCAACCACAAGCTTTCTCAACGTAAACCGGCGCCGACCTGGAATTACTGGCGCAGGCTTGACCCCGCTCTCGAGGAGCTCGTAATCCGCGCTCGACATGTTATGTTTTTGTCTGTGTTTTCTTTTTTTTCGGGGGTTTCGGGGACGGGTGTGGGACTGGGACTGGGACTGGGAGAGGGAGAGTGTGGACGACGAGGAAGAGGCAGACGATGGCGATCTCGTGGCGGTGTCTTGCTCGGTTTCTTTTTCTTTTCCCACTCCGAGTCTGAACATCCAGCAACCTGAGCTCAGATGGGTCGGTGAGAAATTTCTATGTGTATTCACCCACATCCACATCGTGCAATGATGCATCAAATCACCTCGGTTACCCTACATTACCTTGGTCTTGGTCCACAGAATCATTTCTCGTATCTTGAAAGAATGGATACCAGATGTAACCTTCGTATTTCAAATCTCTTGAGAGTCCTTTCTCGAGGACTGGATCCACTATCCACCCTCGCTCTGGGTATAGGTATGGGTCTATACAGCATCTCGCAAAACTTTATAATAATCGGATATGGTGTAACGGCTAACATTGCCGCCTTTCATAGTAACTTCACAAACTTCTATACGCGGCAGCTCGG
>JAMWFC010000013.1:0-35819 GCA_027475525.1 Macrolepiota albuminosa
CGCGGATATATGAGTGTCGAACGAAAGAGGCGTGTTTGCGACTTTGGTTCGAAAAGGATACCACGTGACGGTATGTGTTATCGCCACAAATCTTAAATGAAGTACTCATTCGAGCTGCCATTGATGCTTACCATGGGCTCTTGTCCACCATTCCAAGTTCCCCATCGGTAAAAAGTTTAAAAAACCTCGAAGATGAAGATGGATAGAAAAAACTTGGGCTAATCGAGAATATCTTGCGAATCCTCAGTGTTCACCTGCAGTGCTTCTAACATCTCTACATCCTCACCACTCGTCATTACATGCTGGTGCTCAGTCTCGCAGAGAAACCAAGTCCTTGAATACTGTCATCACATGCTCCTACCCTAAATTATAATTGCTGTCCCACAACGCTCACTATCTCCCATGTCAATGAAGAGAAGCAGAGCCACAGTCTCTTAGCATCTCGGCGGCCGGAAGGCATATGAAACTCTCATGACATCACGAGCTTAGGCCTTCCCGGAGGACCCGGCCTCTGGAATCGATGTAACTCAGGTGATCATGTATCATCTCCCATACCTTGAAGTCCTTAAATAGTGATTCATGTCGGAACTATGCCCGATCTTTCCATGGTCAACCTTCTTCTGCTTGCCACTGCAGGTCTCGCTCTTTTATTCTATGTTTCAACAAGGCTTTACAGCCTCTGGGTGGATAGAAGGGCGGTGGGTTTGTCACAAATGCAAACTTTTTGATTACCCATTTTGTTGCTCGCAGATAAGCAAGATCCCGACTATTGGAGACTCTGGGATTCTTTCTTCATACAGAGGAGCGCACCGCTTCCTGTTCAACTCCCGTGAGATAATTGAAGAGGGCTATGCTAAGGTTTGTGCTCAGCCTTGAAACAATTCCAACTGGAAGCAGATTTCTGCAGTATCGAGGTGCCGCCTTCAAAATCCCAAATATATCCAAGTGGACGGTGATTATCAGTGGCCGCAAATTGGTGGACGAGCTTCGTAGCGCTCCAGACAGTGTTATCTCCTTCGTTGAGGCCGCCGCTGATGTGTGTATCATATCTATGCCTGACTTAAGACTTTATCAAGAGGGCAACTCTTCTAGTCAATGCAGATGGATTACACTATGGGACCGGAACTTCACTTCGATCAGTACCACGTCGATGTCGTCAAGTCTTCTCTCACTCGCAGTCTCGTCGAACGTTTTTCAGATGTACAGGACGAGATTGCTTCTGCCTTCAGAGAACTAGTACCGGTCACTGAAGGTATGTTAGAAGTACACAAGACTCGATTTTATTGTGCTCATCGTTGAATTTTAGAGTGGATCCCAGTCGTAGCACTTCCTACCATCATGAAGATTGTTAGCCGTTCCAGCAACCGACTGTTTGTTGGTCTCCCGCTTTGTAAATTTAACTGACGTGTTTTCAATCTATGGGTTGATGATAGTTGCTCCTCAGGTCGTAACACAGATTACAGAGATTTGAACATTGAGTTCACCGTTGATGTCATCAAGGCAGCGACAACCATCAATTTGTTCCCTGATCTGCTAAAGCCGTAAGTCTACATCTACTAAAGAACGTAGCGGGATTCGAGTATCTCAAAAGACTCGCTGGTCGTTTGTTCACCAATGTCGAATCTCAAATCCAGCGAGCAATGCGCCACCTTCGTCCGCTTATTGAAGATCGCCTAGAAAAAGATGCTCAATATGGCAAAGACTGGACCGGACGACCTGTAAGCTTATTCTTCTTCCTCTTGAACCAGTTTCTTACCCATCCAGAATGATGCTTTGTCCTGGCTGCTAAATCTCGCTCAGGGAAAACAGAGGACTGTCCGGGACGTTACTATGCGTATTTTGAGCCTCAATTTTGCGGCTATTCACACAACGTCAATGGTGAGAACAATTAAAATATACACTGGCAATCTCAATATTACAACCCGACCTTCCAGGCGTTCACTCAGATTCTATTCGACTTGGCGGCCAACCCATCATTCGTTCCTGATTTACGCAAAGAGGTGGAAGAAGTAATCCTCGAAGAAAGCTTTTCCAAAGTTTCACTACATAAGATGGTAAAGCTTGACAGTTTCATCAAGGAGTCTCAGAGAATGGGGGGAAATGGCGCTGGTGTGTGATAACTTCATTTAACGCGTCATGTTACCAAGCACATTTCACCTAGTGACGATGTCACGGAAAGTTCTTAAGGACTTCACTTTCTCCGATGGCACCGTGGTACCGAAAGGAAACAGTATTGCTGTTGCTAATTATCCTATGCACCACGACAAGGTATGTAATCTTTTCTGAGGGAGTCGGGAAAAACGGTTGAATTAGGACGACTAGGAAAAGTACATTGATCCTATGGTTTTTGATGGTTTCAGGTTTTCAAAAATGAGAGAACTTGAAGGAAAAGGCTTCAGCAAGCATCAGATGGTCGCTCTCGATCACGACTACATAGTTTTTGGACATGGTAAACATGCGTGGTATGTATCAAATCCTATACGTGTATCCTTCTCGCTTACAAGTGTCCCTGTTGCGTTTTTTAGTCCCGGACGTTTCTTCGCTGTCAACGAATTGAAGGCATTGCTTGCTTATGTCCTGCTCAACTATGACGTGTCATTCAAGAACAACGGTCCTCGCCCTGTGGATCCATGGTTCGGTACTCGCGTCGCGCCGGATCCTAAGGTGTCAGTCATGTTTAGGGGGCGGCGCGTTTGATCCTTTGGCGGCGGCGGAATTCAAGTGGAATCATGATATAGGTGACTACCTTGTAAAGTAGTGTAAGAGAATGTTGTTGAACTTTGAGCCATCCGATGGGATTTTGTGTGTATAACGCTTTTCGTGCATGTGGACTTTGATGAATTCGAGACGTGTTGGATCATTTGACGCGGCGTTGTTTGTCCTTGTTGTTTCACGCGTTCCCAAGTTTGCGCGACCGCCATCATCACTAGGGTCCGCCTACAAGCCCTCTTGTGCGAGTCGCAAGGTTGAGACCGCCGCTACAGGCACGAAGGAAAGATAGGCAACATTTGTACATACAGTCATGCCAGAAACACAGATTTTCAAGGTCAATCTTCCACGTTTGAACCCCCTTGTAAGCTATCCATCTCATTTGCACTTAGGCCACATACAGCGGAATCCCCGTATACGAGATGTGCGTGTACGTTGACACGATTTAACGCGTGCGCTTACCACCTTACACGCTCAGGATGTGCAAGGGTGTCGCAGTAATGCGACGGCGCGCTGAC
Source organism: Macrolepiota albuminosa (assembly GCA_027475525.1). Lineage (NCBI taxonomy): Eukaryota > Fungi > Basidiomycota > Agaricomycetes > Agaricales > Agaricaceae > Macrolepiota > Macrolepiota albuminosa. Next base: position 3,228 of record JAMWFC010000013.1, read on the forward strand.
TCGTGGCTTAATGCCACACAGATTCTCAAGGTTGCTGGCTTCGACAAACCTCAGCGCACTCGCGTTTTGGAACGTGAGGTACAGAAAGGAGAGCATGAGAAAGTCCAAGGAGGGTATGGCAAATATCAAGGTCGAACAATTCCTTCTGTATTGACGCGTCAAGCCGTGGATGCTAAATTCATGATTATAGGTACTTGGATTCCACTCGAACGTGGCCTAAACTTGGCCAAGCAATACAACTGCGAGAGCCTCCTTCGTCCTATCATTGATTTTCAACCAGCTGCTAAAAGCCCTCCACTAGCTCCGAAGCACCTAGTAGCTAGTACTGCCCGGCCAACGCGCCGGCCCCCTCCTGCTGAATCATCCTCTAGCATTTCTATGATACATACGCGCTCTTCCCGCCGGGGAGCACCTGGAGGGGCGGACGATGATTCTGATCATGAGACGCTGTCAGCCCGTGGGTCAGAGGATGGGTCCATGACCCCCTCACCTTCTGAGGCATCTTCTAGTTCGCGGACACCATCCCCCATCCACAGCCCCGCTCCGTCTTATGTCTCTGTTGCGCATGGAGATGACCGCCACGCCGCCACGTCGAAAGGCCGCCGAAACAAGTATCGCCGCACTGCAGACCATTATCCCAATGATTCAGATGGGGAACAAAATGGCATAGGTGATGCTCGCTCGTATGGCGATCAAATACTGGAATATTTTATCTCTGACACTACTCAAATTCCACCTGTCCTGGTTTCCCCGCCATCCGACTTCGATCCAAATATGGCCATTGATGATGATGGTCACACCGCTCTGCATTGGGCTTGTGCGATGGGTCGCATTCGCATTGTGAAGCTGTTACTTACAGCCGGGGCTGACATATTCAAGGTCAACAAGGCTGGACAGACACCGTTGATGCGTAGCGTCATGTTTGCTAACAATTATGATGTACGCAAGTTCCCGGAGTTATACGAGCTCCTCCACCGTTCAACACTGAACATCGACAATTACAATCGAACACTTTTCCATCACATCATAGATGTCGCAATGTCCAAGGGCAAATCACACGCTGCGCGTTATTACATGGAGACTGTTCTGACCCGACTCGCCGATTATCCAAAGGAGCTCGCCGACGTCATCAATTTCCAGGATGAAGATGGTGAAACTGCTTTGACGATGGCTGCTAGATGTCGGAGCAAGCGATTAGTGAAACTTCTCATTGATCATGGTGCAGATCCTAAACTTGTTAATAATGATGGGAAAAGCACCGAAGACTATATCATAGAGGATGAACGTTTTCGTGCATCGCCGGTCCCTCCCTCTCGTGTAAATTCCATGTCATTTCGAAATGCACAAGCTGCATATCCACCACCTAACTCTGGCTCCAACTATTCCTTTGCTCCTTCCAATGGTGACCGGCCACCCCTCCATCATTCAATAGCTGCACAAAGGGCGAGCACAAGATGTATCAATGATATGACCAGTATGCTAGACAGTTTAGCAGCCGCGTTTGACCAGGAATTGAAGGACAAAGAACGCGATATGACACAGGCCCATGCCCTTTTGGGTAACATTCAAGGAGAGATTCTTGACAATCAACGAGCAGTCTCATCACTCAAAGCCCAAGCCGAGGGATTGCCCCAAGCAAAGGAGACTCTGGGGAATCTAGAAAATGAGCTCCACGCTAAAATGGGACGACGATACCGGCTAGGTTGGGAGAAGTGGCTCAAAGATGAAGAACTCCGGGAAGGCGCCATTCGGGAGGCGGGAGGCGGCGAACTCAGTGTTATGGCTGCAACTGCATCATACAGGTTGGAAGAGGACATGGACACAGAGACAGGATCCGATGCAGAAAAGACTCAGGGCAAGAGGAAGGCAGGCTCCCAGATGGAAGACATCTCTGACCTTGTCGCTCTGCATACGGATGTATCAACTGATCCTGATGAGCTACACAAAGCTTGTGAAGCACTGCGGGAAGACCTGATACAAATTCGCAAACGGAGAAAATCAATTTTTGAAGAACTTGTTTCGTTCCAGGCTGAGGCTGGGACCAGTGGACGGATGGCGGAATATAGAAGATTAATCGGTGCTGGTTGTGGGGGAGTCCCCCCCTCAGAAGTCGATCAAGTTCTCGGCATGCTGCTCGAGGTAAGCTATATCCCGATTTACCGTGTATCAAAGCAATTGAATGTTCTTTTGAGACTCTGGAATCGGAAGAATCCAGTTCTTTATCAGCAGCCTGGAGTGGTTCAAAAAGTCTGTCTCTTGCATGATGTGATATGGAGATATTTCTGTGATAGATACTGCGTTCTTATGTTTTCGGTCTTCTGTATTGAAAGTGTACACTAAATCATCCGGGGGTAAGATCCTGAAACCAGAGTGGATTGAATGTTACAATGATGGACAGACAGTGGACTTCGAGTTTGAATTTGATAAAGGATGACATTAGTATTGATTCACGCTAAGTAGTGGGCTTTACATTTGTTAACACTTCGTAACTTTTTTTTTCAAACGCGCCGCCAGTGTGACCTTGTGATTTGCCGCGTTTTCCTGGTAGTAAGTAGTAGTTAACCCTCCCCCTTTTTATGACGCGTAGAAGCACGTGACCGCAAATTTTGTTATCCGTCTGTCTCCTCTGTCAAAGCTGAAAAGTACGGCTTCCGGCCAGCTGAAAGTCGACAATGCCTTCGGCTGCAGGTTCCTTTACGCGAAGTCAGTTGCTCAATGCAACTACTAGTCAGCCTTGGACTAAGAATTTTCGACACATGCTCCATTTTCCAAAAAAGTTTTTGAAACGTTTCGGTATGCGCGATGCCAGTATCAAGTCTGTACGGCCAAGGGATCGAATTAAATATTGGAATATTGTTCCTGGTGACCAGATTCGTTTACTTGGGGACAAGAAAAATACATTGCACGAAGTGTTGAGTATCAATCGATTCAGCAACCGGGTGTTCGTCAAAGGCCAGGCCAACGTAAGTGATGCAAAATGTATTATAATGCACACTATTGACATCTTTGGCTGTAGACTGGAGCAGAGAATGCTGATAAACCTCCTCCAAGCAAGAATTATCATTACTCGCGGTGCCAGCTATTCCTTGGTAATTATGAGTTATCTCCTACCAGCAAGTCAACCGAACCGCAGGTTGTACCGTGAGTGGTTCATTCTTCTTATCTCGCTTTTACATTTTTTACATCTGTAATTAATGCAGAGTCTTCGCGAAACGTTTGGGCACGTCGTCTCCGTTTTGGAACCGGTTCTTCAGTAGATACGATTGGCAACGATTTGCCACGAAAACAGTACCTAGTATACCTCATCTCGAAGGCACAAGAGTACCAATTCCTTGGCCCAAGCCAGAACCACGAACTAAACCTGAACGTGAGCTTGTCATGCGCATTACTTCATTATGATATTCACACCACTCGTTACCAGCTAGATCTTGTGATACGACCAAGGAAGAAGTTATGAAGGTCACCTACAAACCTCCTGCGTTTCACCCTATCTCGAAAGGACTTATTCCTCGACCACCTCCGGAAGCTCAATACCTTCGAACCTTGTACAATCCTCATGTCCCTAATGTTCTCGGGGATTCGCCACCTATTGAAGTCTACCTTTTCAGAGAGCTTGCGAACCCTCACTCCCGCGCAAAGAAGCACGCTCGTTGGTTGCAGTGGCAGATAGAGAAGAAGGCACGATATGAGACCTTGTTGAAGGAAGAGCTCGCAAATCTCAATGGACGCAGCCCGAGGGAAGCCAAGGCTGAGGCCGCATTCAAGTGGCGCCAACAACTTGAAGAAGAGGAGAAGGCTTTACGTAAACAACGATGGAAGAAGATTAACGACGAGGCAGCCCTGGCGAAACGGTCGAAGAGACGTGAGAGAAAAGAGGCTAAACAACGACAGCGCCTCACCGCCTTGTCGCTTAAAAACGAGCCTAACCAGTTCATACCTAGGGACATGCAGTGACAGATACTTTCATATTAATAGGGTGCTCACTTCTTTCGTTTAGTTTGTGTCAATTTCACCGAAAGGTCGCCGAACTGACGTCGTGAACTGTTGTGAGCTAGTAGTGTCTCAATCCCGTACCCTCTACCTTCGACGATTCGCGGTTACCGCTTCAAGCAAGCGATAAAAGCTATGGTCGAGCCCATGTGATATAGCTTTGAAAAATATACTTTGAAGTGTTAAATAATATCGTAAGATATAACTACAGACGGTGGTAAGCGATTGAGGTGTGGCGGTACGAAAATTGTATAATAACAAGTAAAAGGATAAAAAAGGTAATAACGATCATGGTATGTACGTTATGGGGGCAGGCTTAGAATCACAACATCAACATGAAGAACAATTCAGAACAGTAAGTACATCAAGTGATAGGGAATAATAAACATGATATCTACGTGTTCCAGCATGACTCCGTGAATAACCAAACAGGGAAAAGATTCATTACTATCCCTTCTTCACACATATCTCTTCACGCATTTCGTCTTCTCACTGTTAAGACGCACCCCCATCGGCAGTTGGTGTCATGACATTACCAAAACTATTACATGATGATGGTATAAAGTACATACGAATACAAGACATAACGGCATAATATATAGATAGATATGAGATCATAAGTGCAAATCGTTCAACCAAAACGTGTTGTGCGACTGTCAGCTGCCATCTTGAGGAGAACACTGTCCTCTGCTCTGACTTGCCGTCTGGACTCAGACTTTTCTGAGGCAATAGCGGAGTCTCCTACAGAGCGACTTCGCAAGGATCCACCGCCAGATTTGGCTTGATGTCCTGTTACAGCTGCGCCACCAACGTTGCGGCCGGTTGTTCCATGATGGCTGGATCGTTCCTCAACCTTGGCCCACTTGATACTCCGTGCCGCCATGTCGGTCTTAGGCGGGGGCATTGCCAAAGGCTATGAATACAAGATAATGAGCTAAAATCTGAGCAACAAGAGGCAAAGGAAGACCTCAAATCCAACATCAAACTCAGTTTGCCCTGGAGCTTTGCGATGCGTTGAAGAATGCTTCTTTGCTTTCGAAACAACTGATTTGACGCGAACATCATTCTCATCATCCGACTGTTCATCGTCCATCCAGGATACGTCATTGGGATCCAGAGTCTCTTCCTCTTCCTTTCCAGACGTCAACCAACGTGTTGAGATCCTCACGCGTAAACATACCTCGAATTGAGCTTTCTGTGCAGTTTCTCTTGCAAGTTTGGTAAATTCCGCAGTTGTTATAACTTCACGTGGCCCCTCTGCTTCATCCACGGATCCTTCATCCGCATCTTGCGTACTATTTCCCATGACGATATCCAGCGACCGAGTTTCCTTAAGATACGTGAAGTCGGCATCGTCGGTCATCAGGTTTTGCTGATAGATGTTAAAGAAAGATCTGGTTTCTTCATGTTCGCCTGCGAGTTTGTAGGATTCGGTTACCAGAACCTTCAGTGCAACGAAGATGGAACTTACCAAGTTCCTTGATATTGGATCGTTCAATTCTTTGTTTCTTGTGCATCTGACGACGAATTCGTCTGTCACGCTCATCCTCGTCACTTTCATCGTCGCTATCTTCCACACCAAGTCCTCGATTTTTCCGTTTCTTGCGGAACTCTCCTTGGATAGCAGCTTCGTGCAACTTGTGAAGGGCTTCATCATCTTCTTTTCCGTGCTCTCTGTTAAACGATCAGTATCCCCCCCGGGAGCAGGCCAGAGAAAGCTTACTGGAATTTCTCCATCACCAGATCCGCACCCAGCGTTTTTTCGTCCATATCCGCATCGTCCACTAGCGTCTCTAGCATCTGATCCAAGTCCTCCTCATTTTCCTCATCATCTTTATCTTTCGATCTCGGCCCAAAACCAAAAATCTCATCATCATCAGATTCTTGAGCTTCGTGTTCAACAAATTCTGACTTGTCTAACAAAGTTCGTTTAGATTTGTCGACTTCTGCCTTGGAGCCACGTTTCAGAACATCAAATGCGTTGACGGAGCGCTTCGTGGTCATGCTCGGAGAAGGGCTGGATCTCAAGCTTCTAAGCGAAGGAGAAGTCGGTGTCTTTGCTCGTTTATGCAGACGGCCCAATGGAGCAGGGGTCTTAAAGTCAACTTCATCTGAGAGAATGATAGTACGGAGTGGCCGACGTAAAGTCGACTGAGATTGCGATTGGCTCAACACTTGAGCTGGTGTTGGCGAAGGACGTCGATAAATCTCTGGGGTTGAAACATTTGGCCTGGTCTGGGTAAGAAAGCTAAATGCGAGAGTTAGAATTGGTAAACTAAAGAAGTTGAAGGGACTAGCCCATGGTCATTGACATATAGCTCAGGCTCTTGTTGAACTTTTCTATTTGCAGCCTCCAGCACGTACTCCTGCTCTTTCTCAAATATTTGATCCGCCTTACGGAGGAACGTTCCACTAACTTCGAAAGCGGGCTGCAGAGTGATATCTTGAGTCAAATCAAGGGTATCAACTCTGGCGAGACGATCGCAGGGTGAGGTCTGAAGACATTAATTTTTAATTAGTTATATATATTTCCTTTTGGAACAGAAGATGCTACCTTGTCTACAGATCCTGTGGACCATTCTTTTGTATTTGCTACCTTTTGCTTCTCTGTACCAGATTCAAAAAGTTCTGAGAAACCGGACTGTAGGGGGGCTGGAACGATAACATCTGAAGGCTCGTCGAGAAACTGCGAGAATCCAAGGGGTTTAGGTTCCGTGCCAATGAAGGGAGTGAGATTCAGAGGCGTGGTAGACTGAGTGGCAGTAGGCGAAGCTAGTTTCAGTCTGGCTTCGAAAGACACAGGCAATCTGGATGGCCTATGCGGAGAAGCGAAAGGATCTTCATCAATCACCTCATTCAAGGTGTTGTTCTCATTGTCATCAGGATGAGTCGGAGACATTGACAATCGCCTTGCTCGGCCACTTCCCAGGCCAAACAGAGGACTTTTCCCTAAAGGAACTTTCTCACCAAGAGGTATATGTCGAACGACGGCCTTGTTTTCTTTGTCTTCTCCCCGGTCGAACATGCGCGATGTTTCGTTCTCCTTGTCTTCTTCATTTTCTGGTCGATCCTCCAGGGAAGATATCGAGCCTCTATGTTCCAGATTCGGTTCTTCACTGATTGCATGCTCCTTGACGGTGCTGCTTTGGAGACGAGGCGCAGAATTCGAATGAGGAGCAAAGTCTTCATCATCAGAGTCGACAAGCGCCTTGAAGACGGGGCGACGGGTTCTCAAGGGCAACCTGATATCCAATTCTTCCTCTTCTTCCGAATTACTGTGGCTATGATCGTTCACCATGTTGTTAGTGCCTTCTTCCTCCTCGTCCTCATATTCACTTCTGTGGGTAGGAGGACTGGCAGACCCTCGTAAGCACGTACTTAACTCCGGTGACCAATCATCGTCACTGCCCTCGTCATCTTCTTCCGTGCCCGTCTCTGCTGCTGTCCTACCGGACAGATTAAGCCCCTTCTCAACGTACAACTTGCTCACCTCCTGTACAGAAGTAGTATCGTCCTGTTTTTTTACTCGACCTCCACGCTGAACCCATTCCTCCTCCTTCGCCCGTATGATATCTTGACGCGCAGCGTCCGCTCTTGAATGTACGATCTGAGCCATCAAGTCCGGTGTCATCTCAGGGTCCCCTTTCTTTCTTTGACGTCCCCCTGCTCGTTGGAGTAGCTCAAAATCATGTATTTTCGAAGGCATCTCTTTTGCTTTCCTTTTCGTCAGACCAATTCCACCTAGATTTAGTTGCACCTTGCAGCCCTCGGAGACCTGCTTTTTCCGGCCATATTTACGATCTGCTTCTTCCTCCTTGATCATCATCTGCATATCGGCTGCTTGTACAATTTGAAGCTCCTCCTCGTCGTCATCAGAATCAAAAGATCTAGCCTTTGCCTGCATCTCCATAACGCGCTGTTTGATTGCAAATAGCTTTTGCTGACGCTTGAGGCTTTCCTGTGCTTCCCTATCTCTCTCAACCAAAGCACCAACCTCAGGTAAGTCTTCATCAGAGTTCTTATCCAAATCGGGAAGTGAACACATAGCCACAGGTAGGCTATTCTGAGTACGTTCGAGTGACGGCTTACGGTTGAGTGGCGAGCCATCGCTTTGACGAAGAATTGGAGGTGAAGAGACAACAGGCGGGATCACAGGAGAAGTATGACGCTCAGAAGAAAAATCAGCGATAGGATCTACTTCAATCTCACGCCGTTTAGTTACGATCCTATTGAACAAATCGAAAGATCAGTTAACGTAAACACAGAAAGAACAATTCATACGCTTCAAATAATCCTTGAATTGTATATTTGGATGTCACTGCTTGTGTGCGCGGGATAGACACCTGTTGATCCGCGGCAATGCGAAGGCGATTACGTGCCGTCTCCCTAAGTTCCTTCTTGGTGGGCGCCTGTAGTTCCTCACAGCATCAGTACAATGTGAGGTCATGCTGAGGATCAAAACATACCTTGATATTCTTTCGCTTAGCTCCTTTGTCTTTAGGAGCCCTCTGTCTTTTCAACGAGCCTGTGAGATCAGGCTCTTCAGAGAAGCAAAGAGGAACAACGTCTGGACGGCTGGAAGCTTTCCCTTTCCCCTTTCCCTTGGTATCTTGTCCCAGCAGCGTAGGCATATCGTCGTCCGATGTGGGCGGAGTAGGAGATGATCGTGATTTTGGTGTAGTCAATGGATGCGGGTGGGAAGGGGTGGCCGGCGAGGATTCTTTGTTCTCTCCACCTTCAGAATCTGAGTCGTGTATTATGGATCTTTTCTGTCTCCCTCGATTCGTAGCTTGAGAGGGACTATGACCAAACGAGCTATGTGCCACAGGCGAGGTACTCGGTGGAGTGCTCAAAGATCCATCGAAAGCCGTCTCAGTCGAAGTATCATTACAACTTTCGACAGTAGAAGTTGGCAAACGAGCAAAATCAGGGCTGTCATGCCTTTGAGGGGACAAAGCGGAAGCATCGCCTTCTTCGCGTCGTTCGCGTTGTTTCGACGCGCTTATTTCCTCCAAAACATCTGCCACATCGACGTCACTATCCTCCTCCATATCTAGATCCTTCAGCTTCTTTCTCCACGAGAATTGGTACGCGGACGACGCGTCTTCACTGTCAGCTTCGTCATCATCATCATCAGCCATGGTGGATGTTGAATATTCATGTAACGGGTCAGAACTTGGCGGAACCTCTTCATCCACATCCGAAGGTCCAGTTCTAAAAACGCTGTTGATGGATGAGGAGCTTTTTGACAAGCGCAGTAGATGAGGAGTATCAGGGTCTTTCCCAGCAGCCTCTTTGTGTATAGAACGGCCATACATCAGTCGCGCACGTTTCACAGCGGACAGCGTTGCTGGAGGAGAGGATGAGATAGTTGAGTCTGGGACAATGGAGGAGTCCATTTGTACCGGCATTTGAGCGAGTCGACAAGGGAGTGGATGGGTCGGCGTGACCAGGATTAGTGTCAAGTCACTTTGTGACGAGACGCGTTTATGTCACGGAATAATGCAGATGATGACCCACGCGACGTATGATCTAACTACAGACAACGGGTCTACATCAATGGAACCAAGGATTTTAAAAATATCTGGGTAGAAGTACTAAGAGTATACAACAGTCGAGTATGTCAGTGATCATTCTTTATCCACAAACGATGGTCATAAAATTTTGCAAAAAGACAACCTTTCATCTCGTGGAAAGCATGGGCTGCCAGACACCATATGAAACTTCCTCCAGATGGTGTAATTCAACGTGGTCCCAGGCAACGGGAATGATGTTGGCCTGAACAGTATCGGCGATTTTAGAATCATATTGGCGAGCACGATGACTAAAGTTACTTGCCTGCAAGTAATGGACACATGCCCTTGAAATACGCCTTGCCACTGTTTGGAGGCTAACACGCCCATCATGTGTATCCAATGGGATATCATAAGTCATTGACGCGTAACCAGCCCACTAATAGAAGACCTTCAGCAATTAGCAGGATGTTTTCGGTCAAAGCTCGAATACGCGCCTGAATCCTTAATAAGATCCTGCTGTGGCTATCCGCATGGAAGTCGTACAAGCTGTAGTAGTCATTACAAGACAATCGAATATAATGATCCTGCGCCTCTCGAAGGCTTATCCCTGCACTCAATGATCCCTTGCGTCTGAACTTAATCTTCAGTGAGCCCGGCAGATGATATGCATCAACTACGGGAGCCGGATGAGTCGTATAAGAAACAGTCGAGTGGCGACGGTGATGAGGGGCCATAACCATAGACGAATGAGGGATTACCGGACCAGATGAAAATTGATCATGATAATACGATTCATTAAGGTCATCATATGCTGACGTCGTTGAACAACCAATTTTCAGTCAAGCGAATGACATACCACTTACATGGACTAGCCAAGCGGTGTGTAACAGGCGTTGGCAATGTAGCTGCCCGTACGGGCGGGCCGTAGACTTGATAGGATGGCTGAGAATACTAACGAGACTAACGACTCAGAAAAAAACCTTGCATGTGTTTCGTTGAACAAAAATTACCTCGGAGTAAGGATAGTTGTCTGGATATATGGCATGCTGGTAGGACATTGGTGTCCCGTAACTGATAGACGGGCGTCTGGAATGGGAGCGAGTGAAATGGTCATAAGCAGGGTAAGCCATCTTAACTTGTATTAGAAGGATACAAGGATAGTTGGAAGGAGGATCATGTAGGACACTCTTTTTATATATGCAAAGGTGGCGACAGTGAGGTAAGATCTGCACCGTGAGGAAGCCATGAGGTCCCGGAGCGTTTTAGACCGTCAGTAATTCTCTATGGCACACGACTAAACAGCCAAAGGATATTTACGGTCCAGATAGAGAACCAGAAGGCTTATAAGTACCAAGGAAGGACAACATGAGACATATACGTTCATCCAAGTCCAAGATAATTCGGCGATTCGCATTTTTGTTCTGAACTCCTCAAATCACTCCGCAGTCCCGCAGTATTGGGAAATCAAGAATGCTGGACCAGTGGCATAATCGCGGTTGGCCTTGCGCAGAACACGAGAGAACCTTTGTACCTCGGATCGGCTTCGACATCCACTGGATCTTAATGAAGCTTTGATTGATCTGAAACAGCACTAGTTGGGCCTTCGCCAGTCCCATTGGGTTACACTCAGTTAGGTGCTTTGTGTAAGGCCGATCAAGGGGGAGCGATAGGTCATGCCAATTGCTGGCATGGACCAAGTCGTAATAGCAACCCCAGGATCACTAGGGGATGCTGTGAGGCGCCGGGATGCCAAGTGATGGGAGATCTGTTCGATGTTCAAGTGGTCTGATCAAAAAAAGACTGGAGGCCTGGTTGTATGTAGATCTTGTGACCTTGAGCTGATGAAGAAATCAAGTACCTGGTAAAAGGTGCTCCAGACTAATATTTTTTTGCGTCAATGCACTAATATGCCACTTGATCTGTTCTGGCCATGAAATGGCTCAAAAGTACGGCGATCGCCGTGGTTTTCATCAATTTAGTGCTTCAAAACTGATATTTTTTTGGATTGATGCACCAAGATACCGCTCATAAATGTGGCGATCGCTGCGATCGCCGGGTTTGAAAATGGACCCTGAAGCTTGAAGAGCTCAAATCATGCTTTTCGGATGCTCGACGGGCAATTTGGCTGTAACTGCCACGAATTTCAAGGCTGAACGGCCTACAGGTCTATTATTTCTTTGCGGCAAATCAATAATACGGTACCTTTGAGCAGCTAGGACTACATAAGTTGTCAAAAGTCCGGCGACTGCGCGGTCGCCGTGGTTTTCATCTGTTTGGTGCCAGAAAAGCCCGTTACATATCTTGTTTTTGGTTCCTAGTATGTGACAAGTGACCATTTTTTTGATATACGTTTCGAAAGGAAACCAGCTCATGCATGAAGTATGCTTGCAAGAGTCAGACAACCTTTAGGCTACCATTCAAAATCTTTTGACAATCGTTATGTTTATGTATTGAGTAGAGAATGCGGATACACAGCCCGAATTCCAAAAGATACATCAAGATTCAAGGTGCCATCTAAGGGTCATGCATACCTTCAGAAAACAGACTGTCAACTATGGTACTTACAACAAGGTTACGGGAAGCTATCAATTACCTATTCAAAGTGTCACTTCCACCTGGAAAGCTCCAGAAGAATCTTGTCCGCAAGGTAGTGGATTTGAGGTTTATTATACAGACAGTGTTGGACTTTGGGCCTTTTCGTATATCATACATACACTTATTACGCAGTCATTTTTGCATTATTTCACTGTTCACAGTGGTGTAGGACGTTGCAGTCCTCACGCACAAATACTGACAAGACTGTGGAATAATATTATAATTGTTCTTAGGTTCGCACAGAGTCCAATTCCTAACAGACAGAACCCCAAGTTCTTGTATCACAGACAGAGGGTGAGCCCTAGCTATTTACAGATACTATACATCAACCAACTCTACATATTAAGATACTAACCGGTATCTGTGATCATCTCACATTTCAACATGACCAAGTACCGGACCTTGAAAGCTCTTTTTGCATGTGTCCTGACAAAGAAGGCTTAGTTGGTTCCGCTGTAGAACCCTCTCGTCAATACATAATGACTGTCAAAAGATTTTGAATGGTGGCTTAAAGGTTGCAAGCATATTTCATGCATGAGCTGGTTTCCTTTCGTAACATATCCCCCAAAAGAATGGTACTTATCGGATACTAGGAACCGAAGAGAAGACCGTGCCGGTCTCTCTTATGAAAGTTCTGAGCTCACTGACTTTTCACTATAAAAATCAGAAACTTGGTCCAAACGATTGTATAATCTCAATACCTAGTTAACGTCTTTAGAACGCTATGTTGAACACCGGGATTGTAGCTCTTACTTGCCTCTTGGCCTCCTTGGCCTCTGCTTCATCTGTGCTTGTCACCAGGACCTGCAACCCAAGCTTTACGACCGCACAGTCCATCTACGTGCTCCCTCCCATCACCGACATTGTCTACGAGTGGACTGCCGAGTCATATGTGCCTGGCGGAGAGATTGTGCTCCATAGGCATTCTGCAGATGAAGCCTTTCGTCCAGCTGAATTTTTGATCGTGAAACAAGATAACGGGCTTTATCGGTTCTTGTAGGTCTTCTGAAAGCTTGCTCGAGACATACTAATCATTTCTTTCGCAATTTTTTCCTCACTGCCATGACTGACCGATGCTGTCATAGACCTGCCTATGATGCCAGCATATTGGTCGCGCTCACTGCAACCAATTATGGCAACCTGGTATTCGAATCTGGTAGAGATGAAGATCGGTCGTAAGCTTATCCTTATCACCATCGCTTCTAGCTATGGACTCATCCTATGATTCTAGTGGCCAACAGTTCAGCATTACTTGTGATAAGTGCGATGAAAGTCGAACAACCAAGTGCACCATCCAATACCCAACCACTGGCAAGTGCGTCATAGGGTCCAATGCCGGAGATATTTTGAGCCTTGGAAGTTGTGATGAGGCAGGAGTATATTACTTCACACCTACTCATAGCACCTGAGATATGAACTGCGGTTGTCTGTAAAGGTTCCATCGTATTTGAAATGTAAAGTTATATATCACATACTTGTTAAAGTTAGTCACATCATCCCGAAGAGTTGTAAGCTGCTGTTTCTCACCAATAATTTCTGCTGATGCAGGACTCGACATGATGGGAAGAAAATCATTGCAAACGTTTCACAGCTTTTCAGAGATGGTTGTGCAACTAGTCTGTTGAGATTGTGCAGAATTTATTGAAGGCAGCCTTGCGATAAAAATCCAGTATAAACATATTTCGTGTTACGTGGAGACGTGTTGGAGGTCGTAACAATATTCTTGACTGGATGCACATACCAAGATGAGACATGTTGTGCTAACCTTGCTTCAAAAGACGAAACAACGCAGATATCAGTGTCGAAATAACAAGCACACAAAGGAGGATGATCTTCCGATATATTTTGAAGCAACAAAAATTTCCTTGCAGGCAGGGATAGAAAACGTCGGCCCGGACATTTCCGGAGTTAATCCCGCCGGCTTTATGGAGAGTGACCCAGATGCTACATTTCCTCCATTCCACCCTCCAGAATGCCAGTGATACGACTGCCTCTAAAACGAGGCAGACAAAAGATAAGAAAGGCTACCAAAAATACAAAGATACCTGATAGATATCTGCTGAAAACTGTAAGCAGGCGTCGAAACCTGTAGACGCGGGAGCCTTACCTCGAAAAAGACCCACAACGTGTAACAACGACGAACAGCGTGTAACAGCGAGGAAGTAACAAGAAGAGTATCCGATCAAGGGGATAGCCGACAGGTGGCGTGATCTCGGGATGCAGTCACAGCCGGGCCGGGAAACAGTGATTTGGAGAAGCAGCCTTGATTGACCAACAGTAGCCAGGTGAACCGAATATCTGTGATGAGGCTAATATTCCAAGCTATGGGTGAACGGCTTGTTCAGGCCACTAGTTCGGCCGGTTCCGGGAGAAGTATAGTTGGACCTCGGCTCGTCAATGGCTAGCGATAAAAAAGAGATGGGGAGTAGAGCGACAGATAACAATTAGGGTTAAGTTTATAGTAACCACGTCATATACAATCCCATGTAATTCACGCTGGAATAAATACTACCAGGAAACTGGTGGGACTTCTGACGAGTTGAAGAGATCACCCAGGCTAGGAACAAATTGGTAAGATCAGTGAGATAGCGACCAATTTGTCGCACGTCATGTTCCCACACGTTTCATGTGGTCATTTCAAAGCATTCAAGCTGCCGACTTTTGCCTTTTCCACCATAACTGGCGCCACCTATTACAGGAAGTTCAACCAACTACGAAGTCTGCCTCGCAGCGCACCACAGACATTCTCATCGTCTCGTAAATGGCAACGCCAAGGGCTCAGTTACTTTCTGCGGCGCAGCGCCTATGTGATGATTTTGCCAATAAGAAGGACATCGATACCCTGATCTCGCACTTTTCGACGACTCAGCAGGCCATTGCGTTTGAACACGGCGAACCTTCATTGGCCCCTTTTCTTGGGAGGTCTTTCGTTGGGCTTGATGGGATACGGAAATATTTCGAAACCATCGCGTCATTGGTGTCATACGAAAACATGCGTTTCTCCGAGTTCGTGGTCGACGTACAAGCACGTAAAGTGGCGACCAAAGCTAGTGCCCGGTTCACGTGGCTTAGCACGAGCGAAAGTTGGGACGAAGTCTTCGCTTACATGCTTTTCTTCGATGACGAGAATAAAGTTACAAACTATGAAGTTTGGGCTGATTCGGGTGCTGCTTATCTAGCGAGCAAAGGCATCTTGAACGATACAAGGAGAAGTCGTCACGCATAGGACATTACATTCCTGTCCTGTCCTCCTCTACAATTATACATAATAGTACATGTCATCTATGTTCCGTTCAAGGACTGAACGGGTTACACTGACAAAAAGCTGCCCTCACTGCAAAGCTGGCCACGCTTCCAAGAGCAAGCCCGCCAACGAGCGAGAAACTTGCAACGGTGGCTGCAACATCGACATCTTCCCTCCTTCCATTCAGCCGTGGATTGTGGTCTAGTGATGAAGCAGCGATCATGCATAAGCTTGACACGTATCCATTGGAAAGACCAAACGCGAAGAGAATGAGCATGAACAGGAAATCAGAACTGATGATAGGAGTCGTTGCGAATTCCAATGCTGGGCGTTGAATATTGCACATCAGAAAGATGGGGATGAACAGGGTTCGCGAAAGAGATAATGTAGTCAGCCAGCCGGCAGACCATATGAGTAGACTAGGTCTTGTACATATGTAACGGCCGAGGAAATCACCAAGATTGTATACTAGGAAGTGCACTGCGTTGAAAAGAAGGGGATGGATAGCGGGGTTTGTAGATTGTACCGAGGTTGAGATTGCCGGGAATACTGCCTGTTGATGATAGTTAACGTAGTGTATCAGGAGTAAATTGGCATCATACCAAAGTGACAACGAATACATAAGCAACAGCGATTTCAAAACTAATGTTCGCCTTTGTAACTTGCATGATGTGGTGCCAATCCGAAGCAAAATTTTCCTGTCCAAAAGGTCCGTCTTCTATATTTCCTGTCTCCAAGACGATCTTGTGCTCCAAAGGCGCGACAAGAGTCTTGTAAATAGCCTTTGAAGCAAGATTGTTATGCGCGAAGCCACTTATGAGAAGGAAAAGAGTTGAAAAGGCAAAAAAAACGCGGGCAGAGTCTGTTTCTGCGTCCCCACTGACAGCATTGGCTGTGATCTGTTCTGCTGAGGATTTCCAGATGAAGAGAGCAGAGCTCATGACCTGAACACCACTGACTACCACTGCAACGGCAGCTTGTCCTGACATCATGGATTGCAGGGCCTGAGGGCCAAAGAGAGAGGCAACAGCAACAACAGAAGTCTGTAGGTATGATCCAAGTGCCGCCTGAGCGGCTCCGATGAAGAGAGTTAGAGCCATGAAGACGCCGGCGGGGAGACGAAGGAAGGTGCTGATGGTCAGAAGGAGGCAGAGGATTGATAGCCATATGATGCATAGTCGTATTTGTCGAGAAGGAGAAGTCTACACCATGACTGTAAACTTGATCACGCATAAAAAGGATGCTTTTCACTAACTCGTCTCGACACAACTGTAGCATGTCCCAGAAACAAGAAGTTGGCAACCGTAAAGGTAACTGAAAGATAAGAGCTAAATACTCCCCTCAGAGGGGAACCGTTTAGTCGAGAAAGAAAATATGGCGTTGCTGTAATCATAACTACAGTATATCGCATCAAACGCATGGATTAGAACATGGAGTAGCAATGCTATTGATTGCAACGCACCATTCCATGGTAAAAGGACACAGCAGCCCAAGATGAAGTGTATCCACCAGACCTGTGTATCAACTATTGCAGCTGGTGGATGTGATGGAGCAAAATAACCGTCTGCCTCCGTCGTTTCATCACCTTCAAGTTCAAGAATGTCTGGAGGACTCTCGTGATCATCTTCAGGCGCGAGAGCCTGGGGTATCGCATGATAGAGTGCCTCTGGTGACCTCGAAGGAGACATGATGTTGGGGGTAAAAGCTGAGAAGACAAAAGACGTTTTATGTGACACTGTTGGCAGTTTCCCAAAACATTACAGATATAGACAATTGCAAGCCAAAATCGAACCAAATAACTACCTTTTGTAACTGTAAGGACACTCAGGAATCTCCGCGAACTATGAACGTGCGACAGCACTCTTTCTTCCATGACGGATGTGCAAAGTCAATCTGAAATACAATTTCCCGAACATCAAGGGCATTGGCAATAGGAATGTACAGTAGACTATATCAGAATGCATGATGTCATCATATAATGCATAAATCCAACAAGCTGTGCAATGTGCTTGGGACACTTACTAGGGCTTTGTCCCCAATCTCCCCCAACTCAAGGCTAAAATCCAGCCAAACCTCACCTTTCAATAATAATGAAATGCTTAGATCCAGTCCTAGCCTCACATCATCTGGTTAGGGTCTTGTTTTGAGTTCTGAAAAGCTGAAACAGCCCCAACCTCACTTTGTTTAGTTGAAGCCTTGCCAACTCAAGAATTGAACCTTACTTTGTTCAGCCCTGGCTTAGTTTTGTCAATTCAAAGCTTAAATTAGCTCAAACATCACTTTATTTGCCCAATGTAAGGATGACCTTTATAACAAGACACAATCATATGGTAGACTTGTTGAAACACATAGATGTTTCAAATGTTGCTGCCCACATGCAAGTCATTATTCTGATGGTTGTATATGTCCAATCCAGCCCTTTTTTCCATACTATTTGGGTCCTTGATCATGTCTTCAACAAGTCTGAGAAGATCTATAAGCTCTGCTGAGCCAGTTTGGAGGAGTTCATGATGAGCATCTAGTGGTTTCTTCCAAGAACCTGAGTCCAAGATTGAGCCAGAATCTACAGAGAGCCCCAAAAGACTTAGTGGTTCACAAAATGATTTGTTCTAACTTTCTCTACACTTTTCTCTGAATTTTTATCATATGATATATTGGAGGCCTCTGATGTGTTAAAAACATGTTGTAAACATGTGAACAATGTCCGTGTTTTCAACATCAACCCAGCCCTCATGGCAAGAACAGATTTTTTTGTGATGTTGGTTTAAAAACAGTCTCCTCGCGGTCAGCTGCTTTTTGGAATCCTTGAATCAAATGATCTTTCCCAAACCACTATGATATTACAATTGACCTTGGTCCCAACAATTTATCATCATATCCGTAGCAGGCTTGCGGGCTTGCCACACTAATTTTAGTTCTAGAAGTCCGTTGTCTCCACGTTTACGCACAAAAATGATCTGTTCGGATTTGGTCCTCGTGATGTGTCGCGATCACACCTGTCTGATGACACAACACGACTGATACATCGTACATAAATACAAAGCCCCTCGAGCTCGGCATACGCGTCAAGTCCCTCACATTGAAGAATTAGCGGAAACCAATTTCAACGAGACATGTGCTGCCATGCGAGACGCGTATATAGCTTACTTTGGGTGTGCCTTGTTTCGGAGACCTGGTTGACGCGTTTATGACGGGTTCATGACAACGGGTTCATGACAATAGATGGACGTCTATGTGATTGGGTGTCTTATGTATGATTAGGTGAATCGTCTACCAGATTACTAACGGTATTGATGAGTATAAGTCGCACGAGTATGAAACTGCTTATCTATCCGATTATTGAAAGGACCTATTAAGCCCTGTGAGTGGTTTTATCTTTGTCATCTAGATGTTTTACAGGGACGAACAAGATTATATAGCATTGGAACAGAAATCAAAGTCTCGGTCGAGGAAAGAAAACAGTAAAATTATTCAACGTCATGGAACCAAAAGTATTGTTACAATTTCCGGAAATGCTTTGTGTAGCAGAGGGTATATTATAGAAAGAGAACGCAGAATACGGTAGCGCTGGTGTCGAACGTTCGGGGGAGTGGCGGCATCAATAATAAGTTTTGCCACCGAATGGGCGGCCGAAGCGCACCCAAGGAGCGAGAGCTTTTGAACGGGCGGGGACGATTCTCGTGGACTGGCGCGTATGCGACGGGCTACGTCGTCTTCGGTTATTCGTTTGAATCTGATGATCGAGCGATGCTTTTAAGCACAATACGAGAAGTAAGCGCAACAAATCGCCTCACTTTATGACGAAGCAGTATAAGTTTAGCCATATTCGCAGGCGGTCCGCTTTCCCTGAAAGGATTACCTGGTAATTCGGGTCAAAAAGTGGTGTCATTCTGGTATGGGGTTACTTACGAGATGCAACAAGAGCAATACCAGCTTCATGAGCGTCGAGTGAGTCGTCAGCAGCCATGATAGATATCCAAAGGGTGGGCATGAAAATATAGATGAATAGAAGGGCAACGATGGAGCTGAGCATCATGAGAGCCAACATTCTGGCACTGCGCTTGAGCGCAAGGCCCCAAGCGGGAAGGAAATATTGGCCGGAAGTGAGTCGACTCGCCCCAAACTATTTGTTGGGGGAAGACGGAACGATATAATTTAATTATTACGTAAGTAAAGCTAATAATGGAAATGATCCAACTTAATTTCCCCCAGCCATGAGTGGGTTCGTGTCGAGGGCCACCGTCACCACCGTCGGCCTCGCCTGCAAAGCCTTCCTCAATATTGGCTACTGCTCCCTTACCGTTTCTGGCTTTCACCACCTCTCCGATGCCCTCGACAGCCCTGCTCGGACCGCCGGACAAGGCCTCATCACCGGTTAGGCTTATATCGCGCAATCCCAACCGTTGCTGACCGGAAACAACAACAGTTGCAAATCACATCTCGACGTATGATTTTCTCGCTACGCAATATTTCCTCACTGTATCAAACTGTGTCTCTTCAGGCTAGATGATCCTGTTGCCTGGGGCGTGCTTCCAGTGCATTATTACCTGAGTTCTAGAACGACGCGCTGGACGCTTGGCGCTTCTGATGTCATGTTTACCAATCCGTCAGTCCCTTTGTACTCGATGCCGCACACACTTGTTCATTTCTGGTAGCAAGTATATTTTCAGCCTTCTTTAGACACGGCCAGATAGTAGAGACTTTTCGTGGCAAGGGCATTCACCAACCCGCGGTAGATACCGCGATTCAAAAACTTGATCGGGGTGGTTGGGTAAAGAGCGCGTTATTTCATCCATCTCCACGTTGACTGTTCTTTAAGGTTCATTTGTTTGGTGAGGGAAAAGTAAATCAGCCCAGTGATTATCCGCGGGACGCGTCAGGCGTTGCTTCCCTCCCGAGATTCAAATGGGGCGTGTAAGTGGTGAAATTGCACTTGCCAGCATAGAAAAGCTAATCACATCTACTCATATCAGGAGTCGTATACTCATGGAAACTGCAAAGCCTCCTGTCATCATACCAATGTGGCTTACGGGTTTCGACAAACTTATGCCTGAAGGGCGGGCTACTCCCTGGAAGTACTTGCCTCGCTACGGAGCCCAACTTAGTATAACCTTCGGTAGCCCGATTGCTCCCGATGAGATTCTAGATGCCATTGGAGCGGTAAATTCCAAGGTTTCTCCCCCTGACATGATTCCGTCCGTTGGCGTTGGCTGGGTTAAAGACAAGCTATCATCGCAGCTTCAACCCATATCTATGGCGCAGGAAGACCTTCTCCAGGTCAGGTCTGCGGTTACAGCAATTGTCCAGCGGCGTGTTGAAGCTCTGGGCAGGACCATATGTGGCGATACTCTCACCCAATGACAACCTATTACGACAATCCTTGAAGTAGATTACTCCCAAGTAATGTATTTTGTTTGGTAATCTAGACAGCAGTAGTTGACAGCCTAGTGTTGTGGTGCTACATTATGGAGATCAATAATCTTCTGTAAGCGACTGCTGAGAACCTCCATCGCAGTATTGTTCACGTAATTTTGTGCGAGAGTTGAATTGATGTTGAGTAGCGCGTTCTTCGACGGCTCAGCCAATGATTGAGCAACAGTTTCGCAAGTCTGCATGTGCTGAATATCAGTCTGACCTGGGTAGAACCACACAGTTACGGCCTGCGCATCGTCGCAAGTCAGCAGGTGCAAGCAAAAGGAGATGGATAATCGATAATACGCACAATCATAAAGGAGAGCACCATCATCATCATCCCCTCGGCCCAATTAGTCTTTGCGTCGGCTGTAACATGGTTTACAAGAAAACAGGCTCCCAATAGAACAGCAACGTCGAATATGTCGAACAGGAGCGACAGAGGTTTGTCAGCGAACCAAGCGATAAGTACCAAGAAGGGCAACCAGAACAACAGAAATTGAATTCCGAGATCAATGGAACGTCCTTGGGCCAGATCAGAGGGAGGAGGCGGCGGCGCATGACCTAGATAGTGCGTAAAGTGACGACGGAAAAAGAAGATTGTCGAAAGGATGCCATCCGCAGAGTAAGATACCATCGGGAGGAGAACGATGCCAAAAAACCTGTAAGCTTTGTTGAACCTTTTCAAATAAAAAAGGACAGGAAACAATGCGTACTCCTGCTGGATGAGCCCTCTGGTCCCCATTGGTTTAACACTATCCACTAACTGTTCACATTCCGGGTCAACAACAGCGACGCTCGTGAATGAGCCAGAACGTACGAGCTCGGACGTGAATCCAAGTAACACAACCGTGGCGAGGAGCACAATGATGCACACGAAAGGATTGACTTCGGGCTCCTCTTCTTCCAGCTTCGCAACATCAGCTTTAAATGAATCGGGTGCATTTGGATACTCTTGAAGATTGTCATTATCGCCAGGCGGGTTATGCAGATAGACCCTGGAGCCGACGTAACTGACACAAAGGAGTCAGTCCAAAATCGGACTTTCAGCGATATCTAGATCAAAACTACGCACATGAGAAGTAGGAAGACGGCCAGACCGCGGCTCAATTTAAGGAAATCGCCTCGCACGCTATCACTGATCGCAGCCCCTACACCCAGACTTCCCAAAGGAACCATTCTGTCAAGACCACAGAAGAATGCAGCAGGTAACAAGAGCGTCAACGCCCTGAGAACCAGTGAGAAGGTGCCGTTCTGATAATGGGATCACCGCATACCCTACAGTCAAAAGAGTGTTGTTCATTGTGACGATGTGCGGGTGTAAATCTTGCGCAAAGACGTTAGTACCTCCAGAAAAGAAAGAAGACCCAGGTACGAGTAACAGTCGAAGGAGGAGTACACCTATTACAGCGTGAAGCATCAACTGATTACAGATGCAAGCCTGACGCATACCAATAACTGTAGATTGAAGGAGCTTCAAACTGACAAAAGAAAAACATGCGATCAGCTATTCCGGCTCTGAACCTCTTGCATCCATAGGCGTACTTGCAATGCATCAGGAGAATGACAGCTAGTGTCGCTTCGACCGTGCTTGAAGGATAACATAAACATCAATTGCGTACTGAATTAGTAGGACTCAACTTGTTTAATGTGATAATGATAAGGTCCCCAATGGCTCTTCCGCAATACAATGCCAGTTGTTCTCCTCCAAAGTCAAGAATTTTACTTAGAGGTATGATTGCAATGAAGGTCACTACGAAAAACAAAGACAGTTGAGCAACATGTTCTTGACAAAAATCGCCATTACCCACAAATGAATTTAACAATGTGAGATACATGAGTATAATGAATTCCCCATGCAACTGGCACAAAAACGAGGAGTACATTCAACCCTACACAAGTCATTCAATACTTAAAATTCCATGAAACGAAGCTGTTACTTACAAGTAAACTTGACAAAAGCCATGAAACTCGTCAACCATCCAATCTTTTGACGCCCAGCACCCTTCAACCGCTGCCAAAACGTAAACGCCCGCGAAAACCTATCCGCCCTCCTCTTCTGTTCTAATACCGTGTCAGTAGAATACTGACTCTCTACATCGGCATCGTGATGTGCATCCCAAATGATCTCGACATCACAATTATTGGGGCGTGTAACGTTGATTGATAAGGGTCGTGATGGCGTGCGTGCAGGCTCTCCCAAGTCAATCTATAATATATGCGACGACTTTTGTGGGAATTTGATGTGATGACTAAAAATTTGTCAGCTGAGTCATCCATGACTAAGGCTGACAAATAGTTGTCTTTTTGTGGGAATTTGATGTGATGACTAAAAATTTGTCAGCTGAGTCATCCATGACTAAGGCTGACAAATAGTTGTCTTTTTGGTCTGTTTTGAATAGATAATGCTTAAAGAATTCAGATAAAATCACTAAAAAATTAGAAAAAATTCAAGGCTTACTGATACACTGAGTTTAGTTTTTCTGAGATTTATAAATCCTTAATGAAATGTGAAAATTTCAAGAAAAATTCAATTGCTCTGTTTTTTAGGAGATGTTAGTGGAAAATGCTCAAATAATTCCAGGAAAATCACCAGAAAATGAGAAAAAATTCAAATGCTACTAAAGGAGATGTTAGTGGAAAATGCTCAAATAATTCCAGGAAAATCACCAGAAAATGAGAAAAAATTCAAATGCTACTAATATACTGATTTTTAGTTTTTTAAAGATTTATAAATGCTGAATAAAATCCGAAAAATTCAATTTAGTTTACAATAATGCTTTGAGAGTTGTGGAAAGAGGACTGAGTTGTGAAATGCGGAGGCCTTAACCGAACGAAGTGAGGTTGAGGCTGGGATTAAGCATTGAGTTGCGAAAACCGAGGCCTTAACCGAACGGAGGCCTTAACCGAACGAAGTGAGGTTGAGGCTGGGATTAAGCATTGAGTTGCGAAAACCGAGGCCTTAACCGAACGAAGTGAGGTTGAGGCTGGGATTAAGCATTGAGTTGCGAAAACCGAGGCCTTAACCGAACGAAGTGAGGTTGAGGCTGGGATTAAGCATTGAGTTGCGAAAACCGAGGCCTTAACCGAACGAAGTGAGGTTGAGGCTGGGATTAAGCATTGAGTTGCGAAAACCGAGGCCTTAACCGAACGAAGTGAGGTTGAGGCTGGGATTAAGCATTGAGTTGCGAAAACCGAGGCCTTAACCGAACGAAGTGAGGTTGAGGCTGGGATTAAGCATTGAGTTGCGAAAACCGAGGCCTTAACCGAACGAAGTGAGGTTGAGGCTGGGATTAAGCATTGAGTTGCGAAAACCGAGGCCTTAACCGAACGAAGTGAGGTTGAGGCTGGGATTAAGCATTGAGTTGCGAAAACCGAGGCCTTAACCGAACGAAGTGAGGTTGAGGCTGGGATTAAGCATTGAGTTGCGAAAACCGAGGCCTTAACCGAACGAAGTGAGGTTGAGGCTGGGATTAAGCATTGAGTTGCGAAAACCGAGGCCTTAACCGAACGAAGTGAGGTTGAGGCTGGGATTAAGCATTGAGTTGCGAAAACCGAGGCCTTAACCGAACGAAGTGAGGTTGAGGCTGGGATTAAGCACTGAGTTCTCTATACATACTTGGAGCCCTAACCGAACGAAGTGAGGTTAGGGTGGAGGCTTAGTTGGGGGGGGTTTGGGGGCGAAGCCCCCAACGAGCTACGAAATTCGTGCCGAAGGCACGAATCGTAGCTCGTCTATAGTATATGGGACGACCGTTTCGTGGGAATGATTGATTAGTCAGTTTTGACAGTTTCTGACTAAGGCTGACAAATACTTGCCTTTTTCGTTTGTTTTTCGGTCAGTTTTTCAGTAGAAAAGAAAAAAAACAGATATTATTCAATGAAAAAGAGTGTATAATGAATATTTAAATGTACAATATCTCTCAGACACATGTGGAAGGTATTCGGAGTGTGTGAATGTGGCCGAGGCCAAAACGCGATTTAGTGGACACCAGTTTTCACGCCTCGCATGATCTTAAACCAAACAGCATCAATTTTTCCACGGTTTCAACGTTGTAGTGAGTAAACT
Organism: Macrolepiota albuminosa; assembly: GCA_027475525.1. Classification (NCBI taxonomy): domain Eukaryota; kingdom Fungi; phylum Basidiomycota; class Agaricomycetes; order Agaricales; family Agaricaceae; genus Macrolepiota; species Macrolepiota albuminosa. The sequence goes on from JAMWFC010000013.1 coordinate 28,054, forward strand.
ACACTACAAAGTAAGTGTTGATTGATTGATTGATTTACAAATATTAATAACCATTCTTATAGCAACGCTTCGAAACTCGATTACAAAGTAAGTATTGATTGATTGATTGATTGATAGATATTAATAAATGATTGATCTAGCTACAACTTCGAAATTTGATTACAAAGTAAGTATTGACTGATTGATTGATTGATGACTATTAACAAACATTCTTATAGCGAAATTTTCACACTCAACTACAAAGTAAGTAATGATTGATTGATTGATTGATGATCCTTAACAAACATTCAATAGCTCGACAACTTTCAGCTATTGATTGATCATTGTAAGTGATTTTTAATGTATTTGAGCTTAGAAAATGCTTAAAAAATTCGAAAAAATCACAGAAAAATCAGGAAAAATTCAATTCAGCTAATAGTAAAAGTTTGGGCTATTGTAGTAAGTGACTTTTATTGTTTTTGAGCTTTATAAATGCTTATAAAATTCAAAAAAATCAAGAAAAATTCTATTCAGCTTACAGTAATACTTGGACAATTTTGAGCTATTGATATACTCATCATGTAAGTGTCTTTCAATAGTTTTAAGCTATGAAAATGCTTAAAAAACTATTCTTTCAGGCAATCTTCAACTACTCATTCTAATAACGAACCCAGTACTCCTGAAGGTCAAAGACAGCAGGCTAGGATTCAAAGCAGGCTACAACAGTTACAAATGACTGATCCTGATGAGCGTCGTGCAAATAGAAGTAGAAGATCTACTTCAGTGGTTATACCACTTCATTATGGAACTGGGGATATGGGATCTGGGGATATAAGAATTGGAAGAAATAGTCAGATTGCCTCTAGCTCTTTAGAGAGGCCTATTGGACCAACTGTTGCTGTGGATTTATTTGCATCTGAGGATGTACAACTTGGAATCACAAGATTAGGGGATATGAGAACTGGGGGAAATAATCAGATTGCTTCAAGCTCTGATATATCTGGGGGAAATACAGGATTGAGGGATATGAGAACTGGGGGAGATAATCAGATTGCTTCAAGCTCTAGGGAAAATCCTTCTAGCTCTTTGAGGAGGCCTCTTAGACCACCAACTGTTGCTGAGGATCTATTTGCTAGGGCTATTCCTGAAACTCATTTACCTGAAGGATGGAATGCTCCTTTGCAAAATCCAATTCCTAGAATGATACCACCTCTACCTCTTCCTGCATATAGAGCTCCTTATGTGCCTTCAATAGTAGCACCTCTACCAGCTACTGTGCATGGAAGAGATCATAGAGTGGGATCAGTCAATCAGCCTGTAGTTGGTGGGACTGCTATGAGTATACCTGAAACTCATTTGCCTGAAGGTTGGGATGCTCCTTTACAGAATCCTATACCTAGAATGCCTGCTTTGCATAGAGCTGCTTTGCCAAACTTCACAATGCCACTACCACTGCCACCTGCACCTGGGAATAGAGGAAGACAAATTAACCAGCAGGTTGCTCCTATACAAGCACAATCATTAGCAGCATTGCAAGACCAACAAAGGTTGAGGCATATTGCTGCAGCTGAGGAGCAGGATAGACAACGGCAGGCACTAGCAGTGTTACAAGAGCAGCAACAGCTCAGACATATTGCTATGGCTGAAGAGGAGGAGAGGCAACAAGAGTGGCAAAGGCAACAACAGGCATTAGCAGTATTGCATGAGCAACAACAGCTCAGAGATATTGCTATAGCTGAAGAGCAAGCAGTAGCAGAGGCACAAAGGGCTTTACATCAGCTAGAGGTGAGACAAAGACAACTTTTAAAAGTTGCATTGACTAAGAAAGATTAACAGGATGTAGATCTCAATCCTGAACATAGGCCTTTGAATCAGGCTAGGGCTGAAAGGATCTTACAAAACTGGCAACAGCAACATTTAGCTGATCTTGAAGAGGATTTCAATGATTTGGATCCTCATGGATTACAAAATATCCATGCAGCTTTTGATGAAATGCTTCAAAATCCTTTGGAGTATTTGGAGCATCCCATAGACAATGAGATTGATCCAAATCTACTGGATGATCCTAGGAATAATCCTGCTGAGAATATGGAGGAGGACTTGGAATATGTGGATCCACCTGGAGATAATAGACAGCAAAATCTACCAGCACCTCCTAACTTGGAGTATGTGGATCTACCTGGGAATGTCATGCAGCAGAATATACCAGCACCTCCTGTCTTACAAAGGATTCAAGAACCTGATGATGTTCAGCCTAGGAATGCTCTTCCAACAGGAAGACAGCATTATATAGATGGATCCCCTTCACACTATCTTGGTTCTATGGATATTGCATGCCCACACTGTCATGCTCTACATTTTGATGCTGAAAAGCTCTCCAAGTCTACTAGACGTAATCCCAAGTTTGGCATGTGCTGTTTACAAGGGCAGATTGATTTGCCCAGACTTGCAGATGCTCCACCAGAATTGCTTGGCTTACTCCAAGGCTATCATGCTCTTTCTGATGCTTTCAAAGCATCTATTCGCCAATACAATGCAGCCTTTGCATTTACATCTCTGGGAGTCAAAATTGATTATGCGATTACGAATGCTCCAGGACCATACAGCTTTAGGATTAATGGAGAGCTCCATCATCTGACAGGTGCTTTGCTTCCAACTGAAGGTGATCATCCTGTGTATGCACAACTCTACTTCTATGATCACAATCAACAATTGGCTTTTCGTCAGGGAAGCAATTCTAGATTGGATCCTCAGATAATGGCCTCTTTGCAGGATATGCTTCATAGAGTCAATCCCTTTATTGGCTTATACAAGCTTGCAAAGCAGATTATGACAGAAGTTCCTGAAGGCCAACCACAAAGGCTTTCTGTTCAACTTAGAGCTGACTTTGGAGACCATCGACGCTATAACAACCCTAATGAACAGGAAGGAGTTGCTGCAATTATACCAGGAGATGGTTCTGAAGAACGATCAGATCACCGTGACATAGTCCTGCATCTGCATGGAGGTCAATTGAAGCGAATCAGCCATCTACACCCCTATTACACTCCTCTGCATTACACTATCATATTTCCAACTGGAGAACCTGGATTTCACACCGATATTCAATCTCAATTTGGACCAGCAGGAGAACAAAGAGCCAAAAAAGTCAGCCAAACTGCATATTATGCATATAGGCTGCAGCAAAGAGCTTTGGAAGCTAATGCTGCATTGCTTTGGAGTGGCAGACTGTTTCAGCAATATGTTGTGGATGCATGGGCATCAACTGAGCAGAACAAGCTCAATTGGGTCCGGCACAATCAAAAGAAGATTAGGGCTGAAGTGTATCAAGGGGTGGTCGATGCGGCTGCTGGAGATGAAGACTTACGCAGGCAAAGCCGACGGGTAGTCCTTCCCTCTTCTCATGTTGGAAGTGAACGACACATGCAGCAATTATTCCAGGACTCTATGGCTATTTGCAGGCATTTCCATAAACCAGATCTCTTCATCACCATGACTGCCAATCCAAAGTGGCCAGAAATTGAAGAGGCTCTGCTAAAGGAACCTATGGTTAATGGAAAGAGGCAAACAGCTTCTGACCGTCCAGATATTGTTGCCAGAGTATTTGAACTCAAGAAGAATGCTCTTTTGAAGGACATAAAAGATGGTCTATTTGGAAAATGTGTGGCATCTGTCCATACCATTGAATTTCAAAAGAGGGGACTTCCACATATACATATCTTGATCTTTTTCCATCATCATGACAAGATCAAAGATGCAGCTCATGTGGACACTATTGTTTCTGCTCAAATTCCTGATCCAGTGACTCAGCCTCAATTGTATCAGGTATTGGCTTTGCTTGAATTATCAATGCAGTATCTGACCTTTGTTATTAGGTTGTTACTACCAATATGGTTCATGGTCCATGTGGAGCAGATTTTCCCAATGCCAAGTGCATGGTAGATGGCAAATGTTCCAAGAGATATCCCAAGGAATTTCAGGAAGCTACACAGTATGGTGATGATGGCTATCCCCAATATGCCAGACCTAACAATGGCCGCTTTTTTGAAAAGCATGGTCGTCGTTATGACAATCGTAATGTTGTCCCATACAATCCATATCTCTCAGCCAAATTCCAATGTCATATCAATGTGGAAGTCTGTGCTTCAGTGGATGCAATCAAATACATTCACAAGTACATCTACAAGGGCCATGATAGGACAACTTTGGAGATTGCTAGGGAGGAGAGGGATGAAATCAAGGAACATTTGGATGCCAGATACATTTCTGCTCCTGAGGCTTGCTGGCACATCTTTGAATTCAACATGCATGCTGAATATCCTTCAGTGTACAGATTGCCTGTGCATTTGGAAAACCAGCATGAAGTCTATTTCCCAGATGATGAACCAATACAGGTGGTGGCTGCTAGACCTAATGCAGACAAGACTGCACTCACAGCTTGGTTTGAAGCCAATACCAGGTTTCCCAATAATAACACCACTTATCAGAACTTTCCAACCAAGTTTGTTTATGAAGCATCTAAACGGAGTTGGAAGGAGAGGCAGAGAGGGACAGCAATTGGAAGGATGTATTTTGCTTCACCAAGACAGGGAGAAAGGTTCTATCTCAGGATGCTCTTGACTGTTGTAACCAATGCAACTTCATGGGCTGATCTCAGGACAGTCAATGGCCATATCTATCCCACTTATCAAGAAGCATGCAAGGCTCTAGGTCTTTTGGAGGATGATGCAGAATGGAGGCAGTGTCTCACTGAAGCTGCTCCAATCCAACTAGGATCAGCTCTCAGGCAGCTGTTTTGCACTATTCTATTCCACTGTGCTCCTGCCACTCCTGAGGGTCTATGGGACGAATTCAAACATTCTATCTGTGATGATCTTCGACACAGATTGGAACATACTAGGCAATACAGGGACCGAGTCTTTACCAATGAGGATGTCTATGACTATGGCCTTTATCTCATCAATGACACTTTGATGAATTTTGGGAAAACTCTGAAAGACTTTCCCAACATGCCAGAGGCTCAACAGAATTGGAATATAGTTCCAGGTAATTGGCATTTGCATAAGAGATTGACTTGAATACTGATCAATCTTCTAGGCAATAGACTTTTGGAAGATGAAACTAATTATGATGTTGAGGACCTCAAGCAAAGAGTGGAGGGAAACAAAGCCAAGTTCAATGTGGAACAACTGGAAACTTTCAATGCTGTCATGGATTCTGTGAACAACAATTTGGGCAGGATGCTATTCATTCACAGTGCTGGAGGATGTGGCAAAACCTTTGTCTGCAATACTCTGGCTGCTGCAGTTCGTTCTCATGGAGATGTGGCATTATGTGTAGCATCATCTGGCATTGCTGCCTTATTGTTGGAAGGGGGTAGGACAGCTCATTCAAGATTCAAAATTCCCATTCCTGCTCTTGACACATCCATTGCCAATATCAAGAGAGGAACCCAGTTATCACAGCTCATACTTCGCACCAAAGTTGTTATTTGGGATGAAGTTCCAATGCAACACAAAAATGCCATTGACTCTGTCGATCATAGCTTCAGAGACATCTTCGATAATGACATTTCCTTTGGTGGAGTCACTGTGGTTTTTGGAGGGGACTTTAGGCAAACTCTTCCAGTGGTTCCACATGGACTCAGACAGCAGATGATTGCTGCTTCACTCAAAAGGGAGGGGACTTTAGGCAAACTCTTCCAGTGGTTCCACATGGACTCAGACAGCAGATGATTGCTGCTTCACTCAAAAGGGGCTGACTTTGGGATAATATTCAAGTCCATTACTTGGTCCAAAATATGCGGTTGGAGCAGACTGTAGACAATATTGCTCATGCAGCTTGGTTGTTGGATGTTGGTGCAGGGAAAAATCTAGGACCTGGAGAAACAGTCAAACTGCCTGAAAGGATGATCTGTGATGACAATTCTATCACTGGATTGATTTCTTCCACATATCCTGATATTGGTCATCCTCAAAATGATCAGTATTACCTGGACCGGACTATTCTCTCTGGCAAGAACTCGGATATAGAGGAGATCAATGCAGAAGTTCTAGAGAGGTATCCAGGGGAAGAAAGGATCTTACAGAGTGCAGATTCTGTTCTTTCTGATAACAGGAATCCTGATGGCCTTGCATTATATCCTGTGGAATATCTCAACTCTTTGAAAGCCAGTAGTTTGCCTTTGGCTAAACTGGCTTTGAAGATTGGAGTTCCTGTCATGCTTCTCAGGAATCTGGACACAACCAAAGGACTTTGCAATGGAACAAGAATGATTGTCACTCACATCAGCACTAGAGTCCTCAGATGTCGTATTATCAGTGGAGATGCCAAGTTTGCAGGTTCAACTGTTTTGATTCCAAGGATCAATCTAGATGCCTCTGAAGAGGATTTGCCCATACCATTATGCAGGAGACAGTTTCCAATTCGATTGGCCTTTGCTATGACTATCAACAAGTCTCAAGGGCAATCAGTCAAGCATGTTGGATTGGACCTTCGATCACCGGTTTTTACACATGGCCAACTCTATGTTGCACTTTCTCGATGCACATCAGGAGATCGTATCAAGGTGATTTTGTCAGAAGAAAATACATCAAGAGCGACTGCAAATATTGTGTATCAAGAAGTTCTTAATGGTTTACAAATGTAAGTGTGATTGTTAATTATATACTTATTACTAACTTTATATTTTAGCATCTAACTTGATACTGTACATATAACTTGGAATTGTAGCATTATTTTTTGGGTTTACAAATGTGAGTATGATTGTTAATTACCTACTTATTACTAACTTTTATATTTTAGCATCTAACTTGATATTTGTTGATACTGTACTAATAGAATATATATAACTTGGAATTGTAACATCATTTCTTGATAAATGTGAACTTTCTATTCTTTAACAACATATGCTTGAACCAGTAAGACATAATGAAAGTAAGTCATGATAGAAGTTGAGTTATGAATATACATATTTGGAACCCCTAACCGAACGAAGTGAGGTTGGGGTGAAGGCTGAGTTACTTATATACATACTTGGAGCCCTAACCGAACGAAGTGAGGTTGGGGTGGAGGCTAAGTTACTTATACATACTTGGAGCCCTAACCGAACGAAGTGAGGTTGGGGTGGAGGCTAAGTTACTTATACATACTTGGAGCCCTAACCGAACGAAGTGAGGTTAGGGTGGAGGCTTAGTTGGGGGGGGTTTGGGGGCGAAGCCCCCAACGAGCTACGAAATTCGTGCCGAAGGCACGAATCGTAGCTCGTATTAGTTGGGGGGGGTTTGGGGGCGAAGCCCCCAACGAGCTACGAAATTCGTGCCGAAGGCACGAATCGTAGCTCGTATGGTTAAACCTGGAGTCGATCCCACCGGATAGGGAAATACGTCGCGTATTGACAGTGTCGTCACACGATACACTGTGCCCCGAGTCAAGGACATTACTCTTGCTCTGCTTAGTATTAGCCATAGACAACTTCGGGCGAACGGTACGTGTGAGTGCCTCCAGGGCGCGCTGATGATGTCGATTCTCCTCCATAGTCTTGTGTCGTTTTCGATTGAGACCAGCTCAAATGATGAGGTTAGAGATCCAGCTCTCTGAAACGTAGATCTGGTGTAGGAGGTATATAAGTACTTCGGCTACGTCTCCATCAAATAGGCACACTGCCTCCACCGAGGGTTACCACGAAGCATTTACAGCAATCACGGCCTCAAAAAAACATGTTCCAGCATTAGAAACGGAAAGCACATACAAAACAAACAGAACGGTATGGGATGGGATGGCTAAGT
>JAMWFC010000014.1:0-20955 GCA_027475525.1 Macrolepiota albuminosa
TTCATCCTGAGAAGCGTCTGAATCCATTTTTGCTGGACTTCGGGATGCTTCTGCTTGAATTCATCTGAGAAACGGAAAGATACCACGGGAAGTCCGGGATGGTAGAGCTTTGAAGGTTCTGAGTTAGAATATCGCTGGAATGAAACATGGAGATCTCACTTCCGGATCGCTTTCGCTTCCATTTTTCACAGGTTCCGAGGAGGGTCCCTCAAGCTTACGATGGATATCGCTCAGGACGGTATAGTACTTACTAGCCTCCAAAGCGCGACTCAGAAGGCGAGCGTTTCTGAGATCATCGAGAGCGACGGCACGATAACCTTCGAAGCCGAGGTGGATGAGGTTGAAGTACTGACCGATGATCGGAGCTGCGGGGCGCGAAAAGTTGAGCGAGAAGGAATACTCGACCGAACCAAGGTAATGAAGCTCAAAAATGAGGTCCTTGGGGAGATGAGCTTTGTCTCTCCAAATGACCCAACCAACGCCGACGTATGACAGTCCAAACTTGTGACCCCTTGATATGGATTCAGTATCTGACATGTCAACAGCAACGACCGACATACGACGTGTTGATTGAGACAACTCGGGGTAACTTGAAGTCCCAAACAAGCTTGGGCTACGGAAATATCAATTAGCGCGGTGACCATGTTGCAACGAATCGTCATCTTACCGTTGCAAACGGAGCAACGAATCCACCGGATGCAGCGTCAACTTTAAGGGTGATGTTAGGAACACATTACAGTACTGAAAAAAGTATTCTGACCATGGATGGGCACGGAATGTCCCGTCTTTGTCTCATATTCATCGAGCAAGTCAGAGATCTCCTTTACAGGTTCATAGTGGCCGGTATAAGTACCTAATATCATGAGCCAGGATAGGGTAAGAGACAATGCATCAGGCTTACTTCCAAGAATGACATAGACGCCAATCGTGTTTTCGTCGACATAGTCCATAACCTTGCTCGCGTCAAGCCTGTAATGACTCTCAACAGATACGGGCACCAATCTACATTCTACTTCAAAGTAGCGTGCAAATTTCTCAAGCGCTACCTGAGCGTTGGCACCCATAACGATATTAGGGCTACAAATCGGTTATCAACTGCCATGTCCGAACGTCGGGGAGAAACCCACCCAGGTTCGTGAATGCTCTTCCCGGCAGCCTTGCGCTGGGCCTGCCAAATCTTTTTCATGGCAAGGCCACCGAGCTGGATGGCTTCAGATGATCCTGTTGTCGCCGTTCCAATCGCATTCTTCGCCGAGGGGGCGTGCCACAATTCAGCAAGAATAGATATGCCTATAAATAGCTCTAGATCACGTGGGCAAGGAGGCGAGTAAAGACCCACATCGGGTGTGCAACGCTTCTGCAGATGTCATGAGATACAAAAATATGTGGGTTTTAAATAGAACACTCACGGGTTGCGGGATATTCATCAGTATCTGATGGTGGGTGTCAGGACAACAGCCATTAATAAGAACGGAATGGTAACTGACCGATTAAATTCTTGGAGATGTTTTCTTGGAAAAGCTTGTCGGCCTCGGGAGGCATCCAAGTGTGTACGAAGGACGCCAGGTTGAGGACTGGGGAACCATCTGAATGGAATGGATGAGGAAAGAAAGGCGCAGAGTTTTGAAAGGGGTGCTGACCTAAAGCGAGTTCATCGTGGATAATCTGATATGTTGCAGCTGCGCTGAGACCCTATATCACGTCAGACGTCAGGAGAAATGATAAAGCGAGGAACATGAATGAGCATGCGTACCTTTGTGGCGATCTTGTACTTGGGAACGGTTTCGGTGCCATAGCGAGAGCCATAGGAATGGTGAACTTCATTCATATTTGCTTTGGTGAGACCGTGATAACTAGGCTTCTTATCCTGGGGGAGACTAAGAAATCGGGGAGTAGACGAATGGGATTACTAACACGAGAAGTTTTCATGAGGTGTTCGGGATTGACGTGCTAAGAAACGAGTTGAACGGGGTCAAGCTTGAGAAGAACATCTACGATCTACCTTGGAGAGAGCCATGATGGTTGGGGATAGGAGCACGACGGATGAGTCGGCAATTTATATGCACCCCAAGGCGTGATGTCACTGATAATCAGGAAATTACTCGTTTATTTCGGCGTTTTTCACGCATTCTCCGCTCCACCTGTGATTGCGGTTTGGACCGTTCGTGCCTTCCATATGATACCATGTAGCAGGTAATATGGCTAAGTATGTTACAATTTGGCATTTGATACACATGTACCTGGAAAGAGCTTTTGAAGACCATTCTTCGTGTCTTTGCTTATGGGCGCGCTCTTTCGCGTCGCACTATCCACAAAGACATGTGTGTAACCACCAACAGCAGCAGGCACATCGCTGTCTTCTTCGAAGACACCAACTTCGTAAGTTACCGAACTTGTTCCCAACTTGGTGACACAAAGTCCTAAGTTTAATACTTGTGGGAAAGATAGTGGCGCAAAGAACTATATCTTCATGAGTTAGGTTTACGAAATGGCCGGAGGGATCGCACCTGGCAGAAAGATGAGACCACCAACCCTATGAATGGGGATTTGTTGGGCTGGAGTCCGCAGTGTTGAATCAGATACGTGTTGATGATTGAATCAAATAGGTGATAGTAGATGGAGTTGTTGATATGAGAGTACTGGTCGTTGTCACTCCTGAGTGGTTTTCAATTTGAAGACGTCGTAGCAGATCATGCAAGACACACACACCATCTTGTTCGGTATTTCAAGAAATAGACATAATCGGATTTGCGTCTATGCTTGAGACTCACATCCGTCATGGGTGCGAATGGCCAAACCGATTGGGACCCCAGAATAGGGTCAAGTTCGGCTATGTCCGAACACACGCGTCGCTTGAGCTCCCTTGACGCGTAATTGCAAACCAATCCTCATCATCAATGGAAACCTCTTTTGCAATTACAGGAAAGGGCTATGTTATTGTTGCTGCAGACACTACCGCCGCACGGTCCATCGTCAAGATGAAGGTTGACGAGGACAAGATCAAGACTCTCAGTCCGCATCTGCTCATGGCATATTCAGGGGAGCCAGGTAACGTCACCAAAAGTTGTGTATAGTTTCAAAGAACTTAGATTTGTACAAGGTGATACTGTGCAGTTTGCAGAATACGTCGAGCGCAACATTCGTCTGTACCAAATCCGCAACCTGTACCCCCTGCGGCCGTCTGCTGCAGCATCATGGATCCGAAGGTCGCTAGCTGAATCGCTACGTTCTCGCAAACCCTACACGGTCAATCTTCTTTTGGGTGGCTATGATAGTGCGACGTCTACACCGCAGCTCTACTGGGTAGATTACCTTGGCACAATGACAGAGGTGCCATTTGCTGCACATGGATATGGAAGTTACTTTGCTTTGAGTTTGCTCGACAGGTATGTCTGGCGTTGCTGACGATATTATTTCTTACTGGTGATTGTAGATATCATGATCCTGAAGCGACGCTGGAAGAGGGGCTTGCTACGCTGAAACGATGCATAGATGAGGTGGAGAAACGACTAGTAGTCGCTCCGGGGAAGTATAAAGTCAAGGTGGTGGACAAGGATGGTGTGCGGGAGGTTGAGCTGTAGTCGAGGGTTATTTATATTTCTTGTGTTTGCCAAATAGTAGTAAGCGCCTGTTTGTGCTCCAACCACGACCATGGGCGGCGCAAATCTCGAAGTGTTCAAGTTTTCTTTGTATCTATTCGTCCCCATTGCTGCCCTGGTGCATTTTGGAGACCCCGATTGGTATAGACAGCATGTCGTTCCTGTAAGACTGGACGGCGCCTGGTGTGTTTGATTGACTAATGGTTCGCAGTACCGCGACAAGCTCTTTCCGCCGACCGACAGGACTGTCCAGGTATATGATTTCTCTGCTGTATGGGAAAAAGACTGACGATTTCTTGAGAAATTACCCAAAGACCAAAGTGCAATAAGGGACGAGTTGAACAAAATACGAGCTGAAAGGCTGGCAAAGAAAGCAGCGAGGGAAGAGGCAGAAAAACGGGAATGATTTATTAAATGTACTACTTTTCGACTGCAAACGTGCTCCCGTCGTCCATCAAGACATTCCAGAAACCACCTCGGGCCCTGTCCTGTTCTGCCAGACGTTTGTACTCTACGGCGTCGTCGAGCGAAATCTTGAAACCTCCACATACGATGAATACGACAGTGCGTTTCTCACCAGAGGGCTTGGGGGGAACGAGCCTGTTGAAAAAGGCGGGATTGTAGGCGGGGGTTAGGGTTGTGGCACACGCGAGTTCGACTAGTAGCTTATGGTCGTCTGTCAAGCAGGAAATGATAAATGGGATACAAGGCACGAGATGGATGGATGGAAGTACCTGCGAACATTGCGAGAGCGTGCATGCTGAATTCGTCTGGGACACTGGCACAGACGACTTTGCCTGGTCTGGACAAGGCCATGTTTAGGACTCTTGGAGATGGCTGGGAAGCGCCAAGGGAGCCAGAGGCTCTTGAGGAAAAACTGTTGAAATGAGCCAAAGAGACGGAATAGTCGGGGTCGTGAATGACGTCTACGTCGGGAGGCAGGGGATGCTTTGTGGCGGTGGAGTTGAGGGACATGGAGTGAAAGAAACAGTTGGAGCCGATGGTTTCGAGGGCGATGAGAGGGACTGGAGGACGGAGTGAGAGTGAGCGAGGTAGAATTGGAAAGAGGCGGACCATGGTCCCAGTGGGACTGATTGCAGCCGATAATGAGGCCGCCGAGGAGACCTGCGCCACCGACGCTGCAGAAGATGGCGTCGGGTTTGGAGGGGAGCTGAGAGGAGATGTCGGAGACGATGGAAGCGTAGCCTTGCCAGAGAGTCTCGTGATCGTAGGCTGGAGCAATGACACTGGGGAGGGGTGGAGATTGGCTGCGGGGTGACGGAGAGGATACTCACGCTTGGGGCTCGTTGGCTGCGCGGAGTTGTGCTGCGGCGAGGGCCTCTGCGTAGAAGCGGCCGGTGACGATGACGTCTGCGTGATGGCGACGGAGGATGTCGAGAGTGGACTGGGCGGCACCTTGTGGAAGGAACACGGTGCAGCGGACATTGAGGGCCTCTGCTGCGGTGGCAACTGCGAGTGCTGCGTTTCCGCCAGATGCTACGATGAGATGGACTGTGGGGCCATGTTTGTCGCGGGCCTGGCGGGCAAAGAGGGAGAGACCGCGGTACTTGAAGGAATGGGACGGCTGGAGATTCTGCAGAACAGTCAGCAGGCGACAGAGTCAGCAGCGACGGACAACCTCGAGCTGGAGATAGACAGAGGCATCAAGGACGCGGGAGATTGCAGACGAGTAGAGCAGCATGATTGTGTCACGTGGTGATGCTGGCGGGAAGTATGTGTCACGTGGGGCTGCTGCTGCGGCTGCGGATTGAAGGAAAAGGCGGCTCGAGGACGAAAGCTGGAGCGTCATGGCAGACAGAGCCCGGGCCAGACCGCGCGACGTCCAGCCCACCGACTTGTATGAGAAGCTCACTGCACTCCAGCGTCGCAATGCTGCCCATGCCCCCACACGCACTCGCAAGCCGCCCACCCGCACTCGGCCCTCCCCCGACGCTGACCCCGTCGAATTTTCCCGTCGTCTCCACATTTCTTCGCCAGACGATCCCCCCGACCCTGCCTCCCGTCCACACCGCGACAGCCAACGTCAGCTGTTTGATCCACGCAAGGACGACCCCGTCCACTTTGGCGTCCGCGACCGTCCCGCTCCCAAGCCATCAGTCTCCGCTTCCTCCACCTCCTCCTATGCCAACTCCGTCTCCTCTGCCTTTACCCTCTCCTCCACCACAGACGCCTCTTCCGCCTCGTCTGATCTCTTTGATCGTCCCAGGCCCGACGACCCCGCTACTAACAAGTTCACCATCCAGCTAAAGAAGCTCTATCGCGCCATCACAACCCTCGAAACAAAGATATCTTCTGACGATTCTGACCATCAAGGCCCTGTCATCATCGAGTCCAGAGCCGTCCTCAAGCCCCCCTCTGTCCCAGACTCTGACGATCTCGAGCGTCAAAAGTGGAAAGTCCACATTGACACCCACAAACAGCAAGTCTTTCTTCCTTTCTCTTTCATTTCCCTCCCTCATCTCCCTTGAACAGGCTCGCCGAGTACATCCATACTCTCCTTGAAATCTCTCTCGCCCCCTCCGTCCCCGCTTCATTGCGCAACATTCCCACAAGGTACAACATCGTCGTCCGCCTATGGACCTATGCTTTCTACACCCTCCTCGAGTCTCTCCGCCGTGCCTCCATCTCTTCCCCTCTCGCTCTCGAACATCTCCAGGACTTTATCTACTATGCCTATACTTTCTACACTGGTCTTTTGGAGGAACCCGCCCTATCTGTATTCAAGAGCGGCTGGATCGAAGCTCTCGGTGACCTTGCTCGCTATCGCATGGCCGTTGCCGCAATGGTCAGCGGTCCTCCGTCCCCACTCGTCCCCGGCCGAAAACTCACTCTCAGAGATGTAAACGACGCCGTCGCCTCCACCGATCCCCCAAAGCCCCCTAAAATTCTCTCCAAGGGCTCCACCAGCGGTAAACCTGCTCCCCGCATCGACGATACTCCCTCCCCTTCTGTAGGTGTTGTCGCCGCCCGCCAGCTCCTCGTTGAGCCAGAGGCCGACAGGTGGCGCAACATTGCCAGAGATTGGTATGCCATTGGTTTGGCCGACCAGCCTGGCACCGGCAAGCTCCACCATCATCTCGGCCTTTTGTGTCGCGATGTTAAAAACGAGGACCTCAAAGGCGTATATCATTTTGTCAAGAGGTTCGTCACTTGTCGTTCCTCTCTCTCTCTTTCTCATCCACAGTCAACAGCATGACAACCTTGCACCCCTTTGCTACCTCTCGTGAATCTGTTCTCCCCATATGGAGCGTCGCCAACCAGACACGCCGAGCTCATCCCGACTCTCCCGCTCCCGACCTCTTTGTTCTTCTCCATGGTATGCTTTTCACTCATATCCAACTCGACGATTTTCCTCCCACCCTTGCACGCTTCATCGAGCGCTTGTCCATGGAAGACCTTGCCGAGCCCGACTGGATCATGATGGCCATCATCAACATTGGTGCAATCTTCGAGTATGGTCGCTCCGGGAGCCTTCTTGGTCGCATGGGTGGCAAGGAAAGTGTCCCCGCCACCGTTGGTATCACAAAGTCCATCGAGGACGAAAAGATGGACGTCGATAGTTCCCCGCAGGAAAACTCGGCTCGCGAACCCCCGCCCTCGTTCAAGTACGCCCTGCAATTGACGTTTGCCATGCTCTCCTTTGTCCTCCAGCACCCACTCCGTACAAAATCCAATGGCTTTCCACGCCACAACCTCAACCCCTACCTGTCTGTCATGTTGACCTTTCTTGCGACCGTCCTCAAAAGTCCCCAGGCACTCGGTATGCTCGAGCGTACTGTGCCGTGGGAGGAGCTCGCTCGTTTTTTTGCAAGGATTCCAAGGACTGTCATGACAAGGCAAGCCTTGCTAAACCTCGAAAAGGAATCTGGTCCGAGATGGTCAATGTTGACCAGCGGCATGGCCCCACCCTTGCCAGAAGACTGGTGTATCAGGGGGATGGAATGGGTCGGTAGAAGTGTGTTTGAAAGAGGGTATTGGAAGAGTGGAGAAGACAGGAGAGCAGAAATCGAGGTCCTCGAGGAGCAAGAGTGGGCACGGGAGATGACAGACGGTCGTATCGAGGATGATGATGATGATGATGACGACGACGATAAAAGTGGTGCACACAAGGCTGGCGATGTAGTCAATAAGCGGTGGGTGAGGATTGTGAGGAGTGCAGTGGGAATTGCCGGCTTGGTCGATGGATTCACGTGGGCCGATGGAACGAGGGTGTGGAGGGTCGAAGGACGACTCGCGGAAAAGGTGCATCTGTGGCGTGAACAGGATCGCATCGAACAAGAGGAAGAAGAAAAAAGGAGGCTGGGAACGCGCTGGAACGATGATCTTATGGATATTGATGATGAATCTTCTGGCGATATCCTGTCAGAGGAGGATGACGACGATGAGAATGATGCTCCCGAGGTCAAGGAATTAAAGGTCAGTTTCCATATTATATACCTTGCCTGGATGAAAACCCAAACAATATCACAGGCGCGCAGAAGATATCTGCAGAGTCTACTCCAATCCGCTCAGCACAGAGTCGGTCCTCGCCGTCCGAAATCGTCCTCGCGGAAACCCGCGGATACTCGTCCCCGGCTTCATATCGCGGCCGGTTACTCTGTGCTCGTTGTCGATACCAACATTCTCCTTTCGTCCCTCCCCATGTTCGCCTCTGTCGTGGAGAGCCTGCGCTGGACAGTCATCGTGCCTCTCCCTGTCATCATGGAGCTCGATGGTCTCTCTTCAAACACTTCCTCGCAGCTTAGCGAGGCGGCGCAGAATGCCATGACCTACATCTCCACGCACATCCGTTCACACTCTATCTCGCTCAAGGTGCAAACATCAAAGGGCAACTATCTCTCCACGCTCAGCATCCGCACCGAGCAAGTCGATTTTACGGGAGACTGGGAGCGTAATACAGACGACTTGATACTAAGAGCTGCGATTTGGCAAGAAGAACATTGGGTCGACCGGTCGGCCTTGTTGAATGCGAGCACTGCAAATGGCGATTCGCTTTCTGATGCTGTCAAGGTTGTTTTGCTTACCCTGGATAGGAACCGTGCGTTGTTTTTTTTGATTTCTTGTGGATAGTTGTTGATGGTGGTTGCAGTGCGGCTAAAAGCTCGTTCTCGCCAGCTGCCTGCGGCTAGTGAAAAAGACCTTGCCGTTATCCTAGCAAACGCGACGTAAGGAACTACGGGGACAGTTTTTTTAGAGATCCTGAACCTACGCGTGGCATGCACGTTCCAAAAGATTCGGTCTGCAGCCCTCTATCTACAGCGACACCCTGTGATGCCATGGATGAATGGCTGCAGACGGGCACTTTTGATTGGCTGCTCCTCACGTCCATACGTAAACACGCGAGAGGTCGTATTTGTTTCCGACTGTGAGCGAACGCTGAAAGCCAGTCGCAGAGGAATTAATGGTGGAGCCCTTTACAATACATTCCTTGGAATCTATATTTTGGCATACCCATTTGTCAATTTGTATATACCACATTCTTTTGAATTCGTCGTCTGTTTTCTATTACCGTTTTGTAGGTATGTAATTTTTGTTACTGTAAATCGTATCACGTTGAGACAACAAACGCGTCGCGTTACCGACGCGACAGGGGAAAAATGTCACGCTTTCTCCCAACCACATATCAACAACCATGTCTATTGACCCTATGTATGTATCTATCTTGCATCAAGTAAATGCTAATGGCTGAACAAATAGACCCGAACCCCCCTCACTGACTCGGTCAACGACGGCTGTTCTCGACTCGGCAGATAACCCTTCCTTTCAGATCACTGCCGCCAACAAGTCTTACAAGCATCAATATTCCAACATATACTTTGTTCGTCTACGACTACTTCGACAATTTGTGGAAGAACGAGCGCATAGACGATGGGGAAGCCATAAAAGTTTGCTCTGAGGTGCATTGTTGATTCAAGGCTAACTGTTGACTCGTCAGGTAACCCGATACTCGTACCCCGAGTCCTCGAGGTAGTAAAGTCACGCATGTGCTATATTATTGGCACAGTGTACATGGATATGCCACTAAAACCCAACGTCATAGAAGACCTCGCACGCGACGTATGTTCCACCCTAGGTTAACACGAAACCTTGCTTACACTCGTCATGTAGCAATCGATGCCCCCACCTCCACCGAATCGTAAATTCTATTCTACAGAGGATAATGTCATGTTAGAGGACGAATCAGGTCGCATTCGTCTGGTTGGAGAGTTTGTTAAAAGCGCGCGCCTGGTCACTGGGGTTATTGTAGGGGCATTGGGTGCGGAAACACCAAACGGCGACTTTGAGGTCGTGGATTTATGTTATCCCGGCATGGCACCTCAACAAGATTCTCTAGAAGATATCGGGATGGATGTCGATGGTGTGTCCTAGCGTCTTTGGTAACCACTTTTCAATTTGCGAAAAGCGCCCTTTTTTACAGGCGGCAGTTTGGCCTCGGACGAGTGGATAGCTGTCGTTTCAGGCCTAGGAGTCGGGTCACTCTCACCTCCGGATGCGCAGATACAAATGCTCGTTGAGTATTTGACAGGCGAAGAAGGCGGAGTCGCAGAACAAGTCGCAGCTGCACAGATATCACGGCTTATTATCGCCGGGAACTCGTTAGCTCAGCTCTTATCCCCTGGTCAAGGCGAATCTGGGGACATTGAATCTTCGAGAAAATCTGTGCGGAAAACTCGTTTTTGACTTTTTTTTTTTTTACAAACGCCTGATACTCCCAAACAGAAAAGGTACGGTTACGACGCAACAACGTTCTCTCCTCATCCTGTGCTTGCTCTCTCGGATTATCTGCATGATATCGCCAGTGTGATGCCAGTGCATATCCTTCCAGGCGAATCGGATCCATCTGGCACAATTTTGCCCCAACGATCATTACCGAAAGCAATGTTTGGCGCAGTTGCAAAGCTGCCGACCTTTTCTTGCGAAACAAATCCCACGTATTTGCGACTAGGTTGTCAATCAGAAGATTTCCCCGATCGTCCACCAATAGAACGTAATCTTCTGATTAATTCAGGCCAGCCTCTAGATGACATGTTCAAATATCTTCCCTCTCCACCTAATACACGTCTGTCCGTGCTGGAATCGACGTTGAAATGGCGGCATATGGCACCAACAGCACCAGATACCCTTTGGTGTCATCCATACTCTGGGATCGATCCCTTTATTATCACGGCGACCCCTGACCTATATATTGTTGGCAATCAGAAACGGTTTGCAACAAAAGTCGTAGTCGATCAGGATAAAATTGGCCAAGGCTCCAAAGCACGATGTCGTATAGTATTGGTTCCGGAATTCTCGAAGACAGGTGTCCTCGTTTTGATCAATCTGAGATCACTAGATGTCAAGACTGTGTCTTTTGCTGTACTGGGCATGACAGGCGCAGGGGGTGGTGACAACGAGGAACATCGTGCGTCGTACTTGTGAAACTCTTCCTTTATTCATCTTTCATTAATAGCAACAGACGTTCCATCACCCCTTGAGCCAGCTTTGACTGCACCTAGATCTAGTCTCACCTCAGAATACCTGTAACGCTGGCAATTTTTACATCAATTGTACAATATATACACGCACTAGACTTATATGGTTGAGGATGCGTAGCATTACAGCTGTCCATGATCAGACATCCCATTGCATTGCGGATGGTACCCAATATACTCTTCCGCAGAGTTCATCTTGATCATCAATCCAACAAAGCCCATCTCTGTGGACCATGTTCTCCAACGCTGCACTCGCTCGCTCTCGAGTCCAGCCCCTCCTCTGTACCAGGATATCTTCCACGACGCGTCCGCCCTCAACTTGGGCAATCGCGAGAACAACCGACTGATCTTCGTCAAGCTCTTTAACCACACTCCGCACCATCTTCTTCCCGCCTATTTCTACAACTTGGTAACCTGCCCCTAATTGTTGCAGGGTCTTGATGCTCCGCAAAACGTCGTCTTCGGTTATCTCTCCTCCATGCACACCGCGCAGCTTGCTGACTAGACGCACCAACTCCGACATCTCAATCAGGCCTCCGTTGCGCTCTCGTGTGCTGATACAAACATCAACGATCTGCACACCAAGCTCATATTGCCAATCTCCTAGGCCAAGCATCTCCGCCCACCAGCCACCCTTTCTCGGACCGGCGAGAGGATCAACACCGATAGAAGAGCACATCTGCTGGAATGCATGGCGGAAAGTAGGGTCGTTCTTTATCGAATCACGATGTGTGGAAGCAAATCGGGCAAGTGCGGTGCGAAAATGTGCCAGTTGAGAGTGGAGATGATCAACTTGAGACTGGGAAAGAGCAGTCGAGAGCTGCGCGAAAGAACGTTTGGATTGTTCTTGCCGATCGAAAGCAGCTAGTCCTACACCACCTCGTCGATGCATTCTAGTTCCCTAGCAAAACTCATGGTACTTGTGAATCATCGTGATGCAGTGATATGTGATGTATTTATTTTGCTAGACTACGACCTGCAATCCAAATATTGTCAGCGTCGGCACCACTATTATCCCGCCTAATCTTTACCTCAGCTTTCCTGTACTTTATAAACCCCAAGTTGAACTGTTTGCTTAGTTTTTTAATCTTAGGATCTATGCCAGTCCGCGAGACTGTTTGTTATCACATCTGGTCGACGAACTTTTTGGGCTCGCAATAGACAAGGTATAGCTTATAAATAGTTCCAGTGTCTCTCTCTATTCTTGGCCACCATTGGTGTCTGCTTTCCAAACGGAGGTCTATAGGCTGCGGCGGCGCTGTTAGATTGCTCAAATTGCGCCCTCGTTGCACATCATGTATCCGAGCTGGACGAATCATGCCATCCAATTCCACATATAATTAGTCTCTTCTCACGAATATGTGACATTCTAGCATGATTGCCACGTGTTGTTTCTTGCATACACTGCTCGATCTAAAATGCGGCTTTCCGTGTGCCGGATGATGGTCTCGCACTCGGTCTATAGTAATACTTACGGTGCCTTTTTGTGCCTATCACTCTTGTGTGTCGGGCTCATGTCGGGCTCATGTCCTACTAAAAGTTGAGGGTACGCTTTTCAAGAACATGTCATGTAGTATTTCAACAGTTTTCAAACTTGCAAGTCTCGCACTATTGTACTATCATCGTCACTAACGCGGAATTCCAGTGATATACCTGGGCACACTTGCCTTGATATCAAGCGTTACCAAACAACGTTCTGTGTGAACAAGGATCTCTTATGGGAATAGGATAAGAACAAACCTGCTATTCTTGTCGACTTCAGCCCACGAAGTCAGTCAAATTAACTGTCCTAAGTGAACCGATTGAACACTGCCATCGTGGTATTCCCCCCTTTATAATCTGATAGTCATTTCTATTCGTGTTTTCTTGCCAGCTCTAAACCAGTCCTACGTCCATCCCTTTCACCTTTCCGTCGGTTCTGCTGCCATGTTTACTAGTGGATTGGTTTTCAGTCTTTTACCTGTTTTGATTGTAGCACAGTACGGGGGGGCGCCTGTTCCTCTGCCCTCTACATCTGCCGCAGTTCCTGTGCCTAGCGCACCTCCAGATACCCCAGGCCACATGAATGTTTGTCGTGTCATTGATCCTACGCCATATTTCTAGGACTGAACACTGCATATCCAGGTCGACGTTGCATTCCAAGGCTCATTTACATTCCATCCCAACAATTTTACCGCTCCCAATAACACACAAGTTACTTTCTGGTTCCCTTTGTCAGTCCTCTCCTTCTCGGACAATTCATACAAGTTAACAAAGAGTTCTCGTATAGTATACCAAACCTGGATCACTCTGTTACCCAGTCTTCATTTGAAGCGCCCTGTACACACCTTCCCGCCGCGGGAAACAACTCTGCAGGCTTTGATTCTGGTTTACAGCACGCCGTAACCTTCAACATCACGATCACGGATGACACTCAGCGTAAGAATCGCATCCCAGTAAAATGGTCAACCACGTTTATTGATACCTTCACATGCAGCGATCTGGTTCCACTGCAAGCAGGTTCGTTTCATCAAAGATACCAGAACCAATCCTTGTTGATAATCTCTCCCAGGTTTCACACTGCGGTCTTGGTATGGTTGGCAGTATCAACGCACCTGCTACAGGAAACAATTATGATGCATTCCTCCAAGCAGCAAAGAATATTGGAAGCTCAGAAATCAATGTATGATTTTTTATCAAGTTCTCATTATATTTCTCAATTGTCGTTGCAGGAGGGCAACATGGGACCGGTGACTGGTGGGGTAAACGCCATCGCGACTGCTCCACCCGCTTCTAGCACCGGCGGTTCCAACTCCAATGGTTCCAACTGTAACTATCTATACAACATCCCTCTTGTGTCTTTCGTAGGCAGTCTTGCCTTGGTGATGTTGATGACATAACGTTGCTCTTTCAATGTAACCTCATCAATGGATGATAATCTCTGTTCAGCCTGCCGTATATAAACCATCAACTCCGTTGACACGATAGGTATTCACGATGCATGTACCTAGACTTTAATTTTCGTTGTGGTCAGAATCCGAGCACGAACGCTTTCAATGAAACCGTCACATTTGCTCCATATCTGAACTTAAGCTCGGGACAAAATCACTTTCAACAGGGGATTGCCCCCGGAACCCAATTCCGGCCATGGTATTCATCCCTTTCACATTGACCTTGTTCTACCCATGATGAATGAAAGTCTCCTCCTACACCATCTGCTGGCAGATTGTTTCCTTGGTCAAACCACCTAGCCATACTTTCAGCCGTTCCCAGCATTGTAAATATCTGGGCGCATAGTAAGGCAGAAACTTCGGAGCTTCTGATAGCATATTTGTTACAATCTAAACCTGTAGTATAATGTAAGTGCATGTGTACTTCCTCAGTCCATGTAACTTTTATTATTGTATTGCTCCTATGGGTTTATGTTTCAAGGATGGATGCCTGGATTGTCTGTTTTATTTTGTTCGACAGCTAGTTATCACATGGGCATAGTATTTATGGCTGCTGCAGTATAACTGGGGATGGTATTTACAGACACTTCAGGTGCTCCAGCCAGATGTTCCAAGCCATGCTGGTTACAACTTATAGCCATTCTATTACAATTTTGATTCTTTAGAGTTCATACTATCTTCTCATATCAGCCTCCTGTTTATCTGCTGTTAACATGCCTTTCCAGTAATTGTTCCCAGCTGCATTCAGCAATGCTTATGTTGGGAATGAAATGCCATGATCATGCCATGTAGTAGCCACACTGTGCTTTGTTGACCGCAGCATGCAGAGGCTACAATGCAGCTTTGTTTTGAACAATATATACATGTACTGTCAGGTTGTAACTGATCTGAGGGCCTTCCAAGTAAAGCAATGCCCTTATGAGATGGACTCAAGTGCCAAACTACATGTATTCAGGTGTCAAGTACAAGCCGGATACAAATGCAGACAAGCAATGTACATAGTTTTGACTTATGCTGGCTAAAATCTGCTGAACTGCCAGGATCCTAGAAGAGAAGATGGCAGTTGTAGATCAAGTCACAGTCTTCAAAACCAGGGTTTGGTAAGTAGCATAGTACATGCTAGATGAGTATGTACAGAAGCAAGCATAGAATGAGACAAAAATAGCAAGTACAGAAGAAGAAACACAAGTAATTATTGCAATACTGAGACTAAGGCACATCTGAGCTACTTATGGTCCTATATATTATAGACACCTATTCTGAGTATCTACAATGAAGTCTGAGTAAGTGGCTTATGACAATAGTATAAAGAATAGTAATAGTAATATTGTAAAGACAGAGAAGAAAATTCAGCACTTTACTTATCCCACACCACAGTATAACTTTCTAAGTTATGGATGCTATTCCTCTCCTCTACCTTGTTTTCATTGTCTATAGTGCCAATAGTAGGCATCTTTGCAATACACCTTTCTAGCCTATATTTTTCTGTCAATTTACAGCTTGCTATTTTCTAGTACCTCTTCTGCACTCCTACCTACATCAAGCAACCAGAAACCCTGTCAGAACTCCTTCACTAAATGTGCCAAGCATTATAGAGCTATTTTATAATGCAGCACCTATCATCTCTAAATTTCAATTGGCATCAACACCAATCTGTCCAACCATTAGGTAATAATGTAATACTAGATTGTACTTTGGTGGGTATTTTCAGTAAAGACAATAAAGGGCATTGTACCTTACAAATAAACTTTCTGGTAAATCTTGAGGATTAGATAATAGACCATTTGAAAGCACAAACAGAGGTGGTGTACTATTGCCTGCTGCCAAAAGACATTCAATAACAGTAAGAAGCTGAAGGTTATCACTTTTAATCTTATACTTGACATCTTGTTGGACCAAGAAGAAATGCTTTTTTCCATCATTTTTATGCCCACCATCAATTTGATTTCCTGTCTTGCCCATGTTCCATTGGTTTTCTGATAGTATTTCATGGGACTTATCATGTAAGGATTTATGCAGAGCAAAATATTCACCAACAGTAGTGGTCTTATTAAAGTTTGCTGTGTTTGAAGTCTAGACCAACTACATAACTGAGTTTGAGAGATGGATTCCTTGTAATGAGATACTTATGCCAGTTTCCTCCATGAACTTTCTCAGATAGATTTTTTGTATGCTTCTGGAGATAATTTGGTTGAGGAGCTCTTCCTGAGAAAGCAAAATGGCCAAACCAGTCAACAGAACTTGCTCCTCTGCAAGTTGAATGAGCTGGTTTTCCTTATTAGCCTCCTTGGTACATGATTGATGTATGCCTTGGACCTGGTCTTGTAATGTTGTTTGTGCAACCTGGATAACAATGTCAATGTCTCTGTCTAAATTGAATAAATTATTTTGTACCCGAAACAGAGGAATAACTTCCATTTGCAAGACCTGAAATTGAATTCTAAATCTTCTCTTCATAGATTAGAAAGAGGACGCATGCGCAGAACACGCCGTTTCTTGTATGTCATAGTGTGATAAAAAACAAAAGTCTTATTTATTAGAACTAGGTGATCACAAGAGTATTGTGTTTACAGAATAATAGTCCGCCACGGCATTGTATGGCAGATGTGACAAAAAGGGACAACCTCGAGCAATCCTCCAGATTGTTGTCAAGAAGGGATTCAAGTATTTTCCTTCATTCAACTTGGATTCTCTCTAGATACATGTACTAGACACCACTGATAAGGAAATTTAACAAGACATCAAGGATTGGCCCCACATCACAAGCTGCCGACTTGGGGGTACCTGACAACTGAGTAACATCAAGGGTGGCTGTGCAAACTTCGACCAGACGACGATGTTTACTAAACTACCGCAGAGATTCACTGCGCCTTTTGGCATCTTAGGTGACGAGGCAAAGCTCGCATTCCCAAGTCAACCAGGCGGCATTACAAAGTTAGCGACTACCAGAGTACGTCTCAAAACCTTACAACGAATGAGCCATAACCACCTAGACCACTTAGCATATTCCAGAGAACGATAATTATTGGCAGCAGGTGCGCACGCTTTCATTATATGATCTCTACACCTGTGGAAGATGATTACATTCAAGTACTTTGTCCTCTTTGATTCCGCATCGGACGTGTTCTCTCTGATTACTCCGCACCACAGTAGGCCGCTTTTTCGTGTAACCGCGCATAAGCTCATTGGTATTGAGTTCGAAGGGCCCTGCTTGACGCGCCCGAAAATGTTGCCACTCTCATTCGAGTTGTGTCTGCACGGCTATTTACTCTCATCACTGATCATACTTTTCCCTCCGCACCGAATGCCTCAGTTACTGTATTTGCGTCTTCCTTCATCAACTCTGGCCTTTCAGACAGGATTTCAACAAAAGAAGTCCTCAACTGCATACGTATCCTTCAGCGGGTGCTCCCTGTCGTCTTCGAGGTTGATGGCGAATCAAACACCTTCGAACTGGAGGTGCTTTGGAAGAAAGAAGAAACTCAAATTGAAGTCGACAGATCTGGAAATGCAGAGACTGCAGAGACTCCTCAATTTGTGATTGAAGACGAAGACGAGACCGATGGCGAGCACGACGAACCTCCTCTTCCTAAGGATACGCAGCCACAAAAGAAACAGAAGCAGCAAGTCCCCTCTCTTGGTGAAAGATTATTTACTTCTATCATGGATCTCCTATTCTGCTGTGGCTTCACGCTTCCAACTTCCATACAAGTAGATCATCATAAAATCAATTATGCAATATGGTAATTATCTATTTCGTCAAAAATCTCATGTTGATCTCTGTCCAAGGGAAAAAGGTATTGGCTCTACCACAGACCTCGGCCCTAGCCATCCGTACGAAAATAACAGGACCGAAGTTCTGCGGCTACTCCTTGTGTTTCTTTCTCGTCAAATTTACGTCCCTGCTGGGTCGCTATTCACCCATCCGTCGCTTTACAGCCTATATCTTGTCCAGAAAATACCTCGCAGAGATGTATTGACTCTTCTATGCTCTTTAATGAATACTGCTATTAGCTCCCCAACGTCTTATGATACAAGCCTGGGAGGCATGGCGGGAAGTGTTGCCGGAAAAATACCCTATAATCACCTCGTGTTCAAGGGCGGAGATCCTAAATCTACTCTTGTTTCTACATGTTTCCAGGTCTTGTGTGTCTTGCTGGATTTTCAGAGTGGTAATGCTCGAGATACAACACTAGCTTCCGGGGAGCCCGTACCGACTGCTCGTACAAACTCATTTCGCTATTTTTCGATGAAATTGGTGGGCATTTTTGTTCATTATCTCGTACAAGCTTCTCTTAGGTTTGTTCCTAGCATCGTTCCCAAGACTTCGACTTTATTATCGATGGTGTTGTGAGCATCCTAGACCAACAGGCTGCGGCTATGAACAACATTTTGCCCGGATCCAGGAAGGCTGTGCCGTATATCAATGAAACAAGTATGTGCTTTGCGCCGAGATGATACTTCAACTCTTACTCTGCAAGCAGTCATCTTCTTTTGGAAAATGATTGAATTAAACAAGGTGCTTGTTAAGCAATCATTTGTTATGCGCTACTAATATGAACGTCAGAAATTGCGTGCTCACGTCCTACAATCCGCAAGGTCTATGGACTTGATTGCATACCTTCTTTGTTATGCATTGGAGGTTAAGGATAAACCTCGTATGACGTTTCTGCATGGGGTCAAGGGTTTCTGTCGCTAATCATCTACAGAGCAACATGGGCTTTGTCGTGCTCTGTCGTACATCATTCAAACCTTGTCCGCTGAGCCTGGCTTTGGGCTCAATTTGACCAAACCCGTTAGACCCCAATTGCCTGCCAAATGGAACGCTGCTGGAACAGCTGGAGATTTCATAATAAACGTAAGGTGTTTAAGAGCAAAGACGGAACTTACTAAATCATCATTTCAGGCTATCTATGCTATTGTGGCAACAACTTCAGGAACCCTGAACTCGCTATACCCCGCACTTTTGATTGCCCTTACGAACTTCGCACCGTACTTTAAAGACCTGACTGTGACAGCCTCTACACGTCTCGTCCAACTCTTCAAATCGTTCTCAAATCCTATGTTCCTTCTGGCAGACGAAGGTCATCCCAGGCTCCTGTTCTTTATGTATATGTATCTCATTGTTGTCCCTATCAATTACTTATGTCATTCCTAGGCTGGAAGCTTTCAATGGTGTGATTTTACATCACCTCAAAGAGAATGCTAACCTCGTATATGGTCTTCTGTCTTCTCACAAAGCTTTTGAAGATCTTGGGACTTTCACTCTGGCGCGAGGCCTGCGGGAAATTAACAGGATTCAGCAGGCCAAAGAAGAACAGACATGCAAAGGCGAAGGCAATTCAAAGGGAAAGGTGCAAAGGAACTCTGTACTTGATGAGAATCCTGGATCTGAGAAGGCGCGTTTCTTGGAGCAAGAAGGCGGGACTGCTTTTCCAGGATCAGATTTAGCGGCGGCGGAGATTGCAAAAGAACGAGATTCTTTATATCCACATGAGAGAGATGGTGACTCAGAGGTCTTAGACCAGTCTTTTGTCTCTCCTGGCTCCGAGACTCCGATTCGGGGGGGTATTTCAGAAAAAGCTTTAGGGAAGATGAGGGAACGAGGGTCATCATCAGTGGATATGGAGAATAGCATAGAAACCGTTGCTGCTGCGAGTGTTGGAAGGAATGGATTTGTACCAACGCAAGAATGGGTATGATTATATTTCAATATTTACACTTCCTGGGACTTACAATTTGGTTTTCAGGTAACTTCCTGGCAACAAGGGTGAGAATACATGTATAATATGTCTGAAGGCGCAAAACATCTGATTATCTTATATAGCTTGCCGCTTGATCCTATTATGCTTCTTATTTCAGAACTTTTACCACAAGTCCAAGAACTGCAAGCGACGCATCACAAGGCGAATTCTACGTCAATTATCGTGGAATTCCTTACAAAAGTGTCACTAAAACATGTGTTTCCAGAAGTACCTCCTCCTCTACCGCGACGCTTTATGGTGAGAGTAATGTTATTCCCTCTATGTTGTGGTTCACACAATATATACAGTGGTCCGATGCATCTGTTATGTGGTTAACCTCTTTAATTTGGGGAGAGATATATATCCGTGGCATGAGTCCGTTGGGCATCTGGAATGGAACAAATGTCCGACTGTTTTATGTCAAACATAGTCCCATGCAAACCCGACAGATTACTGACACAGTTACAAATGTTGTAGGAGGTCTATTAAGGAGAAATTCCGACTCTCTTCACGCCCGTGGAAGAACATAGATAGATATAAGTACATACCTTCGGGAATGCTATATAGATATTTACACCCTCTCAGAGAGCTCTCTGAAAAATACTCCTTGGGTGCTGCACTGACTTGTGAGAATATCTCATCAAAGACACAAGATTTATAGACGATTTCTCAGATTCTCTCAGCAACCTGCTCCAAAATTGGTACTGCGAAACTTTATATATATATCTTTGCAGAAGGTGTTGGAACCTAGCAAATAACACGTAAGTTAATCCTAGGTACTCATAGTTAATAGGTAAGTATTTCTAAGCGGTAGAGAAGACGTACCCTCAGAATCGTGTCAACGAACTGAGGGTACTGTGCGTCCATAGCGGGTTAATATATATGTATGCGCATACATGCGTAGGACAAAGCAGTCTGTGGCCACCATTCGTGGCCCTGGAGTCGTGGCTGTGGTACTCGTGGTACTCGTCACAGTATCACATCCCCAACAGAAGGTTCCTTGCGTAGCTAAGATGATTCAACTTGAGAGTCGAGGATACTGAAAGCTGGCAAAGAAACGGGGGACCGGTCCGTATTTGGTAAATCATGGATTGAGCTTTGAGGACACTGTACATAGTAAGTTGTTGGTCTTGGAGTGTCGGACTTGTCTCTAGGCACCTCCTTGAGGTGAGCATCTGCTCCCTGCACC
>JAMWFC010000011.1:1182-233245 GCA_027475525.1 Macrolepiota albuminosa
AACAACCCATTTTATTACCGGGGTACTTGTCACAGATTTAAGGTTTGCGTGAGAGAGTTGTTCTATTTTTATTTAAATAAATTTAAAAAAATCTGAAAATATTATTTTTGAATAGCCCTCTGGAAATACATGCCCTTTGCACTCAAAAACCCCCTATATACCTCACTGGTTCATGAGAAAAATATTGTTTTCCTCAAAAAAAATTATATTCAAGATGAAATATAGTGAAATTTCTACTGGTCAATGCTCAATCTACAGGTTACCACTAGGGTTAGTTAGGGTATTCCACCTCTATTTTTCATCCATCACCAACCTCTTCCAATCCTATTCAAATCCAGGGTGTCAGGTGTCAGTAATGCTGGCAAGGTTTGCCTGGGAAAGTCTTTCTTAATCTGGTAACAACTATATTTTCTTTCATAATACAAACTAATACAAACTATTCATTCAGGCATTTCTATGCATGTTAACAAGGCTTTTTTGAAGATTATCAGGGAGGAAATGTCTAGAGACATAAGATATGTGGCTAAACACGATCACATGGAGCGTGTTTTGTACTAACTCTAGACACGTGTTATTATTTGTGCATATTGAATAGCACTCTTTCTTCAACTTGGCAGTACCACGCAGCCTTGATATGTGTTCCGTGTTCAGTGCATGTATAATGTCCTTCTTTCATGGTGAGCCTTTTGTTTTTACGAAAAACAAAAGTACCTTGAGACTCATAATTCATTTTTCTTGTCAGTCCTGTGGTTGGTTCGAGTCCTTCCCGGGACATTTCGATGTGTCATACTTTTTCAGTCCTTTCAACGCACAACATATGACTCTCTACATCTGCGGTCCCATCATTTATTCTATCATCAAGTGGTCCATGTGTTCGACTTATACAGCATCTCTTCCACTCTTCTTTGCAAAGTCAATAACATCCCACACTCCAACTCGTCGCTTTTATCTCATCAATCCCAGAAAGACCGTGTCGAAAACTGCCCTCTCTTCCTCGCTCTCCATTGACAAATCACGTATGTATTTCCCGAGACAACGTTGCACTGACTTACCAACAGTAATCTGCAGCGCCGAGGATGTACCCGCACCGCCTTCGAGTCCTCCCGACTCCTGTACGTGCTCGACCCACACTCTGACCCACATGGTGCAGTTTTTTCATCTTGATCTATTAGCAGTGAAAGGTGGGATGAGGAAGTGGCTTGTCGATGTATTTGACTATTTTGATTGAGTATGTGAGGGGAGCGGAAAGAACAGGATGAGCAGAGGGAGGGAAGGAGCGGAGCGTGGATGGTGTGGGGAAGGGGAACAGACAAGGATTATGATAGGAAGAGGATGGATACGAGCTTGCTTCCTGGATGGGCGTATGCAAAGGCATTGGTGTTGAGGATTGCGGAGGGGGTGAGTATTCAGTTTCCCTCATATTATCTTCCCTCCTCTTTGCTTTCTCTGGGATGTGGGACATTGATGTGTATATATTTACAGGATAAAGCAAACTCTACATCTGTACGCAGGGGATACTTGGCGCGCAGGCTAGGGTATACAAGGCCCATGGGCCGACCTCACTCGGAACGTCAACGTATGTCTCTTGTGTGTCTCCACTTGTTTTTAATCAACACAGCTGACAGAAAATGGCGTCGAATTTGACGGACCAGGTGCACTCGATCTCCGAAGTGACCAAGGCCGTTGCGCAGGGCGACCTGGGGAAGCTGGTAAACATCGACGGACGTG
This sequence comes from Macrolepiota albuminosa, assembly GCA_027475525.1. Taxonomy (NCBI): domain Eukaryota; kingdom Fungi; phylum Basidiomycota; class Agaricomycetes; order Agaricales; family Agaricaceae; genus Macrolepiota; species Macrolepiota albuminosa. The sequence goes on from JAMWFC010000011.1 coordinate 2,911, forward strand.
CAGGGTGAGATGCTCGATTTGAAGATGACGGTCAATTCTATGGTTGCGCAGCTTAATACGCTCGCTAATGAGGTCATGAGGGTGTCGCTTGAGGTTTGGACCGAGGGGATACTGGGCGGGCAGGCGTATGTCCCTGATGTGCAGGGTATGTGGAAGGTGCGTGCGTTGCTTGCAGGACAACGTTTTTTTTTCTTATGTGTGTTTCTTTTATCCTCTCTTTTCTTCCTTCCCCCGTGGCACCCTCGTGTCCCGCGTCGCTTGGCTTCCTCGCACCCCCAGTTGAAGCAGGCCGCATGACGATGGAAGCCGTGTTGTACTCACTCCGGCAAACTGTCTTTGGGATCCTAAAAGCGCTCGTCGTGTGCGCGTCGCAGAACAATCTCGACCTCACGTACGACGTTGAGCCAGACATCCCTGACCAGCTCATCGGCGACTCGCTCCGCCTCCAGCAGGTCATCACGAACCTCTTCGGCAACGCGATCAAGTTCACGCCGAGCAAGATGTCCAGAAAGGGCCACGTCGCGCTCAGCACGTGCTTGTTTGCCCTCGACGACCAGAGCTGGATACCGGCATTGGCATCGTCAAGGATAAGTTGCATTTGATTTTTAATACATTTTGTCAGGCCGATGGGTCAACGACTAGGGTGCGTTGTGATTTTGTCCTTGGTAGGGGAGGCTGATCTGATTCGCATAGGAGTATGGTGGGACGGGGCTTGGGCTTTCGATATCGAAGCGGCTGGTCAATCTCATGCAGGGGAGCATGTGGGTGGAGAGCCAGGTGTCCAAGGGATCCAAGTTCTTCTTCACCATCACCTCGCAGATCAGCCATTCCTCGATCGAGAGCACGCTTTCGAAGATGTTGCCGTTTGTGAAACGCATGATTTTGTTCGTGGATTCGTTGTTTGATGATACGGGCATCGTTGAGCGCATCAAGGAGCTGTGTTTGCGTCCACATCTCGTGCATCATGTCGCGGAGGTCGCGGATAAGGAAAAGTGTCCCCATATTGATACCATTGTCATCGATTCGTTGTTTCCCCTCCCTTGCTTTGCTTTGCAGTGACAAGAGCGTGTGTTTAGACTGAATCTATTTGTGAGTACGAGCACCTCCGCTATATACCCATCGTGCTCCTAGCCCCTCCAATGCCCCACCTTAATCGTACGCTACCTGTTGATCTCATGTTTAATGTCGTGTGACGGCTCGGTACAGTGAAATGGTGTCTCGACAACAGCATAAGCACGCAACTCACGACGCCCGTCACCGCGCAGGACCTGGCGTCTGCGCTCATCTCTGCGCTAGAATCAAACACTGTCAGCCCCGTCGCAGTCCCCAACGACGTCACGTTCGATATCCTCCTCGCGGAAGACAACCTCATCAACCAGAAACTTGCGGTCAAGATCCTGGCAAAGTACGGGCATACGGTCGAGATTGCGAGAATGGGAGTTTGGCGGTTGATGCGTTCAAGAGCAGGGTTGCGCAGAATAAGCAGTTTGATATTATCCTTGTGAGTTGCCGGCGGGTGTAGCTGCGTTCGTGCCCATTGATCGATTGATTGGTTTCGGGCAGGGTAGATGGATGTGTCGATGCCGTTTATGGGTGGTATGGAGGCGACGGAACTTATATGTTCGTATGAGATGCGTCGTGGGCTTACGCCTACTCCGATTATTGCTCTTACGCCCCATGCTAGCGAGTCCCCAATCTTTTCGCCAGATGTTTTCTAATCCTTGATGTTTGATAGTGATTGGCGATCGCGAGCGCTGCATTCAGGCTGGTATGGACGACCATATCACTAGTGCGTGGACCCTTGTTCCTTACTTTTCTTCACGTTTGATGTGCTGTAGAACCTCTCCGTCGTGGTGATCTCCTCAACGCGATTGGAAAGCTCGCTGGCGAGAGGCGCTGCGAAACACCACCGTCGTGCGCCTCCTGGATTGGAGGCTCTTTGGCTCCAGGATATACCTCGTTGATTGATCCGCTTGTCCTGTGCATCTCGTCTCATCTCAGGATTTCTTTTCTTTTCTTGAACGATATCCAGATATCCCACCACAACCCTGACTGATTGGACATTCGTGTCAGCTTTCTGTGCTCTTGGTTTTTTGTTTTTTTGAGTTTGTTTTTTTTTCAGATTTTTGTGATTATATTTTTCTTGGCGTTTTTTGTACACATACATTTTATTCCCTGCTTTTTTTTCGCATATCTCCCCCCGGTCCCAGCCCTCGTAGTATTACTCTTGTTAATAACCAATGTTGGTGTTTACGTTGAGTGGTACTGTCGCCCCTCCCCTCTTATGCTGAATTGTATGTCGTTTGCATTTTCCCATGCGAGCAAGGGATGCTGTGCATGCGGAAATCGTACATTGGTAAGGGTACTGGGTGTTGGTCTCGTGATAGCATTTCGTTATCCGAGTCGTGGTTGGGGGTTTTGTGTACAGACCGTTCGTTGAGATGGCTTTCGACGAGTGTCTTCCAAGGCCTGACGCCCCTGGGCAAAAGTGCAAAAAAACTGTTCAGTTTTTCATCACAGCTTTGTTCTTTGAGTGAGAGAATTGCTTTTGGGCAGACGCCCCGTGAGGATGATTCGTCTGTGTCAGGAGGGGTCGGGTGCATACTATGATCTATTATTGCGAGTACAGTGATCTCTCGACGCTCGGAAAACCGCATCGATGGTCTACATGCAATTCAAGAAGCGTTTACTTGGTGGAAAGAAGGAAAACGTTAAAAGTTAATCGTCTAATATCGGAAAGGGAGTCGCAATAGTAAGAAACCTCTCACCCTCACACGCAGCACTGCAAGCTCTAGCGCGCATGTACACTACCCACTCCTCCGCACCTTGGAAGGATCCCTCATCCTCTTTCCTCCCTTCTTGGTTCCTCTCCACAACTACCGACCTCTTTCCCTCTCTACCTACATGTTCTCTTCCCATCCCCACCTTACTCCCAGCCGCCAAACGGTCCTCCAGCGTTCCTATGCCTCCTCCTCCCTCTTTCCCCCTCCCCCTCTGCGAAACCCTCACTCCCGCCCTCAAGCTCCGGCGATTTAGACCCAACACTCCCCGTCTCCTCTACACCACTCCCACTCCCTCTCGGCTCCACAGCGCCCATGCCCGTCCCAATCCCAACCCCAGTCCCAGTCCCAGCGCCGAGCCCATTACCCACAGCAGCCGCAAGCATAGACGCAAAAATCATCGAATACAACCCTTGCGGCGACTGCATCGGGGACGCAGGATACCCGCCTGGTACTGCATAAAACGACGACGGGTGCGGGCTGTGGCCGTGGCCGTGGAACGGCATCGTCGGTGAGGGCAGGATTGTGTTGAGGAGCATCTGTGCCTGCGCTGACGGGATGTGCAGATACAGGCGGGAGTGCGGGCTTGAGGTCGGCGGCGAAAAGGTCGCGTCTCTGTTCAACCAGGGGCCAGGTGTGGGAGAGGCGCCGTGGGTCCTGTTTGCGCTGGATGGGGAGGCTATGTGATGGGAGGCATGGGGGGAAAGAGGGTGAGGCGAGACTTGACCTGACAGCATCGCGCTGTATGCTTGTACTTTGTTAGCACAGCCCGTACCTCTACACTGAAACTTACGTGTCGAATTCATCGAGCTGGGCAAAAATATAGTATTTGAGGTCATTGGCTTGAGCTTCGGTCATGTAATTGACAGGAGTCGGACTCATGTGCGGTGCCCTCTGCTGTTTCCGAGGCGAGAATGGCGGCAGCTTGAGCCCGCCAAAAACCAGTGTCAGAGGCTAGAAGGGCGGTGGCAGTGGAGGCGGTGAAGATTTCTCTTTCAAAAAAGCAGTCACATTCTGTGTTTGTCTTGTTAGTAGCATCACAGCATTATAATTAGAAAAGAGATACGTGCCCAAGGAAATTGGCGAGACGTCGAGGCAAATAGATTATGACAAAGAGAAGAGAATAATGTACCTTGGTCGCAGGAAGGAGATACGTCGCAATTACTTCGGGAACAACGAAGAGACTGACGAGCCAAACCCACGCAAGGAGCCGGAACGTGGGGTCGTGCCAGAGCGCAACAAAAGTGAACACCCGAAGCATGTTCAGCAGCACGCGTTTGGAGTCGCTGAGGGGTATGTATGAGCAGTGCCAGGATCTCCAAAAGCCGAGGGTAGAATAGTTGTTCGCCATACATCGAACCATGTTTTCTGGTGCCTCGATACCATCTATCAACGCCCAGAGTTGGAAAAAGCGCCATGGGATGAGTAACTGTCAGATTTGACTCTAGTTAAATCTCCCACCTTTGAGACCAGTACCTCGTATGCAAAGAAACTCACTTTTAGCCACACAATAATCAAATTCCAAAACTCAATCATGCTGATCTGCGCCGGCGTGGCACCGTTCCAAGCTCTCGTGTCTTTGGTGGCCACGACATACATGAAATGGAGTATTAACTCCATGGTCAGAATTGATGTGACGAGGCGGATCCAGTACAGAGGCTTAGATCGCCCAGATATGAGCATAGGTTGGCAATGCTGCCAGAGGTAGTCATTGAAGGTCATGATTGGACCCGCAAGATAGAGTGGAGGGTATAGAGCGTAAGAGAGGTAGCCAAGAAAAGTATATATTTGTGGCGGATGCGGAATCAATCATTCTCCGTGGCTCATATTATGGTTCTGATTGTGCTTGATGGATATGGCACAAAATGAGCAAAGGTTACAAGAGGGTAAGAGGACATTACTGTTACCTCTTGGAATTTAGACGTGTTGCAAGCCCAGTAATAGTCGGCGTTGAAGGACACCAAACGAAGCATGGTGAGGTTTCCTAAGTGCCACCGTGAGTGCATGCCTTGATAACCATCCTAGCAAAAGGTTGGCAAGGTGTTACGTATTCTACGAACATCAGAACGACTTACCAACACTCCAAATGATTGTAAAATATCCCCGTATTGATATCCATTGAATCGATTGTTCGCAAAAAGAACGATCACATTGAAGATCCAGGTCAACACTGGACCAACCTTTTTTTGAAGTGCGCAATAGAATAATTCAAGGATAGTATTATAAGTATCTTGAAGAAACTTGTCCCATGCAGTCTCAAGAGAAAAAGAACAGAGAAAAAGAGATTATAGCTGAGAAGGTATCTATTATCCTGCGGCAGTGCTGTCCCTAGACGTTGCCAAAGATATTTGATAGAGAGGTGTGCAGCTGCGAGAGTCGTCAACAACCAAAAATTATTGCAGAAGCTGCGGTACTGCGCGTCGCTGTTGTCCTGAGGGTATTCAACGCATCATACAGATCTTTGCAAAGACTTTACACATTATTTTGCGGAATGGAATCCACCCAGGAAAAAGTCGGTGCTTGTAGAATTTGTAATTAGGATTAGATTCTGTTTAGTAGATGCTTCTAGTATGCGAGGGATCAGGTTGGTTAGGCTGGACCCAATGTGGAGAGGCAGGACTACGCCGCCTTGAGTGCTGGCACCCTCGACTGCAGGTGTTGGGGACATTGGAAATGATGATGATATTCAAAACGTCCCTGGAAGGAGTCGAACCTTCCAGAGGACTACTGATATAGTTGTGATTTGTGAATGCCAGAGAGCTTGTGGCTGTGCTTGACTTAAAGAGCCCTCGTCAAAAGTGATCAAGTTCCCCACGCTAATTAATTTGTTTAAAAAAATAAATATATATTTCAATGTGAGGTTAATCCTATCTAAATTAAATAGATATCAAGAAAAGTGTCGGTGCACCTGCAAGTCATGTGCTTTAATGCTGACAAATAAATATAGATAATTTATTATGTATAATTTTTACACCCTGTGATATCATGGGGCACTCACAATGTGAGTGCCGACTAAGTAAACTGATTTAAAAAAAAACTGTATAAAAGCCACTATTTAAATAAAGATATCTGACTTGATTACATAGCTTATTGGCTGCCAGTAAGTTAAATATAAACTTGCTGGGCGATAAATCACAAATTTAAAGAGATAGCTAAGCAAAATCTAATAGTAGCAGATGTTTGCATAGTTATATGAGCAGCTTCAGAGTAAATATACATGTATAAAATACAAATAGAAAGCTGATGACTAGTAGAATGCTATAGTGTATGAAAATATAGCATATATGCATACTAAATGTAAGTTTTTACAGAGATAGTTAGTAGTTTTGACGAATATGTCAAAACTGATGATATATGCTTAAATTTAAGAAATCAGAACCCTCTGTGAAGGAAATATAATGATTGACTAATTAAATAAAGCAGATTCTGACTTTGAGCAGAGAGGACAACCTGGAACATAATGATCGACTAGTCAAAAAATGCTCAAAATCAAATGCAGAATATCACAGAATTAAGGGCTTGTACTATCAAAGTAGAAGTTGTCAGTCCTAGCCAAGGTATTTTGGAAGATATTTCACAGTGAGATCTAAAGGATTACAGTAGAATCTGAATCTAGACAGAGGGGACAACTTGAAACATGATGATTGACCGATCAGGAAAGGCTCAAAATCAAATGTGAAATATCACAGGATCAAGAGCTCATACTACCAATCTGAAAGTTGTTAGGCCTAGCCAAGATAATTTGAAATATATTTCACACTGAGACCTAAGGGATTAGAGTAGAATCTGAATCTAGAAAAAGGGGACAACTTAGAATATAATAATCGACCAATTAGGAAAGGCTCAAAATCAAATGTGAAATATCACAGGATCAAGGCCTCATGCTCCCAATGTTAAAGTTGTCAGTCCTAGCCAAGGTACTTTGGAATATATTTTATACTAAGACCTAAGAGATTAGAGTAGAATCTGGATCTAGATAAAGGGGACAACTTAGAACATAATGATTAACCGATCAGAAAAGGCTCAAAATCAAATGTGAAATATCACAAGATCAAAAGCTTATACTACCAATATAGAAGTTGTTAGCCCTAGCCAAGGTAGTTTAAAAGATATTTCACACTGAGACCTAAGAAATTAGAGTAGAATCTGGATCTAGACAGAGGGGAAAACTTAGAACATAATGATTGACTGATCAGGAAAGGCTCAAAATCAAATGTGAAATATCACAAGATCAAGGGCTCATACCACCAATATGAAAGTTATCAGTCCTAACCAAGGTAATTTGGAATATATTTCACACTGAGATCTAAGAGATTGGAGTAAAATCTGACTCTACACAGAGGGGACAATTTCGATGCCAATATCTGTGTGATTCTTGTGTGACAGTCACACTGATAACGGCCATTATCTGATCCCTTGCATACTAGATGGCCTCCTTCCCTCTCTCATGGACCGGATTGACAGCATGGCTGAGGGACAATCTGATGACACAAGTATTGAGACCTGGTATCAGGTAGCATGTAATCAGTGGCAGCTCATGGAGTTACAACGTGAGCTCCACCGTGAAACTGCCCCTCGCTCCACCTTACAGGCATCGTTTTCTGCTTGTCATCCCATCCAGCCCTCCCTTCCATTTTGCGCTCCACCCCCAGCTCAGGTATCTGCAGCACATCCTCTTCCTTTTGGAGTACCTATGGATGTCAATGCCTCTCGTCAACGTTCCTCCCTTCCTCTCCTCTGCTGTTGCTGTGGAAAGCCTGGTCACTTTGCTTGATATTGTCCCCAGGGGTTAGAGGTGCGCTATCTCTCAGCTTTAGAGCAGGAGGAGCTCCTTCTCCAGCTCCTTGCTGCCCGAGATATTCAAGAAAACCCCTCCTCAGATGTACAGACTGAAGCAGAACCTTTGGAGGAGTCCTTGGGTCCTGTGGAAGCTGTAGCAGAACTATCGGATGTGTCCTTTGGTTCTGCAGAGGAGGGTTTTCAATAGAGCGACGGATGAGTTGTACGCCTCCGCCGCCTGGTGCTAATCAGTTTACATGTCAATCAGTAGAGTCTTCTAATGTATCGCTCTCTTGAGTTGTACGTCTCCACCGCCTGGTGCTAATCAGTTTACATGTCAATCAGTAGAGTCTTCTAATGTATCGCTCTCTGTTCCTGATTCTCTGACTGAAACTTTAAGCATCCCCTCTGACGTACAAAATACCCCCTTGGTCCAAGCCTCAGCTAAGACCTCCTCTCCTCCTTCCCCTGTCCGATGACCACGTGTTTCAGCTTGGAAACGACACCTTCCTCGTTGCTATGTTGTTGCCTCTACTCCCTCTCCCAACTCTCTGCGTCTGAATGTGGAGATTGAGACAACTGACACTCAGCAGACTCGAAGCGTCATAGCTCTCTTGGACAGTGGCGCTACTGGACTCTTTCTAGACACCCATTATGTGGAACAACACCAACTCAAAGCGTCATAGCTCTCTTGGACAGTGGCGCTACTGGACTCTTTCTAGACACCCATTATGTGGAACAACACCAGCTCACTACTCATCCCCTCCCTCACCCTATTCCAGTCTATAACATTGACGGTACGCTCAATGAAGCTGGATCCATCCGCTCAGTGGTGGATTTAGTCCTTTGTTATCAGACTCATTCAGAGCATGCAGTCTTTGCAGTTACCAGCCTAGGAAAGCAGGACATGATACTTGGGTTCTCCTGGCTGTGTAATCACAATCCTGAGATTGACTGGGCCAAGGGTAAGATGAGCATGAGCCGCTGCCCTCGACGGTGTTCTACATGTGCCAAGGAAGTTATAGAGGAGCACAGAGAATCAGTCTGTGAGCGTGCTGCTATCCAGGCTTGCCAAGTTGGACACCTCCCCTTTGCAGACCTCGACCTACTGGATTCTCCTCCCTTGGCATTCCCTTATAGAGAGGCCCTCTATGAGGACGTTCGAGGTGTAGTGAGTGAAGCTCAGATGAAAGATGGACGTGAGGGTGAATTTGGGTGTGCTCACGACCCAGAGTCTCCAAATGAGGCTATTGAGACAGGTGATAGGATTTATGCAACTATGTTACGACCTCCACCAACTGTAGCAGAGATTAGAGCTAGCCAAACTACCTCCCAGCAGCTAGCTCAGGCATTTGCTGCCAACTCTGCTCCTAAGTCGTTCCGAGATGCGGTTCCTCATCACCTGCAAGACTTTGAGGATGTTTTCTCTAAGGCATCATTTGACTCCCTGCCAGAGCGTAAGCAGTGGGACCATGCAATTGAGCTTACGCCCAACGCTGAGCCCTCTAGCTGCAAGGTCTACCCACTCTCTCCCAGAGAATAGGATGAGCTTGATGCCTTTTTGCAAGAGAATTTAGACTCTGGTCGCATCCGTCCCTCAAAGTCTCCGATGGCCTCTCCAGTCTTCTTCATTAAGAAGAAGGATGGATCTCTACGTCTGGTTCAGGACTATTGAGTCTTGAATGTGATGACTGTGAAGAATCGCTACCCCTTACCACTCATTTCAGAGCTTGTCAACAACCTCCGAGGTGCACGCTACTTTACCAAGTTGAATGTCTGCTGGGGCTACAACAATATGTGCATCAAAGAAGGAGATGAGTAGAAGGGAGCATTCTGAACAAATCGTGGACTCTTTGAACCTCTGGTAATGTTCTTTGGCCTTACTAATAGCCCTGCCACCTTCCAGACTATGATGAACGACATTTTCCGAGACCTCATAGCAGAAGGTGTTGTGTGCATATACCTTGACGATATTCTCATCTATACCAAGACTCTAGAGGAGCATTGTCGGATTATGCAGGAACGTCTTCGCCAGCACCAGCTCTATCTTAAGCCAGAGAAGTGCGAGTTTGAGCAGACTAAGGTTGAATATCTTGGACTGATCATCTCTCATGGAATGGCTGAGATGGACCCAGTCAAGGTGGCTGGTGTAGCGGAGTGGCCAGAGCCTAAGAACAAGAAGGAGGTTCAGGCCTTCCTGGGTTTCACCAACTTCTACTGGAGGTTTATTCAGGATTTCTCACACCATGCCCGGCCCCTCTTCAATCTCACCACTAAGGACACTCCTTGGCACTGGGATGCAGCACAGCAGACAGCCTTTGATGCCCTCAAACAGGCAGTCACTTCAAAGCCTGTCCTTATATTCTCAGATGATGACTCTCCCTTCCGTGTCGAAGCTGATAGCTCAGATTTTGCTACTGGGGCCGTTCTCTCTCAACAGTCAAGGGAGGATGGTAAGTGGCATCCTGTGGCTTTCTACTCCAAGAGTCTCAATGCTGTGGAGCTCTCTCTCAATAGTCAAGGGAGGATGGTAAGTGGCATCCTGTGGCTTTCTACTCCAAGAGTCTCAATGCTGTGGAGCAAAATTATGAGATCTATGACAAGGAGATGCTAGCTATCATTCGGTCATTTGAAGAGTGGTGACATTTCCTTGAGGGTGCCAGGCATAAATTTGAGGTGTGGACTGATCACAAAAACTTAGAGTACTTTTGGACGGCCAAGAAACTTAACCACTGACAGGCTTGATGGTCCTTGTATCTGGCCAACTTTGACTTCTCTCTGCATCACAAACCTGGACAGAGCATGGGCAAGCCAGACACACTTTCTAGGTGAGCAGACCATGGTTCAGGAGCTAGTGACAATAACAATATTGTACTCCTAAAGCCAGAACTATTTGCTATCCGTGCTCTAGAAGGTGTGGTTGGCCAGGGAGAAGAAGTGAGCATCCTTTGAGACATCCGACGAGGTAACCGGGAGGGCGCTCAAGAAGATCTGGTAGCTAAGGCTGCCATGGCCTTGCATGCTCGAGAGAAAACTGGAGTGAAGTCCGTCCGCACCGACGAGTGGTCTCTGGAGAATGGTCTTCTCACCTTTCGAGGACGCATTTATGTTCCCAACCTGCCAGATCTCTGGAGGCGGATTGTGGAGCAGCATCATGACTCTCGAGTTGCAGGACATCCTGGCAGATGGAAGACACTGGAGCTGGTCTCACAGAATTACTGGTGGCCTCAAATGTCACGGTATATTGGCTCTTACACCTCTACCTGCGATTTTTGCCTTTGGACTAAGCCTTGTCATCAGCCTCCTATGGGACAACTTTATTCATTGCCTATCTCAGCTGAGCGTTGGAGTGTGGCCTCGGTAGACTTCATTGTTGAGTTATCTGATTCTCATGGATATAATGCGATCATGGTGGTAGTGGATTTCTGTGGCAAGCATGCTCATATTATTCCAACACACACTACTTGCTCAGCCATGGGCACTGCCAATCTGTACCGGAAGCATGTCTGGAAGCTCCATGAGTTGTCAGATGCTTACATCTCGGACCATGGACCTCAGTTTGTGGCAGAGTTTACTAGAGAACTGTATCGCCTCCTTCATGTCAAACTCCACACTTTCACAGCCTACCACCCCCAATCTGATGGCCAGACTGAGATTGTCAACCAGGAGCTAGAACAGTATCTCTGGCTCTTCTGCAATGAACGACAGGATGACTGGGACAATCTATTACCAGAGGCAGAGTTCCAGTACAACAACCGTGTACATGCTGCCACCCAGATGTCTCCTTTCCTTCTAGATACTGGTCGACATCCTCAGATGGGATTTGAGCCTCGTGGACGACCTTCAGAGAATGAAGCTGTCAACGAGTTCATAGATCGGATGAAGGCAGCCCAGGAGGAAGCCAAGGCAGCTTTAGCTAAGGCAAAGGATGACATGGTCCGCTACTATGATTGTGGACGAACTCCAGCCCCCAAGTACAAGCCTGGAAATAGAGTCTATCTGGATGCCTCTAACATTGCTACCACCCGACCTTCTCAGAAGCTCTCTCACCGTCGTCTAGGACCCTTTCCTATAGTATGGCAAGTAGGCCCACTTGCCTATCAACTCAAGCTGCCTAGTTGAATGAGTCGACTCCATCCAGTCTTCAATGTGGTGAAGCTTTCTCCAGCCCCAGAGGATCCAATCCCAGGTCGACATCCACAGCCACCTCCACCACCAGTTCTGGTAAACAACCAAGAAGAGTACGAAGTGGAATGGATCCTAGACAGCCGACTCTTTAGGAATAAGCTTCAGTTCAAGGTCAAGTGGAAGGGCTATGGAATCGAGGACATCTCCTGGGAGCCACAAGAGAATGTCCATGCCCCTGCTTTGGTCCAGGTTCTAATGAAGAGGAGTATTGGCATATTATGCTATTATATTAATAATACACTATCATCCACAACACTACTGTCACCTCTTTCACTCATTACACTCATCATCCGCTTTGTCTAATAAGTGGCTACTGTCTTGTCTAAAGACATAACTTTATCCATTGTTACTCACATAAATATGAACACTTGCAGTAGCACACTCTCAGTCAATTATATTGAACTAAGAGTGAGTAGCATATAACATTGTAAATACTAGTCTTGAACTGACAATTACCTACCTAGACAATAGATTATTTATGTCTGTATCAGCTTTTAACACTTAGAGGCCTGTAATATTGTATGATTGAGAAAATACTGTGGCTTTTCAGGCCATCAATAACTATATGTTTCTTTTATACAAGCTCTGTGGAGCCTGCATAGTCATAAAACTTTGGCCAAAGTAATGTGCTCTGGCATCTTTTAGCTAATCCTCAGATCTGGATATACTATGCATATATCCATAATATATGTTATCTGAATTATTATTGGTCTAGAAGCAGTCTCCACACCAATGTTTTTGTCATCTCAAGAAGTTCCATCAGTATCTCTAGATTCTTCTGCTCTGGATAGCAAACTTGCTTCTAGAGTGGCCATTTCTGAACTAGCTGGTAAAATAAGATCAGGTGAGGCTGTGGCCAATGCTCCAGTCTCCAAAACCTTAGCTGCTGAGATAGTCCTACCTATCAAAGCTGCCTCTGCTACTGTGGCCAGCACTATAGTGGAAAGGTGAGATAATATAGTAGCAAAAAATGATTTCTCAAGATCAAATAAATATAGAGGGCTTATAAAATTCTCTTTGCAATGTATGTTAAGCAAACATCATGCATGATGTGTAAACAATGGCCTAGTGAGTAGCTTTGTGGATCAAAAGTTCAAACCAATACTAGTCTCTCCCTAGTATTTGCATTGCACTTGTCATTGAGTAGCCTGTTGTATCATGCTTCTAGAGGTTGGCTCCTACTAGGACTTATTTGTCTGCAAGGCTTGCCAGGCCAATCATAAGCACTATTTAGTGTTGGCTTTTTGAAAGGCATGCTGTATTTTTTAAGAGCAGGGATGCAGTCTAAAGTGAGTTACTTGATAAATAGAGATTAAGAGAAATTGGTTGGTAGAGTTGGAGAGGGAGTTCTTGAGAGGAGCCAAGGAGCCAGGAAGTGGAGAGATGCAGGCAAGTCTCCCAAAAGAGTCTGGAAGAGATCAGGCTAGAAGGATGCAGGTAATTCAAGTAGGAGTCAAAGACATCTGGTAGTGTTAATCACTTGGCTATTGATGTGATCAGGAACAAGTCAGGAGAGGCACCATGATGGGAAGAAATAGCAGGCCTTATCTGCTCCTACTCATATGCCAAAAAGGGCATGTAAAGCACATTTTCAGCTCTCTCTGGCAGTGTTCTCATCAATTTTTGATTGCCTGATGTTCCTTGATATAGAGGTACTGTAGAAGAAGTTAGAGCAGATGGAGCAAGAGGCCTAGGGGCTGGCTAACCAACATCAGATGATAGCAGGTTACTTCTGAAAGGTGCAGTCAAGTCTGAGGAGGAATAGCAGAGTGCAATGCTTGCTTTATGAGAGGAGCTACATGCTGAGTTGGATGCATTGAAGACAAGGCTAAGTCAGGAGAATGGAGGCTGAAGTGTCAGGCTGTGCTGCTAGGAAATTGAAGGGTGCTAGTATGAGTTTGGTTACACAGTTACTGCAGGACTTGATAATTATGTAGTTGACATCTTGAAGTGAGTTTCCTCCCAATCTCCTACTACTGTCTTCTGTGATTTTGACACTCAGAAGTCATTGTTCTGAGATGTTGTTGTTGGAATTCCTGAAATTTGTCAAGAGCTTCTTCAACATTACAGCTAACCTTCCACTCTAAGATCTACTCTAAGACATTTTTGAAGCCTTTCTCAGACCCCTGCACCAACCTCCAGCCAATGCACCTTACCCAACACTTGCTATCATGCCTATCATCACTATTATTACACACAACAATGTCATTATCACATATATTACTCCAACTACTCCATACATCACAAACCCTGAAAACATCTGCTATCACTGGCACCACCCTCACAATTGGCATCTCAGATCACACCCACTATTATGTGCATCCCCAATCACTTTACTACTACTCAGCTATCATGCATCACACCATCACTCTCACATTATTAATTGCATGTCCTGCAGGTATAATCTAGAATATACAGTCAATCCCCTGTTCTACTGCTGCTCATAAATTTTTTAGCAGTTATTGTAGACATCTCAGAAACCTCTCAAATTGCTGAAATATGCATCTGCATATGCTCTTAGTCACCATCTTGTAGTCTTTAGTCTTACAAACTTTGCTTGTATCTCTTTCTTTTGCATGCCTCATAAATTTCTGACTGGCACATGCTTGGCTGGCATCTACTTTAACTGGCAAATGTACTTAAGATTAGTATGTATTTTGTGGCTTTGACTCATCTAATCTCAGTCTCATCTTAGAACCTCCAATTCTTAAATAAATTTTATTGCCTCATTCACCCTATTCACTCCAACTCCTAGATCAAGTCTATCAACTCCAGACTTATTCTCTTTTGATATCTTAGATCCTGTAACATGTCTTAAAGCACCAGACACTTTAAGCACATGTAGTTTGGCATATAAGTCTGTTTTGTAAGGGTGTTGCTTTACTTGAAAGGCTTCCAAGTTAGTAGTACCTAACAGCAATAGAGTTTCCAAGTGTTGTCCTCTGGTCTATATCTTTTTTATTATATGAAAAAGTTGGGCTATCCACAGATGTTCCAGGTATTGAGGATATCTTTGACTTTGTAGTGATACTTGTCATCAACCTTGATTAGGGAGGGTCTGGAACATTGTTTGGAGAAGAGATTCAGAGGGTGCCATTTAAAAAGGTGCATGTGAAAGATTAGATAGAGGCCTTTGAGTTCTGGAAGAAGGTCAATCTGATAAATATAGAATAAGACCTTCCTGAGGATTTTAAACAAGCTAAGTTACTTGTGATTGAGCTTTAGAGAGGGCTGGCAGATGCAGAGGTAATGTTGATAGCCATACCTTAATTCTAGAGTCCTTGTATTTCTGTTTAGTGTATTTCATATAGGCCAAATTCACAATGTCAATTTCTTCCCAAAGAAGCTCATAGAAGGACTACAGGTTCTGGGTGGTTTCATGAATAGTGTGCAATAGTATATTTCAGAGTAAGGGAGTCAGTTAAGAGTAGTATTCTTTATTGACAAAGAAAAGCAATATGTCAGTAGCAGAAGTATATTTCAGAGTAAGGGAGTCAGTTAAGAGTAGTATTCTTTATTGACAAAGAAAAGCAATATGTCAGTAGCAGAGTAGAGCATGTTGTTGTATATAAACTCAGCAAAAGGAAGTTTGGCATGCTAGTTGTTCTGTAGATAGTTGATGTAAAGCTGGAGATACTTATTGTTTGAGAGAATAGTTGACTTATTTAGTTTGGCCATCAGTTTCTGGTCATAGACAGTAGAAAGGTTAGTTTTTATCTCAAGCACCTTATACAGGGAAATCCAAAACTTAGACATAAAGAGGGAGATGCAGTCAGATATGATGTGATCTGGAAGTTTGTGCTTGGCAAAAATATCCTCAAGAAAAAGCTGAGTAAATTTTAAGGCAGTGTCTGTTATGTGGCAGGATAGAAAAATGCCTAGTTTGGTTAGCCTGTACAGAATAACAAGAATAGCATCAATTCTTCTGATTCTGGAAGCTTAATACTGTAGTCCATACAGATCAAGAACCAGAGTTGTTATTCTATTAGCAGTAGTTTTAGCAGTCTATAAAGTCAGTGCTAAAGAACTTTGGTTTAAAGACAAGATTCACAAGATTTAATGTAATAGGTGACATGCTTCTTTAGTCCTGGCTAGAACTAAGTCTGCAAGATGAGCTAGAGGGTTTTATATATTTTCAGATGTCTCTGAAGCTTGTGATTATAATGCTGGTGAAAGACATCAAATCAAAGTTTGGCATGGTCCAGAATGTAGATGTGGCCATTTTAGAGAAAGAGTTTATCACAGGAGATAGGGAGAAGATGAGGTTGGGCTTAGTTTTATCTGTAAGATTGCAAGAATTGTAGTGGGTGAGGTACTTGCCTTAATGGTAGCAGCAACTCTGACTCAAAATCCCTTCACTATTCAAGATCAGTACAGTATGCAAATGTTCAGAAGAAATCACCATGCAATAATTGAATGCATTATGTTCTGCCTCAAATGATGTTTTGTGGTAAACATCTAGTCATTAAATAGGGGCATTGGGATTGCCACAAGTCATCTCAGACAGTACTAGATCATGAAAGCATATTCCAAGAGAGTTTCTGACTAGCAGGCTTGCCAATTGCTGAGCTGTTTGGTTGTTATAAAATACTGAACATTGTTGTGAACTAAGTAGACCTATATTTAGTGCTGGGCTCCCTCAAATAGGTGTGCTACTGTTTGAAGACTTCAACAATAATAAAGAGCTTGTTGTAGATATTATAGTTGAGCTCTATATTGATTATGAACCGGGTGTAGAAGGTAACAGGCTAGAGCTTTCTGTTATTGAGCTCTATCTGCATGAGGATTCCAGTGATGATATAGTTGGAGGCAATGTATTTAAAGATAATCAAAAGAGTGGAATTGTAATGCTGGAGTATAGGAGCAGTAGTTAAAGCCTCCTTGATTAAATTTAAGATGCTCTGATACTTACCATCCCAGTGGATTTTGTAATGCCAAAGTAATTGTCTATGAATCTCTGATAGAAGTTAACAAAATCCAGAAAAGACTGTATTTCCTTGATGTTCTAGAGTTGCAGCCACTTAATGATAGCTTCAACCTTATAAAATTCTATGCAAATGCCATACAGAGATATTCAATCTCTGTGATGTGAAAAAAAAACATTTTTTGGGCTTGGCATAAATATTGTGCTCTTAGAACCATTCCAGAATGTGTCAGACATACCTGTGATGATCTTCTGTTGAGTTGAAGTAGATGAAGATGTTTTCTAAGTAAACAATGACAAAGATGTTGCTCAGTATTATAGAAGATATTGTTTATAAAGTATTGAAATGTGGCATTCTAAAAGACATTATAAAGTATTCAAACAGATTATACTGCATATAGAATACAGTTTTTTATTCATGTCTTAGAGCAATGCAAATGTTATTGTAGCCAGAGCAGAGATTAATTTTTATATAGAACTTGGCACTGTAGAGTCAATCAATCAGATTATCAATGAGCAAGAGCAGATAACAGTTCTTCTTAGTAATATTATTAAGTTTGCAATAATTGATGCAAAGGCAGAGCAAGTCATTTTTCTTCTTAGCAAGGGTTCTGGCTGCAGAGACTAACAGGTAAATAAATTCTTTTCCAAGCATTTTGTCAAGATAGTCCTTGAGGATGCAGAGTTTGACTTTGGACATGTTGTAGATCTTGCTAAAGAGGAGAGCTGTTCTGTTCTTGAAATTGATTGTATAGTCATAGAAGTAGTGAGAAAAAATCTCCTTGGCATCTCTTTTGAACAATATGTTAGCAAATTCATGATACTCTGAAAAAACTACTTTTTACAAAATCTGCTCCTCAGTTTTCTTCTCTAGAAGAATAGTGTCTGTCTACAAGTATTTTTCCAAAAGAAAGGCTAAGATATGCAACTAAAAGGTAAGTGTCCCTTCTTGCATGATGCATTTCAAAGAGATGGCACCATTAATTTTGATGTTGAGTGTCTTAGTATTATTCAGAGCTAGCAAACCACCAAGTTGCAAGAGTACAAGATTGTGATGGATAGTCCAGGCATTTATACTTGTTCTGAGAAATATTAGAGAAATGTTCAGAGAACTTATAGACTGAGGTGAGTATTGAGGTCAAAGTCATGGCTAGAAAAAATAAGAAACTTACTATATGTACTAGAAGTTTAGGTGCTAGGTCTATACTAATGAATAGCAGCTGGAAAATAGGCTTAGAGGCTGGGGTTCATGTTTTGTAGTTATAGTAGTTCTAGCACAATGAGGTCAATTTATAAAGTCGTATAACTAAGAAGTTTGCCATGAACTTGAAATTGTTGTTCAGAGTTATGCAACTAGCATGGGATCTTTCAATAAAACTAAAGGAAGAGGAAGTGCTGTCAAGCAGCTATAGGCTCAGAGGCTGGTCAAGAGTATAGAAAAGGAGATCAAAAGTATGTTAGTCATTAGTTGTTGATTTCTAATCTAGTCAGAGGATAAGGTTTTGCTAGTTGATGCAGGGGTTGATGTCTTGGAGCTAGAGAAGTTTCAATATTAGAGGTATGAAGAAATAGAGTTTGATCATTAGCGTCCAGAGTTTCTGGGTTTGTCTATTGGTAAAAATAATAGGTGTATATACAAAGTAAGTAATATCTCCTGCCAAGAAAATATTCCCATTGAAGAAGCAGAGTTGAATAGAGATGGGGAGCTATTGTGCTAGCTGCAGAGTAGAGGTGGACCAAGCTTTGTCAATGAAGTTGTTGATGGTGCCAATATTGACCAAGATATTGAGAAAGTCTCGAAAGAGGTAATATGGGTCTTTAGAAGGAGAGAGTGTAAGGAATGAGAGGGGAGACAAGCTGTGAGGATGTCCTGTGTAAATGCCATTGCATAGAGATGAGATACAGAGGCAGAAAAGACATCAGAGTTAATTTTGCAATTTAGTGCATTCTTTAAATTTAAATTGCTAAGTTATTTCTAAGTACTCATAGGTGGCATCTTCTTCTTTAAAAATCCAGGGTGGCACATCCAATCATTTGTCATTTAGAGTACTTTAAAATGTAATGGTCTTTTTCTCCACAAAGTTGATTAGGGCCTCCTCATTATAGTTGTCAAGATGCTTGCTATTAGTGAGGTTTTCTGAGACATCATCAGAAGTGTCAGAGGCCATGGATGTGTTGAGGTGGGCCTGAAAATAAGCTTTACTGAAGGTCAACTTCCAGAAAAAGGAGGAGCACTAGAGTTTTAGTTCCACTAATTGGAGAAAGTGCCAGACCTCTTTACAAATTTTAGGAGGACCAAGAGTTTAAGTATTTGCTGCAGTCTTCTCAGGGCCTTGTATTTATTATACCAGGATTGCTTCTAAGAGGCTAGTTTGGATAGTGTTAAAGAAGTTGAAATAGCTACTTCTGAAGAGGCTGAGAATTTGAGTAATCAATCACTGTTGTCCTGAATTAACTCATGTCAGCATTGTTCTTTCATTCTCATCTCTTAATCAGCAGTGTCTGTGTCTCTCTAAGTATCAGTGATATGTGTGGTTTTTTTGTTCTTTTATCCTTGTGTTCCTGAAAAACAAAAATCAACAGTTGATTTTCTATATCATACTAATAGGGCACTCTAGCTGCTAGAAGACATTAGAACTGGTCTTCTAAAGCTACTGGTAGTCATAGATGTCTTGCTATATTGGATCTTACATCAGCATCTGCAATCTCTGTCTCTGGACAAAGCCACAATGTTGCCTCTTCACTAGGCAACTGCATACTCTCTTGATGCTTGCTAAGTGCTAAAGCATAGTTTTGATAGACTTTATTGTGGAACTCTCAGATGTCCATAGATATGACACTATCATGGTGGTTGTAAACCTTTATGATAAGCATGCCCACTTCAATATGATGCACACTACCTGCTCTGCAATTGGTGCAGCTAACCTCTACTAGAAAAATGTCAAAAAACTCTACAGCCTCTTAGATGCCTACATATCTGACTAAGGCCTACAGTTCATAGTAGAGCTTATTTGGGAGCTCTACCACCTCCTTTAATTCTTCAAATGAAGCCCTTCACCTCTACCATCTACTATTTATAGTTTGACAGCCAGACTAAACAGATAAATCAGGAGCTAAAATAGTATTTCTAGCTCTTTTGTATTAAGTGACAGGATGACTAGAATAAGCTCCTTTCTGAAGTCAATGTCAGGTTCTGCTGAGTCAGAAACTTTTCAGGAAAGCAATGCCCTTATAAGGTGGACTTGATCTACAAACACTCAGGTGTCTGAAACTCTGGACTAAGCTCTAGAGTTCAAAACGGGGACAGGAAGACTCCCAGGATAAGGGACTTAGTCCAGGAAATTGGGTAAAGTTGAAAGAATTAAGAGGATAGAGTTGAGTTAAGAACTGGAGGTTCTAGGATGAGACCCAGTTAGTGAAGTTTAAGTTGCGAAGAGCATACCAATCTTAGGAGCACATGAACAAGTTGAGTGTGCCAGTCAAGCATGCCAGTCAGTGCGTACTAGTCAATTAAAAAGGCACGCAAGCAATCAAATATAATATCAAGACTAGCGAATACAATGGGAAACTACGCTATAAGTACTATGAGGCTGGGTCTGGGTCTCTGAGTTCTGGGGTGTCTGGGATAAGTTTCAGGAGGCATTGAGTAGCGAGAAGGGGACTGTATACCAGGATCACATGTGTGGGGTGCGCAATCAATTGGCATGGAGGGAGTCATGATGTGCAATGCATGATGGCCAGGAGTGAGTAGCATGATCTGATTGTTGATTGCGGTTTGATGAGGGTTGATCTTGGAGTCTGTGATGTGGGGTTGCCGGAGGTGCTGGGTGATAGTGGTGTCAGTAGTCATGATGGTGTTGTGATAGTGGGATTGTGTCGTGGGGTCAGAGGAGGGGTCCCAGATGGAGCTCTGGTGGTATTCCAGGATGGTTCTGGGTGGGAGGGGTCATAACAGCCAAGTTCTAGTACAACAACCATGCTCACTCTTCTATTCAAACATTTTCATTCTTTTTAGACATGGCTGGCACCCCAAGATAAAATTTGAACTGCATGTGCAACAATTAGAAAACAAGTCTATCAATAAGTTTGTTAACTAGATATAGAAAATGCAGAAAGAGGCAGAGGCAGCTCTGGCCAGGACAAAAAACAACATGACAGTACTACAATCATAAACAGATTTCCACTCTTAAATACAAGCCCAGAGACTATGTCTATTTAGATGTCTTAGATATCTCAACCACTCATCTCTCAAAGAAGCTCTCTTAGTGTCAACTTGGGCCTTATATAATTAAACGCTAAATAGAGCCCTTGCTTACTGACTCTAGCTACCAATTAAAATGTGCCAGCTCTACCTTGTCTTGAATACAGTCAAGCTTTTATTTGCTTTAGAAAATCACATCTCTGGCTGCTAAGCCCCATCACTTCTACTGCCAGTTCTTACAGATGCAAAGTTGGAGTACAAAGTCAAGAGAATCCTGGATAGCTACTTATTTTGCTGCAAGCTGCAGCACAAGATAAAGTGGAAGAACTATAATATAGAAGATATCTCTTAGAAACTTATTATAAATATCAATGTCTCTGCCCTTATCCAGAAATTCTACTGCAGATATCTTGACATTTCCATGCCATCTAAAGTATTTATCCTATTTCTCTAGCTGATTGAGCCATTCATAAAGTGTTCTATTTTACTTTTTTTTTCAGCACTGAACACTTTTTTCAGCACTTCTGAAGTACTCAAAACTGGCCTGAAGTCATCTGAGCTGCTCTCCAGAGTTCTTCAATCTGCTTTCATGCCTACTTAAAATCTATTGTACAGTTTCTTCCATGCTCCCATCTTGTGCTGATGTACTATGCTATGACAAAAAAATTTTTAGACTTGTTCTTTTCAGATTTCTCTCTGTCAAATAATTAGTTACATTTTTGTTATTTGTATGGTATCTATCTCTAATAAACTTTGAATTTCTTTCTGCCAGTTGTGTGATTAGCTGCAATCTTCAGAGGTCATTTTTACAGTAATAAAGCAATATAACTATTATACTTATATTTAAACAGAAAACAGAAAAGTTTCTTAGTGTAATAAATTTGAAAGAGTCTAAGCTTGCTAATTAAGCATATTATAGTATGAGTAGGCTGTAACACAACTCAATGCAAGTGTATTTTAACTTCTAATATAAGTTTCAAAAAGTCTGATTCAATACTAATAATTTATTTGAAATAGCAAAATCTTTGAAATTATTTTCAATAAAATTATAACCAGGCACTATTTCAGAGTCTGCATAGCTCAAAGTATAGATATAAAACAAAAAATTCACAGCTTATAACAAAATTTATAAATGGCACTCCAATTGTGAGTGCCAATCTGTATGTCAGCTTTTTTGTTGCGGCTCTTAATTATTTTTCTTGAGTTATAACAAAGAATTCAGAAATCATGTGACTTCTTTGTTGCTTAGTAAAAAAGAGCAATAAGTCTAGATACATATTTTTCTTTTAGATTAATATGATCTGCTCAAATCCTAGACTGCTAGTCTAAGAATAAGAAGTATATTATTTTGAAAATACATGATATTGGAAAACTTGCAATGTTCCTAGATTATGTCATATGAACCACTAGGCAAAATCTGATAATCAGTATATTCCTCAATAGCTCTCAAAAAACTGGTTGTCAACCAACCTACAAGTCTGGCATATACTATGGTAGTTACTAAGATAATTACAATTTATTGCTTAAAGAATTGACTTTTAGACCTCCTTGTTTATTGGGCCATAGCAAAGGATCAAGAGGTCATGTGACTTGTTAGCTAGTTAGTTAGCAAGTAAAATAGGTTTAGGAACAAATTTTTCTGTTGGACTTAAATAATTTGCTCAAATTTTAGACTGCTAGCTTGAGAACAAGGAGTGACAGGATAAAGGGCCTTATTCCAGGTCTTTGTCAGGGGACTCCTCATTTCTTCCTTCTTTTACTCCTTACTTATTCTGCTCTCCTTTCATTCATTCTTTTATTTCTTCTGACATTATTTCATTTTACTATTTCTATTCTTTCAACACTATTTGTTAATACTATTCTCAGCCCTTTAGGTGCTCTGGTTCTTTAGCTACCATTCAGACAAGTGTGGGCCCTTCAGCACCGCTTCCAAACCTCTTACATAAGCCAGAGTTTGCCAGAGTTTGCCCCTTATTTGTGCAATTGTTTGTGTAGGCAATTTTTGAGTTTTTAAGGTTTTGTTGTACTGTACAGTTGTTTCCCATGCTTCAGAGGCTCCAGAAGCATCCAACCTGGCATAGGAAATCTCTATACTTGTTCTTTTTGAATCTCCCTCTGCCAGATGAGTAGTTATTATGATATTGCCAGTACATACTCTAATACACTTTGGATCTCCCTTTGCCAGCTATATGACTGAGCTACAGCCTCTAGAGGTTGCCCTTACAGCCTTGCTTACTATTCAAAAGAGGCACTCTGATTATGAGTGCTAGCTATCTTGTGGCTATGCTTGTTATCAATCTTTTTTAATTATACTTACTTACATAGTTCAGGTGTGATATATATGTGATTGACAATTCATAAAACTAGCCCTAATGCCTTGGCAATTATTTGATTTTATCAGCAGCACATTTAAAAAATGTGTTCACTGTTTTGGGCGCATCTTCAATAGAGATGTGCCTCTGGCTTGTCAATACTTAAAAGGCAACAACACTTTGAAAGCTGTAAAAAAACATTGATAGTAATATGACTGCATATTTTAAAACTCATGAAATGTATATTAGTCAGAATTAAACAAATTTATGAGCAGGTATAAATAAAGAGGTCTAGCAATTGTCTATAGATAATCTTGATCAAAGCATGAGGCCAAATAAGCCAGCCCTGACTAACCCAACAATGCTGACCTTGTTGCTCCTGCCTATTGCCACATTTGAAGTCTGAGTAGGCATACTGCCAGTGGTGCTTGCCACTCCAAAAGAACTGTTGACAGGTGCAGTGGAAGTTGAGCAAGTGCTTGAGGCCAGAGAGACACTCAAAGCATGCGAGAGAAAAGCGGGCATGCTGGCAGAGGATGAGCTAACCTCAGTAGTAGGAGAGCCTGTGGCAGAGGCTGACACTATAGCAGACTAGAATCCTGAGGGGCTAGCTCTGGCTGTTAGGCCAAGAGGCGCTAGCTCAGATGCAAATACAAGAAATATGTGGACCTACAAGCACTGTATTCTTAGGCCTGGAGAGTAAGAGCAGCCTGGGGCTTATCTGCTGTGCACTGTTATTGGAGGCACTAGGTGGCTTTTTGCTGGAAGTTGGTCAATGTACATATGCACTTGATGTTGGTCCTGTGTTATAGTCAGCCACAAAAAGTAATAAACAATGACAGGAGATGTACATGTCACATCCAATAGCCTGGGTGGCAGATGCAATGCAGCTAAGGATGCAGAGCATAATGCCTGCTGAAAAAGAGGTAGAGGAATCAGTAGTGGACTCAGTAGAGGTCTGGGCAAGGACATAGAAAGCAAGAAATGGCAGAAATGAAGGCTTTGGAGAACATTTTTATAACAAATCATAAGGTTGCCAGTCAGCCATCTGATTTATCTTTTATATCTGCTTATTAGCTATGTAGTTGCTATTTGTTAGTATTAAAGCACATGACTTATTGGTGCACCAACACCTTTGTTGATATTTATTTAATTAGAGCACTTATTAGCCTCATTAAATTTTCTGTCCAAAGATTGCTATAATTAGATTAAGTCTATCATATAGAACTCACATTCTCCTTGCTAAAACTCATTGTGGACTATACATGTAAAGAGTTAGTTTTGAGTCTATTTTAACATAAAGATGATTGAGTATACATTTATTTAACAGCTGGCTAAGCATATGAGCATAGTACTACATATATAAAGCAAGCTGATGCAGTATTCAAAAGAGGGCACTCTGATTGTGAGTGCCAGCTATTTTGTAGATGTGTTTGACTAAAATAGCTCTTATCAAAAGTTATGACTTTTAAAAATATCTCTACATGAAAACAGTAGTTATAGAGAAAAAGGCCAGGTTGAAACTTTAAGTTTACTTTAAAATAGCTACACTTTGCTTATAAAACTAAGCTATATACTTATAGATCATTCTATAAATTAAAAAGAAAAATTATTGTTATTAAATATTATAATTTTTTTCTTTCTAAATTTAACAAAATTTTGCTAAGTCACCTAAAATAGTATGAGTACCAATGTGGAGATATGGTAAAGAGATTCTAGTTTTCATATTAATATGTAGCATATGGCAATGTTATTACTATTCTATAAGCTATATAGTAAAATACTTATATTAATAATATATATGGAAGACAAAATGAGAATGAGACATTATGTGACCAAGATGACAGCTGAAACCTCTGAAGGGGTTAAAAAACACTTAGTTACATAAATATCATGCAAAGCCTGGCTCACAATTTAGAGAGAAAGATGGAGTACTTTAACATTTTACTGAATTACACTTCCAACACATCTCTCTACATATCTTGGCAACCAGGGCACTAAATGGCATAATTCCGGTATCAGCAGGTAGCCTCAGGGTACTCCTAGAGGTTTTATCAGTAATACCTATAAAAAGTTACATTTTATGCATAGCTACAGCTGAATTACTATTTTTACCACCTTTTGATAAAATGAGGGATTGCACAAGAAGAAGCAGGTTATATGACTTATATCAAAACTGGAACCCCAAGATAAAAGATCTAGAAACATACTTTACTAAGGTAGTGAAAAAATCTAATCAGACCTTGGCTTAGAATCCAAGGAGAAAGTTTGAACTGCCTTTTACATAAAAGGGCAAGAATCTAATACTAGTTTGCAACATCTAATTTTATCTAAGTAGATATCAAAATAACCGGGAAGTCTCTATAATTATGGGCTGAAGATACAGCCTGCCCTATATCACTTCAGAGGTAGGATCTACCCTCTGTTTTTATGCTTACTAATACTCTTATGCACTATAGCTCAACTAAGACAAACCATACAATACTGAACCAATTGACGTATGGGGCATTGGCGTCATCTTGTATGCCATGCTTGCAGGCAGTACGAACACAAGGTACTCACCTGGCACTGCATAAAACAACGATGGGTCCATGGAACCGCATTGTTGGTGAGGGCAAGATCATGTTGAGGAGCATCTGTGCCTGCACTGACTGGATGTGTAGATGCGGGGGTGGAGGCAGAGAGTGTGAGCTTGAGGTCTGCAGTGAAAAGGTCACGTATCTGTTCAACAAAGGGCCAGGTGTGAGAGAGGCACTATGGGTCCCATTTGCACTGGACAGAGAATGTATGTAATGAGAGATATGGAAGGAGAGAGGGTGAGGCAAGACTGTAACAGCATTGTGCTTTACACTTGTACTTTGTTCATTAGATAGTGTAGCTAACAATATACCATATTAGTGAAACATTCAAAGTACATGTCATCTTCACAATCACTGTTCTTGCGTGAGCTAACTCGTCATCATGCAAATTGCTCCACATATTCAAGGCAGATCAGAAAAGAAGTGGGAGCGCACAAGTATATGAAGGCGGTCAGGGCTTGGGTTGAAGAACTTCAGGTCGAGCAACAGGCTGAAGGAAGATATTTACATATTGCATAAGAAATCTGAAAAAAAGAAGACATAACGGGCCTTGGAAACACTTCCATCCCTCATAAGCACATACATGAAGAAGACTGACGAAACAGGCTGACCCAAGCCCCAGTATTTGATCTTGCACAACAATCATGAACCACGCATCCTTCAGAGTTCATATACAACCGAATTACAACTTCATCCCACATTATCAGCAGAACCAACGGTATTCTCATCCTGTGTGGTCTGCTTGCATTGGGCAATTACAGTCATCATTGTACCTGCTAGAACCTAATAAAAAATGTTGATCTGACTAGAAAGCATGCATCCAAATTTGTCAAGTGTACAGACTACATAGGAGTCTGTCATTAAAAGGTAGGTAGATTGTTGGGTGGTCACAGATGACAAGAGATTGCCCAATGTTTACCAAGGTTGACAAGTAACGGTGTCTAGTAAAAGTAATAAAAAAAAAGTTTTCATGTGTACTGTATGAATAGCGAGAAAATTTGAGAACAAAGTGCTGAGCCTATGAAAGCGGAGCAACATTAAGGCTGTTGGGGTTGTGTAATGCAGACGACATTGATTAAGGTCCACGGAAGGAGTCAAACCTTCTGTGGGCATAAAAATAGAGGGTAGTATTGTGAAGGTTGCACAGTCCTTACACGAGAAACAACATGTAAGGAAAAATATATATATAACGGTAGTAAAGGTAATAATAAAAGTTTGCACACATACTATTTGGGCAGGGAGGGCAGCAGTCACATTGTTATAAGGGTGATCAAGTTCCCCATGCTAACTAATTTGCTTAAAATAAATAAATATATATTTGAATGCGAAATTATAAGATCTAATCTTATCTCAATAGATATCAACATGAAGTGTTGGTGCACTGGTAAGTCATGTGCTTTAATGCTTGCAAGTTTGTAAAATAGATATATAATGGATACATCAACCACTACATACTACTCATCCTGCAAGACAGGCCCGTTGTTGACACCTTCATGGGCTATGACCAGAAATCCAATGTTGTCCTTGCAAACTCCAAGAATCTCTGGCATGATAGTGTACCTTGATGTAACATGAGCACCAGAACAAAAATCACAATATAATGACGTACATCTCTAGAACATAGAATAGCTGACATTCTTTTTTGGTCACTGCACACCTTATCTCATCCTAACTTTTCAACATTGCGCTGCTCCCATGCCCAAGGAAAGTAAACATTTCTTGTTGGTCAGTAATGTTATAGCTCCTAGAGTTGAAGTACATGCTCGCTACATTCTGAAAAGAGGCCATGTAGAGCAACAGGAAACCAGACAAATGATGAAGAACATGTATTTACTTGTTTGTTCCATGGTGAGGGTCCACTACCCAACCTTTGTACGCAGTATCACCTTCTCTCCTAGTAATTGGCAACCTCTTCATGCCATTGTTGAACTTGACAATGGTAGGATATATTGGTGGGATCTCAAAATGAGTCAGCAGGGCTTAAAAGATTGATTATCAGTCGTGCACATAGTGTAGGTTACAAGCCTTCATTAATACAATTGTAATTTACAGACCATTGCAAGCTTGACTATAGTTTCAATAAGTAATTCAGTTGCTAATGAAATGGCATGGCTTGTAAACTAGGCTTGATCATTGCATCAAGGTTTGGAACCTCACTGCCTCAAATGGCATGTAAAAGTTTGATACAATTGCGTAAATTGATTTGTATAAAGGTCCTAGATGAACTCTGTGTCCAAATCGCATTGGCAATGCAGAAAGTGAGGTCTTACAAGGCTATTAGAATGAACCTCTGGCTCTATGGCTGAACCAGTCACATAGCACTTAGTATATAACATCTTTGTACATCCCAAATTTCTACTGCATCTCCACCGACTGAGAATTTCTTTTTAATCAATAGCTGTAAATATTTATATCTATATTTATGCTTGATTCAAAGCAAAGACTGGAAAGTTGTCTATTAGCTTCATCAAATGTTTTGTTTAAAAGATTAATTCTATTATATGAGACTTACATTTTACTTGTCAAAACTTATTGTGAATTATATATATAAAGACTTCATTTTGATTTGTTTTAACATTAGCTAGAATATTGAAATATAACTGTGAAATATTTACACAATATTCTATTTCAAAATACAGTATTCAAAAGGCAGCACTCTGATTGTGAGTGCCGCATCAAAAGTTATGACTTTTAAAAATTTTCTGCATAAAAACAAGTTGTTGTAAAGAGATAAACTAAGCTAAAACTCTAAGTTTACAATAGCTATACTCTGATTGTGAGCTATGCTGTACACTTCTTCATAAATTGAAGAGAAAAACTATTGTTATTAAATATTGTACATTTCTTTTTTGAAATTTATATGCTGTACACTTCTTCATAAATTGAAGAGAAAAACTATTGTTATTAAATATTGTACATTTCTTTTTTGAAATTTAACAAAATTTACTGAGTCTGCTGGCATAATATAAGTACCAATGTGGAGATATAGTGAAGAAGTTCTAGTTTCAATATTAATATGTAGCATATAGACACATTATTGCTATGCTATAAGTTATATAGTGAAATACTTATATCAATAATGTATATGCAAGACAAAATGAGAATGAGGCATTATGTGACCAAGATAACAGCTGGAACCTCTGAAGAGGTCAAATGAAACCTTAGTTACATGTTGAGGTAAGAAATATGATGCAAAGCCTGGCTCACAATTTAGGGGAGAAAGATGGGGTATTTTAAAATTACCTTCAATTACACTTCCAACACATCTCCCTGTATATCTCAGCAGCCAGAGAACCAAATGACATGATTTTGGTATCAGCAGGTAGCCCTAGAGTACCCCTAGAGGTTTCAGCAGTAATACCTGTAAAAAGTTACATTTGATGCATAGCTACAGCTAAATTACTATCTTTAATACTCTTTGATCAAATGTAGAATTAAAAGGGAATGAGTAGGTCATGTGACTTATATCAAAGCTGGAACCCCAAGATAGAGGGTCTAGAAACATACTTTATTAAGACAGCTAAATAATCTGCTCATATTCTCATTCACAGTTTTGTTCTAAATCTGCCCTACCTGCTTCATGCTGTAGAGTCCTCTCACCAGTATCCAGACCCAGTTCTCCTTCCCTTTCTCCTTGAATCCTTCAGGCTGTTGCATGTATTGTGTCTTGTCATCCAGAAAAACGCCATACAAAAAGGCTGTCTTGACATTGATTTGAGTCATATCTCAGCCCTTGGATGCTGCAAGGTGTAATAAAATGTGCCATGATTCCATTTGTGCTATTGGTGAGGTAGTTTTAGTGTAGTCACACTCTTGTATCTGCTTGTATTTCCAAAAGATGAGTCTCATCTTGAAACGGACCACATTCTCATGCTTATCCTGCTTGATCTTGAACATGGGTCTATTAAATTTGATTTTTTGTGCTGCAGAGATTTCAATTCATCCTGGTAAGCTGCCTCCTACTTTTCAGAGTCACTAGAGCTCTTTGCTTCTTGCCATATATGAGGCTTGTCACAGAGGCCTGATGGGGTGGAGTGATTGCTGTTGATTTAGTCAGCGACAATAAGTAACTGATCAAGATCATCAGATGATGCAACATCAGTCAGGTCAGGAATAGCAGGGTCTAAATCAGAGTCCTCAGTCCCCTGATCCACCACACCTGCATCATTTATAAGCTGGACTAGATCAACTACCGCACCCTCTTGTCCTGTGACCTTTCAAAGTGCTTGGGCCATTCGCACATGTTCACCTGCCTTGATCAATCCTTGAACTGTCTTCTGTGTCTGAGACGATGTGCTCTTTGAGTTGGCTCTGATTGTAGGGATCAAAATACAGTTGGATCTGCATAGCTGTGGCTGCAGCTGTTCATGAAGATTGAGCTGTGGTTGGAGCAGCTGTGACTGGAGGTTTGGCATGTAAACAGGCATGAGGTCATTGTCAAGCACATCTGGCTGTATATTGTGATTGGTGGTCTCGTCAGAAGTGGGTGGAGGATTTTTGGATTGAGTCAGAGTGGGAGGTAGAGGCTGGGGGTGACTGTTGTGGCTTTCACAGAATTTTACATGGTATGTTTCATATATCTTTTCTGTGCTCCGTTTATAGCATCTATATGCTTTAGAGTTTAGTCCATACCTGACAAGAATGCATTTAATAGATCGAGCATAAATCTTTGGATTATGTGAGTTTATAGCATCTATATGCTTTAGAGTTTAGTCCATACCTGACAAGAATGCATTTAATAGATCGAGCATAAATCTTTGGATTATGTGAGTTCAGTCAGTATCAGTGCAAAAGCTTTGCATCCAATTTCCTTCATATAGGAGTAATCAGGTCTGCACCCAGTCCAGGCCTCATATGGAAGTGATTTCTTGAAGAAATTTGGTGAGCCTTTTTTTATGTAGATGCAAAGCCATAAGATAAAACTCATCTCACATGTTTGCCAGACACCCCACTGCCAGGCGCATAGATTGGGCCTTGCCCATCAATGTTCTGTGCATGCGCTCAACCTGTCCAATGTGCACAGATGTGTACTTAGACTCTCTAGACTTGAGCCATGACTCTATTTTGTGCCTAATAAGCTTTCTGTCATGCCCAGTGCGGTACACACCTAGCTTTCCTTGGATCTCATTGTCCCTGACTATCTGCCAGGATTTGAGATGCGCAAGTGCATTGACCTTTTGCTTAGAAGAATAGTCCAATGTTTACTTGTAAAGTCGTCGACTAAGTTCATTATATAAGAGTAGCCATTACGGAATACTACTGCCTGTGGCTCTGTCAAATTTACTCAGATGATTTCTAATCTATGCATCGCCTTATGCTCCTCCCCCCACATTTTTGGCACAGCATTGCGAGTCTGTTTGGCAATGATGCATGAGTCACATTTGAGCAGTCTGGAGGAGAACATAGAGAGTATACCTGGAACTAGTCCAGTCTTTGTCATCTCCATGATAGTTTGATAATTGGCATGTTCAAGTCAGCAATGCCAAGTTTCCAATCCAGCAGCATGCATAGACGTAAACATGTGATGTTGGGTAAGCACATTGTTGAGCTTTAGCATGTAGAGACATTGATTAAGGATGAGTAGACCTTAGGCTACAAGAGCACAAGTTGATTAGTCTATGATTTGGACAAATTTGTCACTGAAGATAAAATCTAGGCCTGACTGCAAGGTCAGTGAACTGACAGATATAAGTCTAATGCTGGCATTAAGAATATAGAGCATGTCCTTGAGAAGAATATTGGTGCCTTTTGCTATGTGAAGGTGGATAGTACCCATGCCAATTGCTGCCACCAAAAAGCCTCCTAGACCTTTTACAATGCAAGGTGCAATATGATGGAGGGTAGATTAATCATTTTGGCATGGAGATATATGCACTATGGCATCTAAATTGACTAGGAATAGGATACTCTCAATAGACATGAGTTGACTGTGCTTCTGTTGACTTACCAGAACAATGTTAGCAGCTGGAACAATTTTGCTAATTTTTGTGGAGTACTTGTTCCAGTCAATGTTGGTAACTGCTCTGTCTATGACTATGAAGCCAGTAAGTTCCCAGTCCTCTGTACTATGACTTTGTTCAAATATTGCAATGCTGGCAATTGCTGCTGTCTTGAAGGATGCAGGGAGCTGGCCTAGCTGTGTCTGATCCACATATTACAGCTTTCCATCTATCCTGGTTACTGCCACAAATGTCCTATCAGAATTTGCCTGTTTGTTCCCTTTAGAGGCCTTTTGAGCAGCATGAGCATCAGCCACTGAAGGTCTGATTTCAATAAGTTGACAATGTTCAGCAGTATTATCAAGCACTGCCCATAATCTGTTAGAAAGCAGACCATGTATAAGAAAACCCTAAGTAGATCAAGTAAGCTTAAATCTACTTGAACAGTAAGTATCAGAACTCACCTTCAGTCTCATATAATCAACTGAGATTTCAGTCTATCTAGAGTACATATATATAAGTGTCTGTGAAACAATGGTCATTGTCAAAGCTTTCAGTGCAGTGGCCATGCCCAAGCTTTTTACATAGTGGCCATTCAACAAAGGGAGTATATGTGGTGGCACTTTACTCATTCATCATTTGTCCAACAGAAGTTAATCCTATCTAATTAAATAGATATGAACAAAAAGTATCAGTGCACTGGCAAGTCATGTGCTTCAATGCTGACAAATAAATATGAATAATTTATTATGTATAATTTTTACAATCTGTAATATTTTAGGGCACTCACAATGTGAGTGCCAACTAAGTGAACTGATTTTATGAAAACTGTATAAAAGCCACTATTTAAATAAAGATATCTGACTTGATTACATAGCTTTTTTAGCTGCCAGTAATTTAAATATAAACTTGCTAGGCTATGAATCACAAATTTAAAAAGATAGCTATCCAAAATCTAATAGTAGCAGATGTTTTTAAATATAAACTTGCTAGGCTATGAATCACAAATTTAAAAAGATAGCTATCCAAAATCTAATAGTAGCAGATGTTTACATAGTTATATGAGCAGCTTCAAAGTAAATCTACATGTATAAAATACTGATAGAAAGCTGATAATTAGTAGAATGCTATAGTATATAAAAATATAGCATATATACATACTAAATATGAGTTTTTAAAGAGATAGTTGGTAGTTGTGAAGAATATTTCAAGACTAATGCTATATGAATATCACAGAATCAAGGGCTTGTACTATTGAAGTAGAAGGTGTCAGTCCTAGCCAAGGTATTTTGAAAGATATTTTACACTGAGACCTAAGGGATTAGAGTAGAATCTGGATCTAGAAAGAGGAGACAACTTAAAACATAATGATTCACCGATCAGAAAAGGCTTAAAATCAAATGTGAAATATCACAAGATCAAGAGCTCATACTACAAATATGGAAGTTGTTAGTCCTAGCCGAGGTATTTTGAAATATATTTTATATCAAGATCCAAGGAATTAAAGTAGAATCTGAATTTAGAAGGAGGTGACAACTTGGAACATAATAATTGACCAATAAGGAAAGGCTTAAAATCAAATGTAAAATATTACAAGATCAAGGCCTCATATCCCCAATGTTAAATTTGTCAGTCCTAGGCAAGGTATATTAGAAAATATTTCACAGTGAGATCTAAGGAATTAGAGTAGAATCTGAATCTAAATAGAGAGGACAATTTAGAACATGATGATTGACCGATCAAGAAAGGCTCAAAATCAAATGTGAAATATAACACAATCAAGGGCTCAAATCACCAATAAAGCACTCCAATTGTGAGTGCCAGCTATTTTGTGGATGTGTTTGATTAAAGTAGCTCTTATCAAAAGTTATGACTTTTAAAAATATCTCTACATAGAAAACAGTAGTTGTAGAGATGAAGGCCAAATTGAAACTTTAAGCTTACTTTAAACTAGCTATACTTTGCTTATAGAACTAAGCTGTATACTCATAGATTATTCTATAAATCAAAGAGAAAAATTATTGTTATTAAATATTATAACTTTTTTCTTTCTAAATTTAACAAAATTTACTGAGTCAGCTGAGATAGTTTGAGTACTAATATGGAGATATAGTGAAGAGATTCTAGTTTCCATATTAATATATAGCATATAGCAACATTATAACTATTTTATAGGCTATATAGTGAAATACTTATGTTAATAATATATATGCAAGACAAACTGAGAATGAGACATCATGTGATTAAGATGACAGCTAGAACCTCTGAAGGGATCAAAGAAAAGCTTAGTTACATGTTGAAGTAAGAAATATTATACAAAGCCTGGCTCACAATTTAGGCAGAAAGATGGAGTACTTTAATATTTGACTAAATTACACTTTCAACATATCTTCCTACATATTTCAGCAACCAGGGCACAAGATGACATGATTATGGTATCAGCAGGTAGCCCCAGGGCACCCCCAGAGGTTTCAGCAGTAATACCTGTAAAAAGTTACATTTGATGCATAGCTACAGCTGAATTACTATTTTTACTACCCCTTGATCAAATGAGGAATTTTAAAGAAGAAGAAGCAGGTCATGTGACTTATATTAAAGCTGGACCCCAAGATAAAGTGTCTAGAAGCATACTTTATTGAGACAGCTAAAGGATCTGCTCAGATTCTGGCTTAAAATCTAGGGAGAGAGGTGGAGTACTTTAAAATTACCTTCAATTACGCTTCCAACATATCTCCCTAAATATCTCAGCAGCCAGAGCACCAAATGCCATGATTTCAATATTGGCAGGTAGCTCTAGAGTGCCCCTAGAGGTTCCAGTAGCATTATTTGTAGAAGGTTGTATTTTATGCATAGCTAAAGCTAAATTACTATTTTTACCACCCCTTGATCAAATGAGGAATTAAAGAAGAAGAAGCAGGTCATGTGACTTATATTAAAGCTAGAACGCCAGGATAAAAGGTCTAGAAACATACCTTACTGAGGTAGTGAAAAAATCTAATCAGGTTCTGGCTCAGAATCTAGGGAGAAAGTCTGAGCAGCCTTTCATATAAAAAGGCAAGAATCTAATACTAGAACATTATTTACTTGACCAAAACTCATAATTTAAATAGATTTGAGTAGCTACAAGCTATGGTAAAAATAACTAGCCTATTGATATAGCATATAATAATGCAATAAACACAGTAAGTATTGACATTTTAATTGTAGCATAGATGTTTGTGCAGTTTTCTAGTCATAAAATGGGAACAACTGCATCAAATAACATGATCAAGATAGTTTTGAGTAGCTAAGGACTATATTGAGAGGTCACAACAAACAAATGGGGTGTATCTCTATGTAGACAATCAGCAAAGTGGCATGGAGTATAATAAAGTACTAAAAATAGTCCCCATTTTGATTGTGGCACAGAAGGGCAGCCAGAGGTCATGTGACTCTGAATCTTGTTGTTACCTCTATACCTGATGGCAAAAAGCATATTACTCTTTTACACCTTGTAGATCTGACCATTTTCTAGCTCACAATCTAGGGGTGAAGTTGATGAAATCTTAATGCAAAGTTTTGGTCCTCACATACTAGCCCAGTGAATTTATAAAGAAAAGGCAGGTCACATGACTTAGTGAGCATTTGCAACCTCAAAAATAGGGCTTAAAAAACATATGTTATTCAGATATCCAAGAAATCTGCTGACGTTTGAGCTCAGGAATTAGGGAGGAAGCTAAAAATCGATAGTAGATTTAAAAAGTGACTAGTGGTCACATGACTTATTGAAGGTTTGCAACTTCAAGTAGACATGTTTAGAAAGATGGTTTGCTGAGAAAGCTAAGAAATCTGTTCAGAATTGAGTCCAGGAATTAGGGAGAAAGCTTAGGTATCAGTTTATTTTAATAGTAGATTTATAGAGAAAGAGCAAGTCACATGACCTAGTGGGTACTTGCAACCTCAGTAATAGAGCTTAGAAACATATTTCACTGAGGTACCAAAAAAATCTGGTGAGGTTTGAGCTAAGGAATTAAAGAGGAAGCTAAAAATAGATAGTGGATTTAAAAAGTGACTAGTGGTCACATGACTTATTGAAGGTTTGCAACTTCAAGTAGACATGTTTAGAAAGATGGTTTGCTGAGACAGCTAAGAAATCTGTTCAGAATTGAGTCCAGGAATTAGGGAGAAAGCTTAGGTATCAGTTTATTTTAATAGTAGATTTATAGAGAAAGAGCAAGTCACATGACCTAGTGGGTACTTGCAACCTCAGGAATAGAGCTTAGAAAACATATTTCACTGAGGTACCAAAGAAATCTGGTGAGGTTTGAGCTCAGGAATTAGGGAGGAAGCCAAAAATAGATAGTGGATTTAAAAAGTGACTAGTGGTCACATGACTTATTGAAGGTTTGCAACTTCAAGTAGACATGTTTAGAAACATGGTTTGCTGAGACAGCTAAGAAATCCGTTTAGAATTGAGTCCAGGAATTAGGGAGAAAGATCTAGCAAAATTTGCATGGGAATTTTACATGAAATTCCAGGAATCACTTACTAGTTCGCTGGCTATGTAGACTACGCCCTATCCATGACTCTCACCTTCCGAATGCCCCCACAACCCAATCCTCGCAGACCTCGCACCAGTCCCTTCGATCCCCAGGGCCACCACTGTCCTCTGTCCTGCCCACGACAAGCGTATCATCTGCATCCGCGCGCACAATAGGTATATTTCCATCTGTATCGACGCCTATCAATATGTTCAATTTCGACGTGCATGAAGTATTTGCGTGTACTCGGAGGTCCGCTATATCTTTATGGTGTTCCTGTAAACATAGTCCATTGTATTTTGATTAGACTGTGGGCCTGTGGAATTGAACTAGTATGGCTGGCATGGGGACTGCTGCTCTAACACCACAACCGCCTCCTCTAGCGGCGCAGGCGACATCAAGCCCCGTCTCGAGCTCGTAGGAATCACAGACCACTACAAGAATTCCAGTCATGGGCCGGTAGATTTGAGACTTGGGGAGCCTGAGCCAGAGTCGGAGCGGGAGGTGGGGATGCGCCAGCGTCAGGGGGAAGAGGGGGGGCGACAATGCGTGGGGATATATATGAAGCATAGGGTGACCTACCATTGGGTTTTGAATTGCAAAGGAGCTTGTATTCCTGGCCATGAATCGGCCTCTTAGATACCACTATAAATCTGAAGCAATAGGTATCAATCGGTATCTTCATTGTAGTCATAAATACATCAAGGTGTCGTAGTACAAACAGGAATCAAAACATCAATCTCGTACCGAGAAAAAGCAGGTCGTGAAGCGAGGTACAAGTAAAAGCGTCTCAGAAAAGATGAGCAGAAGGGGAAACGGCTAAGTAGCTGATAATTCAACAGGCATCCGCAAAGCAAGAAACATTATCCGATTGGTAATTGCAATTACTGGCCTCGGGTATTCGTTATACAGCGTCGAATTGGTTGTCGAGTCAAAAAGGCCATATATTCCGTCAAGCAAACAAGAAAAGAACAAAAAAATAAACGGTCTTCCGCAGAGATCTTCCATCCAGTCTTTATAAATACGACGTCGGCGCACCTTCTTGAGCGTTCATGAATTTCATATGGAGGGCAATGACTGTCGTCCCGCTAGGCAGCCTCGCCTTTAAAAATCAGCCCATCACATCGCACACCTCCATCTCCAGAAGCTCCACACACACCCTCACCTCACTCGTACTGGAACCGGCACCCACGCCAGTAGCTGTATCATCCCACCTCCCGCCGTCATGGAATCCAACACTTTGGATAGTCCCCCAGCCATACCACGACCTCAGTCCTTGTCCCTGCGCTTCTTCTCCTCCACAAACGTCAAGACCAGCACATCCCGCAGAACCCGCATCTCTCGAATCTCCTTCGGCGCCCTCCTCACTCTTGCTCCCATCGCAACCGGTCAAGCTCGAGAACTTGTATGAAGGAACAGAAATCCGACAAGGCACAAGCAGGCAGAAGAACCCACCGGCATCTGTGCCTGTGTTTACGGTTTTGTCTGTGCTCGTAGTGATTTTGTGCGCTGTGGGGTCAAAGCCAAGCTTGACCTGGAGGGAGAGGAAGCGTCGACGAAGCTCTTAGACTTTGTCGAGCTCGTGCTCCATTGCTCGTGTTCGTGTTCGTGCTCCAACTCCCCCTGCATGACAGCCGTATACTCATTCCTTCCCCGTTCTGCCTCCAAAGGAAAACAAACTCTAGGGAAAAAGTAAAACTCGACGACAATTATTCACAGGGTAAGATCCCTACCTGAAAATACCTTCTCTCAGTGTCCTCATAAACCTTGCCAGGCTCTCCAAGTCTCAGATCCACCAGCCCATAATCCTGCATGTACAGTTCCCACCGCAAACTGTGCATCCGTCTCCTCATCCACATAAAATTCTTTCTCTGGCCCAACCCTGCCTCACTCTCCAGACCCAAGCGTCGACGCACGTGCTTAACTATACCCACCTTCCTTCTCCGTTGCCCTGCTGACACCCACAAGAACAGCTAGCTGCACACCCTGCGGTTGACATGTTGCTCGCTCATCGGAACCTCTGATGGGTAAGCCACCGACGCACACGAAACAGATCAAGACACAACGCAAAGAACCCGACAAGCAAAGTGAGCAGGATCACGCCTGCAGAGAGATGTCTGCCAAGGCTGGATGTCACATGCGCCGGAAGAGTCGGTTGTCCGTGGTGATGGTGTCTTGATTTGTTTGGTGGCTCGCAGGCTATCACTGTGTATGCATTGTGGGGGAACGGGGCACCGATAATGATGTCGGTAGGTGCGTCGTGTTGAGTGAATACATAATCGAAGGATTGAAATATGCTAGTACAGTATAAAAGCTGGCGGTATTGTCGTTCAAGGGTGGCGTAGTGAGCTACATTTGAAAACAATGTTCCTTGTCTCCCGCTCTCCAGAACTGTGTATTAGACTGTAGATGGGTTAGTAACAAAGCTAGGATGTTGAGCAATTCCGAGCTACGCAGAGACTGTCTCTGAGCCTGAGCGTGAGAGAAGGAAAGATAAGAAGCGACGACACTGGTGTGATTGAAAAGATATGTGTGCTGCGATGATTGAGTTGAGAAGCAGGCCAAGGCCGAGGATGCCGCTATACAAAAGCAGGCTCTCCAGGATTTATATAAGTCAGATTAAGGTTCCAAGTTCACACAAAGATAATTGATAGCATAAAAACTCGTACAAAATCCGAAAGTATACGAGCAGAGTAACGTATTGTTATGCAGAAGCAATTGAATGATGTCCATAGTCAGTTCAATTTGATTTAATAAAAAAAGAGGAGATGTCTCAATCTTACCATCAAGATGTGATCAGCAGGTACTTATCCATGGCAAATTTTATGGTTGAGTAGCTTTTTTTTTTCTCTTTCACGAGCATGGGGCTGACATAAGCAGGTGGATATCCAGTCGACCCGGCACCTCAAGCCGCGTTCGCACGCTTGCAGCTGGTGCATGACTTTTCATCTTTCATGAGCAGGTGGATATGCAATCTATCCAGTCTTTCCTCAAAGTGCCTCATTCCATGTTGGGAAATGATTTATGGCATGCTCATGCAGTTTTGGTTTGTATCACAAGCAATTGACTTGTACTTTACTGATCACTATAGTGAATTCAGTTCTAACTTTGTTGTCATTGCTTTCAGCCAGTTCACATTCTCATTTTGCATGCCAATCAAACACATGCTTACTGCTTATATTTTGGTTGCTCTCAGTCTGCACAGCTACTCACAATCTCATTTTGCATGCCAATCAAACACATGCTTACTGCTTATATTTTGGTTGCTCTCAGTCTGCACAGCTACTCACAAAGCAGTTGACATTCTGTTCTCAGCCAGTTCTGGTTCTCTGCACTGGCCCATCTATCAGGCACTAGTTAGGGTTGATCAGATTTCTAATATGAAAGACTCTATGGTATATTGCCAGATTCTATTAAGAGCAGGCACTAGACTTACAAATGGGCATTTGTTCTGGAAACTAGCAGCAATGTAGCCACTTCAACAAAATTTACTGCAAAAACATGTGCTCAAATGCCCTCAAATGTGCACAGTGTATTGCTTTGATAAGATGAGCTAATATTAAGGTCACTGAAAGAAGGGTAGAGAGGCAAGACTTTTTTATGTATTTTGCATATACTCATATAGTAAATGTGACCTTTGTGCATTTTAAGGCTGTAGATAGTTCAACTCCTTCTCAGGCCTAATTTTTGGTACTGTAATGCTTGCTTATTTTGTACTACAATAATTGTACATTCTGTTAAAAGAGCTCTATCTATCTTGCTTTTTAGTTTACTATCTATATTTAAGTTGTGAATTTTAAAAATAATAAGTAAAAAATTAAATTTATAATATAATACAAGTGGCACTCTAAATATGAGTGCCGATTTGCTTATCTAATAATTTTAATTTGCTAATCAAAATAAAACAAAGAGAAAACACAAAAATTATTAATTAACAAAATGGACTTTAATATACTAAATAGACTTTACAAAACTAGTCAGATAAAAATGCTTCTAGAATATTTATAGAGTGGAAAAATACTAAAAAAACATTGCAGAATATATTCACTCACATTGTGAGTGCCAATGAATACCAGCTTTCTTATTGCTGCTCTTAATTATATTTATTGAGTCATAGCAAAAGATTCAGAAATCATGTGACTTATTTGTTGATTGATAGAAATAAGAATAGGTCTAGAAATATATTTTTCTCTTTGATCTATAGAATCTGCCCAATTCACAGACTGCTAACCTAGGAACAAGATGTATATTATATTAAAAATATAATACATCAGAAAATTTGCAATGTTCCTGGATTATCTTATGAACTACTAGAGCAAATCTAATAATAAAAGAATATATCTGGATAGCCCATGAAAAACCAGTTTTCTATTAGCTCACAGGTACAGCATATACTGTAGTAGTTCCTGAGATATTTACAACTTATTGCTTAAAAAACCAACTTTTAGACATGACTATTGATTGAACTATGGCCAAGAATCCAGAGGTCATGTGACTTATTGGCTGATTGGTAGAAAAGATAAATAGTTTTAAAAACATATTTTTTTGTTGGACCTAAATGATCTGCTCAAATCCTAGACTTCTAATCTAGGAACAATGAGTATACTATTTTAAAAATATTAGACATCAAATAATTTGCAATATTCCTGGATTATCTCATGAACTACTAGGCTGAATATAATAATCAGTATATTTCTAGATAGTCCTTAAAAAACTAGTTTTCAACCAACCTACAGATCTGGCATATACCATGATTGTTGCTGAGATATTCACAATTTATTGATTAAAAAATCAACTTTTAGACCCCCTTATTGATAGGGCCATAGCAAAGGACCCAGAGGTCATGTAAGTTGTTGGCTGGTTGGTTGACAAGCAAAATAGGTTTAGAAAAGCAGAATTTCTTAATCAAAGTATCTCTAAATAGCTTTTGGAGATTTTTATTAGCTTACAGGTCTGGCATATACTAGGGTAGATCTAAAATATGTACAATTTACTTCTAAACAAATCAACTGCCAGACTCCCATATTGATAGAGCTGTAGCAAAGGATACAGAAGTCATATGTCTTGATAATTGGTTGGTTAGCAAGCAAAGTAGGTCTAGAAACATATTTTCTTCTTAGAGCTAAGTGATCTGCTCAAATCTGAGTCTTCTAGCCCAGAAACAAAGAGTATACTATTTTGAAAATATAAAATGTTATAAATTTGCATCTGCTCAAATCTGAGTCTTCTAGCCCAGAAACAAAGAGTATACTATTTTGAAAATATAAAATGTTATAAATTTGCAATGTTCCTGGATTATCTCATGAACTACTGGGCAGAATGGTAAAATCAGGATACCATTGGATAGCCCTTGAAAAACTGGACTTCTATCATTCCACAGGTCTAGCATATGTTATGATAGCCACTGTGATATTTTCAATTTATTATTTGGAAAATCAACTTTTACACCTCCTTATTGATTGGGCCATAGCAAAGGATCCAGAGGTCATGTGACTTGATGGCTGGTTGGTTGTCAACTTTTACACCTCCTTATTGATTGGGCCATAGCAAAGGATCCAGAGGTCATGTGACTTGATGGCTGGTTGGTTGCCCTGCAGAATAGGTCTAGGAACATATTTCCTTGTTGGACCAAAGTGATCCGCTCAAATCTTAGTCTTTTATCCCAGGAACAAGGGTGTGCTATTTTAATAATATAAAACATTATAAATTTGCAATGTTCCTGGATTATCTCATGAACTACTGGGCAGAATGGTGTGCTATTTTAATAATATAAAACATTATAAATTTGCAATGTTCCTGGATTATCTCATGAACTACTGGGCAGAATGGTGAGATCGGGATACCATTGGATAGCCCTTGAAAAACTGAGTTTCTACAAACTCACAGGTCTAGCATATGCTATGGTAGCCACTGTGATATTTTCAATTTATTATTTGGAAAATCAACTTTTACACCTCCTTATTGACTGGGCTATAGCAAAGGATCCAGAGGTCATGTGACTTAATGGCTGGTTGGTTGCCCAGCGGAATAGGTCTAGGAACATATTTTTCTGTTGGACCAAAGTGATCTGCTCAAATTCTAGTCTTTTATCCCAGGAACAAGGAGTATGCTATTTTAATAACATACAGCAGCAAAAAAATTCATTGTTCCTGGATTTTCTCATGAACTACTGGGCAGAATTAAAAAATCAGGATATCATTGGATAGCCCTTGAAAAACTGGTTGGCAACCAACCTACAGGTCCAGCATATACCTTAGTGGT
Organism: Macrolepiota albuminosa; assembly: GCA_027475525.1. NCBI lineage: Eukaryota > Fungi > Basidiomycota > Agaricomycetes > Agaricales > Agaricaceae > Macrolepiota > Macrolepiota albuminosa. The sequence goes on from JAMWFC010000011.1 coordinate 45,394, forward strand.
TCTTGAAATATTCATAATTTAGTGCTGCAAAAAAACAACTGTTAAGCCCCTGTATTGATGGGGCCATAAAGAGAGATCCAGAGATCATGTGACTTAGTGGTAGGTTGGTTGCCCTGCAAAATAGGTCTAGGAACATATTTCCCTTTTGGACCAAAGTAATCCGCTCAAATCCTGGTCTTCTAGCTCAAGAACAAGGAGTGACGGGATAACGGCCGTTATCCCAGGCCTCGCTTACTAGGGATTCCCCAGGGATTCCCCTGCCATGAAGTCGTGTCACCGTTATTTCGGTGTGGGAAAAGAAGAGAAGTTGCAGGGCACAGGGCTCAGTGTTCCATCAGAAATTCTTCTGAGGGACTTTTGCTACTCGTCCACATGGACCAATAGCAAAAACTGAGCACCCTAGGCTTACTCAGATGACGGTCAGGTGCCCTCCCAAATACAGTAGTATTCCGGAAGGTTCTGGAACATTGCAAACAGTTGCAAACGGGCCTGATGAGGCATATAAGCCGAAACAGGGAGGTGGGATTTCCCCCACTGTTGCCCTGCAACGTACTTCGCCAACTCGGTGTATAGTAACTCCACTACCTCGCTTCGCTCGGTAGTGTCGCGCTCCCTAACCCTAACCCTAACTTATTGAAGGTTTGCAACTTTATGTAGACATGTTTGAGAACATGGTTTGCTGAGACAGCTAAGAAATCTGTTTAGAATTGAGTCCAGGAATTAGGGAGAAAGCTTACATATCAGTTTATTTTAATAGTAGATTTATAAAGAAAGAGCAGGTCACATGACTTAGTTGGTACTTGCAACCTCAGGAATAGAGCATATAGAACATATTTTACTGAGGTACCAAAGAAATCTGGTGAGGTTTGAGCTCAGGAATTAGGGAGGAAGCTAAAAATAGATAGTGGATTTCAAAAGTGACTAGTGGTCACATGACTTATTGAAGGTTTGCAACTTCAAGTAGACATGTGTAGAAACATGGTTTGCTGAGGTAGCTAAGACATTTGTTTAGAATTGAGCCCAGAAATTAGGGAGAAAGATCTAGCAAAATTTGCATGGGAATTTTACATGAAATTCCAGGAATCACTTACTAGGACATGAAAAATCTTGTTGGATGGAAGATGTTGAATCGGAGACCCATAGGGGATGAACCAAAGCAGATTGACTATGCGAGGATGACGTTACCTGCCGTATTTAGTGAGCCAACGTTAATTGCAGTGTGTACCGTGGTCCTAACCTACATGCCAATTCGCACCATTGGTATGCATGAAATTGTAATAAGTCGAAAGTCACTGCCTCAATTTGGCAACTCCTGTACGTGCATGTGCTGTCAATTAAGAAAGGCACCGATTTGGCCTTGAACGACCCTCAAAGCTGGTGAATACATCGCAACAGAGAAATCGAGACAATTAGAGAAGTCTATCGTCCTATAGTTATTGAAAGGCTGTCGCTCACCGACTTTCAGCCTTTCGAGTCTCTGCTATATTGCAAGTCACGGTTTATCTCCCATTGTCTGACCATCTAGTGTACACCATGCTATCGAATACAGTACCCAACCGATAAAACTCCAGGTAACTGAAGTCAGTTACGTTTTACCTCGTTTGAAAGGTTGTAAGTCAGCCCTAATATATCCACGGTATCACGTCGGTCTCCCTCAGAGTGAGGCGCCCTGACCCCTTCATCCAACTGAATTAGCCTAGCTCCTTCGGAAAGCCTCACACTCGATCAACCTGCCACTGGAGCATTTGCATGGTACAACTTGTGACAAGGAGTACAGAGAGTGACTCGAAATTACTTCGCCTGAAAACAGAGTTATATGGATTATATCTGTCTGGAGGTTGTTAATTACGTCAATGAAGCATAATACGCTCCCACTCCATGCTGGTATATTAATGCGTAAAATCGTGTCAGTTAGTTTTTTTGACCGAGTCAAACGCACGAAAGGTAGCTACAGTGACAAGGATAGGGAGGACATAGCAGGTCCTGCTTTCTGTGTCATTTGAATTCTAGGTACATTCATAGTGCAAAGGTGGCCGAAGCTTCTATGTTGAGACAATAGAGTTTCACAAAACCGCCGCACAGACGAGAAGAACTTGTCAGATCACTGGTACCTTGGACAGGGAGCAAAAAGCGGCAAGCATGTATGGATTCACGAGCTCCAGACTCTAGTTAAAGTACGCTTTCGCTGAACTGATCCGTAAGAAAAAGTCCATGTCTGATGTTGAGTAAGGTATTAATGCAGCTCAAATATTGAACCGCTTTTGGTAGGAGGGCAAAATGACAAAGGTGCAGGATTCCAAATACGTTACACTAGCTTGATCTGCGACGTCTCGAGGTTTCAACAGAAGTTACTATATGCCAAAGCCGACGGAAGTAATATCAGACGAATACGAAGCGCAGGAAAAGTAGGAGCGTTGTCTTGTTGCCGGTTCGAAGCAAGTGTCTCAGGTATGGGTCAGAGGATGGGTATCCTATGGGAAGCTCGAATATGGATGTTCGCCAATTGCAGGGCAAGAGGCAATATTTACTGTACTGTAGGATTACGTACAAGCTCGACGTTGGCATTGCGGTCATTGATATCCACTTGTCGGACTCCTGTATCACAATGCGAGTGTTGTATGGGCGCTTGTCACTTGGAATGGATGTCAGCATGACGACTACCGTGAGAATTGGTCGTTTGCTAGTCGCCATGAATATTCTTCTCATCACCCTGCGGTCGAGGGCAGCGGCACTCAAGACGGCGTCATCCTTTGAGTCCTAGCGTGTAAGGTAGGGGACGTGAGGTACTCGCACGCTTAGTCAGAATGCTTAGTAAGTGCCAAGAGCGGCAAAAAAGCCAAGTTTCGAACACCAAAAAAATTATATAGAGGATAGGAAAGACTAGACAGCTCCAGATGACAGATAATAAAAAGCAATTTTCTTTTCATATTCCTCCTTCAGTTCCCTTGCAATTTCTGGAGGCAATGTACGATGTCCATGATATTTCCGATTAGCCCAGGCTGCTTGTGGTCCTGTCAAACCCTGACAATATGCATCAATAAATCGTGCAGCTCGATTTGCATATCTGAGTTATAGAAGCAATGAAAAGAGGACCCAAAGCATCAAATAGGTAACATACCTCTGGATTTGAATTAAAGGAATTGAGTCTAGACATTCCCACACATTCTGCTCCATATCATCAATGCCTGAGGTTGCAGTTGTGTTTCGATACAGGAGTTTGGCAGCACCCCAGTACTGCTCTATAAAGTTGAGCTCACAGTGGTACTTGGGGTAAAAATCGCAAAGGTGCCCTCTAGCAGTGATGATTTCTTCAAGATGGGATTTTTGATTGACAAAATCGGGCTGATTGAATAAAAGACGTCGACAACAGCAATTGGTCTTCCCAGGCTCACATTTGAAGCCTTCACATTGAGCGTTCAGTTCATGAACTGGCCAAAGTCCATGCTCATGAATGATAATTTCCATCCCTTTAAACCATTCTGGCACGGTGGGATGGTCATCTGGAAAATAGAAATCCTGGTAATGAATTTCATTATTATGCTCATACCAACCTTGCCTCATTTTAGGACCATCCTTCTTGTACCGCCATGTTTCATGGGGATTTTTAGGCATGTACCGTGCTGAAAGAGCATTAGGTGCACGCTTTTGGTGGCTAGGTGCATTGTCAAACATCATCAATGCAGTTGCAAACCCATTAGTCTTGTCTTCAAAAATATCAAGAGCAAGTTCAACTTGCTCTATCAAGTGTTCATTCTTGAACCACTCTTCACGATTTTTTCCAGCCTTGAAAAACAACCTCGCCTCTCTGAAATTTGATTTTATTGAGCTGCAAGTCATATTATTAATAGAAGCAAAAACGCACTGTCCATTGTGAGTTAACCGGCCCCAATCTGGTGTTACAAAGTCAGAGACCATGATTGATTGTCCTTCACCTTTCTTCTCTGTTGATGCCTTTTGAGTTGGATGGATCCATTTAGTTTTCCTGCGATCATTCTTATAAAATGTTGATTCATCATGCATGACGAGAACAATCCTAAATGGCTGTCCATTTGTGATTGGAAAGCCGGCAGGTGTGATCTTCTTGTTGTCATGGGTATAATGGACAAATCTCTTCTCATAATCCTTCCAGCGTGCCACAAACATCTTTCGATATTGCACAACATCCTCCTTTTCATGCCCATCAATATACATTCCATTTTTTTTCGAGCATAGCGCCAGCTAAACTGATCAAGCCATCAACGAGCACTTTGTACAGAAATAGTGCATGATTTCCCATCAGGTGAGCCACCCAGTCGTTTTTGATTTTCTGGCAAGGCAATGTAGTCTACAATGTCCTGAGCTCGAATATAGCCCCCTTTAGCCTTTTCTATCAGGTGCAACTGCAAGTCCTGGGAGAAATCTTTGTCATCAAGAATTGAAATGTTTGCATTGCAGTATCGGTGTAAAGGCAGGGCTTCAGTACATAAAAATTGGCGGATCCAAATTCTGAGTTGACGAGCATAACTAACATGCCTTCCTGCAGCATGCGCAGCCAGCGATGAAGCCTGCCGCCAGGTGTATGAGAGGTTTGGCTCCAAATATAAATTGAGAGTTCCGATCATGGCAGACAAATGAGCACGAATAACAAGATCAAGCTTTTTATTTTTGCTGTGCAGTACCAGCCTGTTCTGAGCACAATGCAAGGCTGGGAAGTTTTTCCAGCAAAGCTTGTCAAGAAGCTGGTCAGTTCTTGTTTCGGGACTGTCATCTTGTGGTGGTGAATGATCTTTGAGTTTGCTTAAAAGGCTTCGAACATGTTCTCGCACTGTCATCACTGCCTTATCTCCCTCTTTTAATGCTTGCTCTGCAGCTGTCCAGGACTGGAGGCCCTATAAAACATATCAGAGTGTTATATTGGTGAGTTATTTTGACTTTTCTTACTTCATTTTGATCAAAAATATTGTTCAGGTGCGTAACCATGATCTGCTCTTTTTCCTTGCTGCTCTCTTCTTTTTCTACATCTCTATCCTCATTTCCAGCTCTTTTCATGCCATTTCCATTATCTCTTCTTCCTTGCTGCTCTCTTCTTTTTCTACATCTCTATCCTCATTTCCAGCTCTTTTCATGCCATTTCCATTATCTCCTGAATTACCGATACTTGTATAAGTGTGTGCCTTTCAATTTTCAATGTAGAAGATTTGCTTACCTTTAAAGTAGTCAAACATAAACTTCTGGCCTGTTTTTGCCAGTTCTCGGCGCTTTGCTGCATAGTATCGCTTTGTTCGAGCTGAATTTCCGAGATAGTGGTGAGGCCGATTAGGTTTTTCACCTTTTGCAGCTCTCTCAGCCTCGATAGCAACTTTCTGTGCCTCGTGAAGGATCCTTGAAAATTGCAGAATCTCCTTCTCCTGGACCTTCTCTAGCTCATCGTCATCTTCTTCAAGGTCAGAGTCTTCATCTCCGTTACTCTGTACATCATTTTCATCATCATCTTTCCAGAAAACAAGCTCAAGAGGTTTATCATCTTCGATTTGAGGCTGGGGAGAAGGGTCGATATCCTCAGAGTCAGAACTAGAAAATGTGTCCGATTTCTTGGTGGATTTTGCTTGGGAAAGGTTCTCCAGACGTGCCTGCTTTGCTTTCAATCGTCTTCCCATTGTTTTGGGCGTGCTTTAGCTTAAATTCCACTCGCAAATTCACCCCCTCTCTCCTTGAACCTCGCTCCGATGGATCACGTGATTGCTTAGTAAGTGGCCAAATTCTGGTCGTCCCCTTCTCCTGATTTTCTGTTTTCTGTCTCAAACGCATCGAAAGGTGATATTTTCAAGTTTTTCATGAATTGTTTAAAGTTACTATATCTCACCCATATGTATCATATTTTAAAAATTGAAAGCTACGAATTCCGCCAAACCCTCAACACAATGTTTTCTAGGACCAATTTATCTGCTATTCGACGTGTGGTTGAAGAATTTGAGCTCGTTGTCAACACCCGTTCAAGCTTATGTAAGGGGGTGCGGGTACCTCGCGTCCCCTACCTTAGTGGAATTGCTACGGCGCTTACACGACTCAATTTTGCCTGTGCGATCTACACCCGGCACTTTCCGTGATGCTGCACTTATCCACACAGTCTTATCACACGCGTCCAACAAACTTCTGTGTCTTATCTACTCGTTGACACCAGGTTGCGATAAGCTGACTTTTACCATATTCAGAGATGTTTTTGCGTTGTCCCTTTCCGTAGTTTTTTTCCGTCTCCCTTGATGTCTTCAACTGCTTCACCCGTCCTCCCTCAGGGTGCGGGGTATGGTGTTGGTACGTTCTCTCCCCACAACTTCTTCATATATTCACTTCCTTTTTCATTAGTTATTGGTTGGTGATTTCATTTCAACTTACGAAGTTACCAACTAAAATTGATTGGGTGGGTATGCAGGCATTGGCCTTTTCTTTAGCGGGCTTATGCTTGGGCTGACCGCCCTTCAAAAACGTTACACCGCATACAATCCCTCCAACTCGGAGGAGTTCAGCAGCGCTTCGAGGAGCATCAGACCTGGTCTTATTGCTAGCGGTATCGTGTCGGCGTGGACGTGGGCTGCAACCTTGGTGAGCATCTAGTTTCATTGTTTTCTACATTATTCACTGGAACTGTGTACGTGTAGCTGCAGTCGAGTGCAGTGGCATATAAGTATGGGATCTCAGGCCCATGGTGGTATGGTGCTGGTGCAATGGTTCAGATTTTGCTCTTTGCTCAGGTATGTGTACAAAGGCCGGTTATCAGTTGTAAGATTTATCTTTCTAAGCTTGCGGCAAAACTTAAACTCAATGCTCCGAATGCCCACACATGGCTTGAAATTGTCGGTACAAGATGGGGAACGTTTGCGCACTGTGTCTTTTTGTTCTTCGGGTTCGTTCATCTCAACAATCAACATCCTTCACTGACATCGCGCCAGACTCGCGACAAATATCATTGTCTCATCCATGCTCATTCTTGGTGGCTCCGCTACTGTCACTGATCTCACAGGGATGGACACCATTGCCGTAAGCCATCCTTCTCTCTTTTTCTCTCCCTCGATGGATCAATCCATTGCAGGCAATCTTCCTGATTCCTCTTGGTGTTACAATCTATGTCATTGTTGGCGGCATGCGTGCCACTCTTCTCTGCGATTAGTATGCCCTTCTCTTCTCACATGATGTCATTCTCACTATCCACAGCACGCACACCACTGTCCTCCTCACGATTATCCTTATATTTACACTCGCAGTCTATGCTACCTCGCCTAAAATCGGGAGCATCTCCGCAATGCATGCGCTCCTCACCAACGCATCACGTGTCTCCCCCGTTCCAGGTAACAAAGATGGCTCCTACCTTACTATGCGTTCTAAGAATGGGCTCATTTTTGGCGTCATCAACATTGTGGGTAACTTTGCAACAGTGTTCAATGACCAGGCATATTGGCAGCGTGCAATCGCAAGTCGGCCTGCGACCTGTGTGAAGGCTTATCTTCTTGGTGGACTTGCATGGTTTGCCATCCCTTTTACATTTGCTACGACACTCGGCCTTGCAGCTGTTGCCCTCCACGCTCTAAATGACCCTGCCATGCGCAATCTCACACCTGCTGACGTCTCAGCGGGTCTCCCAGCTCCTTCTGCGGCTGCAGCACTCTTTGGTCAACCAGGCGCAGCTGCAATGCTTGTCTTGCTATTTTTGGCAGTGACATCTGCGACATCTGCTGAGCTTATCGCAGTTTCGTCGATTTTGACATATGATGTTTATAAGGTATGTTGTTCACGTCTTGTATGTGTTGCATGAAGTGTATTCCATGCAGAGGTATATCAACCCACTTGCGAGTGAAAAACAGATCTTACGCGTCTCACATTACATGGTGCGTTTCTTTGTTTTCTTTGCCCGCAAGTAATAAAATGCCAAGGTCGCAACCTACGCTCTGATCATGAGTCTTGCTGGCCTCATATTCTTCTACATTGGTGTATCTATGGGCTGGCTCTACGTCCGTATACTCTTTTCCACTCCCCTGTCTCCTCTGACAAACCTCATGCACATAGACATTCATGGGTGTTGTACTCGGCTCCTCTGTTGTCCCCATTGCACTTTGTACAACTGACAAACCTCATGCACATAGACATTCATGGGTGTTGTACTCGGCTCCTCTGTTGTCCCCATTGCACTTTGTACAACTGGCACAAGGCAAGCAAAATGGGGTGTATAGCTGGCGCAGTCATGGGGTTTGCTATGGGTCTCGTCGCATGGCTCGTGACGACTGCGAAGTTGAATGGAGGTGTCATTAATGTTACTGTGCGTGAATTTTGTTATTTCTTCCTTTGAGCAGTGATTCAATAAGGTACTTACACTGGATCACAGACCACCGGAGGGGATTTGGAGATGTTGGCAGGGAACCTGGCATCAATTGGTGTGGGTGCGATCGTTGCACTGGCTTGGTCATATTTTGTGCGTATGCGTGCATTGAGTAATGATATGTGACCTGAACTCATTGTTCTTGTTGGTAGTTCCCAGACAACTTTGATTTTTCTGTGACACGTGCAATCAATGTCCGCGACCCGAGAAGCTCTCAAACTGAGAAGATCGTAGGCAGCGACGACATTGGCAACAAGGAGGAATCCTCCTCCACTAACCTCTCATTCATCAACACCAGCACCGATGTACCTCCCCTCGACCTCGGACTATCTACTGATGCTGACCTCGACCCAATCCTCCTGAACAAATCATTCAAATTTGCCCTTTACTCCTCTCTCGCTCTAGTACGTGTCCTTTCTTTCTTGACCCAATCCTCCTGAACAAATCATTCAAATTTGCCCTTTACTCCTCTCTCGCTCTAGTACGTGTCCTTTCTTTCTTCCTCCCCATACTACACACCTCGTATTATTTCATGAGTCTAACATCACACCACACAGCTAGTAACGACTCTTATTCTCATCCCCCTTCCGCTATTTTTTGCACAGACTGTATATGGCGTGCGTGGATTCGGCGCGTGGGTCGGCATTGGTATTGCGTGGGCATTCGTATCGTGCGGTGTTGTAGTTGTCTTTCCGGTTTGGGAGGCACGGGAGGGATTATGGGCGGTCGTAAAAGGGTTGTGGGAGGTTTGTGTTCTTTTTCACCTTTTTATAATTAGGGTGGACTGATTATACGTTGATTCGATAGGATATATATGGTGGGCGGAATAGAGAGATGTGTGAAGTGCATAAGGAAAGGAAGAGTGAGGTGGTTTGACTTGTGCGTCGGTGTTTAGTTCGGTGCTGCATTTTGGTAGATAAGCAGATAACAAGAGAGGCGGATTATCATATACAGATCATATCTCAAGCTATGATACCTTTTCCAACGATCCATTCCAGTCTCCACCTTCTACCATCGACATTGTATTGCCTCTTCCTGATATTGGACTAGAACAACTGGGCCCAACGTCAAGTCCAACATTATGCATGAGTCGTTGCAGAAAGTGTTGCTTGCAATGGTCGAACTGGGTCGAGAGGGGGAATGTGCCGGGAATTCGTTAGTCCTCGAGGTAAGACAAATGTTCAATGTCTCGCATGGAGATGAGCTCCGTATAGAACGCTGGAAAATGGTATTTACGAGATGGTCAACTTATTTTTGTGATGTGGGTATCTTATGGTTTTGTCATTGATTTTCTTCATAGGATCGTTGTCGACCTCGTTAACCGTAATCTATTTTTCGTGTCCTGTAAATCGAACGTCGGGAAATGATTTTGAGAAGGTTTACTCCTGCCTCTCAAATAATAATCATTGTTACATACTGCGTACGTGCTTAACATCCTAGACGGCTGCAATTCCCTGCCAATCATTCTACTCCTTGGATACTTTGTAAATTCTCCATTGCGTAGGTAACCCTAGTACCGTTCGGTAGGTTCCTGTAGATTAGGATTGTCAGTGTCCGGACAGTCCATCAAGGTTCGATGGGTATACCTTGTTTTTGTAACATGCTCTTGTTTCATTTGCGTGTTTTGTGTCGCTAGTATTTTCTACAGGAACAACTTCAACCACCTTGTAACAAAACCGAGCAAACACTACTTTCACGATTTATAGAGGAAAAACGACGAACTCACTGGTTGCTTTTCCTTCCTATCTGCATGGTCCGATTGATCTTTCACATTGGTTGAAGAGAGCAACCCATCAATCAGCTCAAAAACACGACGGTTGCTAGCAGAACGTAGAAGGCGACGAATGAGAAACATAGTGTTGTATAATCTGGGGGTACTGACCGACAATTCGTATTTTCATTATATAGGACTTTTTTTGGTCCCGGACATTACCGCGACTTCAAAGGAAGAAGACTGATCATAAAGGGTATCGTTTAAAGTTTGTCATAAGAAGCCCGCACACGGCGTTCACAACATCAAAAAAAGATATTTCAGAACATATTCTTTGACCAAGAGGATACCCGATTGCCTTTTGACAGAAAATAGTTCGACGTTATTCACCAGCAACGTTTAGTAGTTTTAGGCCATCCATCGCCCCAGTTAATGGAGCTTACGGATGGTGAATGTAGAAATGTTCACACGGGTGTGATGAAAGATACAGGGACATCACATCTCGGGAGAAGCAGTGGAGCTCAAATATCGAACAATTGTTGTCAGATACTTTGAGGATGTCACTGTGCCGCTAGCGACACGAACTTTGTACGATGACGTTCTTCCCAGTCCATTCGTAGTAAGTTCATGCCGACAATCTGCATCGAGTCAGGGAGCATCCAAGCACGCACAAGTTACAGCAGACGAAAAATTGTGAAACCAAGAAATTAAACATTCCTGACGTAGGATTCGACATTGGTATCATGAGACCAAACTAGCAGTGACCGATAGGATTATTGGCATCCATGGAGTCATTTTCAAAGGATAAATATAGACAGGTTAAACGTCAGCCGATGAACGGTAAACTCAGTGTTCCTTCCACCACAAAAGGAGTAAAAGACATCGAAAGCGACATACCTCTCTAAGGAGTAAAACTATTCCAGAAGACTTCTCGGCCCAGCGCATGCAGTTTCTGGGGTGAAGGATGGAGGCATCATCATTATAATAGGTTACAGTGGTATCAGAGGGATATTTTCAAGTTCAGTGCTTCACCTCCCTGCGTGAACTAGATCAGGAATGATTTTTGGCTCGACTAATTCAGAGGGATATTTTCAAGTTCAGTGCTTCACCTCCCTGCGTGAACTAGATCAGGAATGATTTTTGGCTCGACTAATGATTTTAATCGATTAATCAAATGGGTGAAAATGCCAAGCACGTGGCCGCATTCATGGAGGTCAGTTATTGCATCGGCCTGGTTTCTTGTCGACACTCACAACTTGATGAGCCAGTATTGATACCATTGGATTTGTCCGCTTCAAATTCAATCCGCAGACTAGAGTTGAAAAGAACGTCAGGCTGCGTAGACTTAACCATCTTTAGAGAACGCAAGAGCATGCCGAGGTTATAGGGTCCTTAGCTTATATATGGCTTTGATATCATGCCCTTTCTGTCTTTCTTGATCCATGCATCGTACATAATTCTTTGCATCCATATATTTGTGCTGGAGTTACAGAGTTTGATTCTGAACCATTTATTTTTCATACTACTTAAACACATCACATCTGGATATTAGAGCTCGCGAACATGCTAACTGTCTCACAGTTACAATTCTCTATTTTCTATGAAATCGTTTATGTTTTGAAAACCATGAGGATTGACTTAACGCATTGGAATTCTGCATCTTTTTTGAGAGAAAAAAAAGGATTTTCGTTAACGTTTTCCGCCTAGGATAGTTCACATGTAGCCAGAGAAATGTCAGCCTGTTAGAACTTCATGCCGTAATTGGAAAGGAGCACATATCCTAGGATAGTTCACATGTAGCCAGAGAAATGTCAGCCTGTTAGAACTTCATGCCGTAATTGGAAAGGAGCACATATGTGTCTAGTAACTCTCGATGGAAAAACTTCGGATATCCGAGGTTTTCCCTTCATTCTCAGCTACCATCTGCGTGTAAACTGCGAAAGGGCAATATGGTTCGTAGAATCGAATAGCAAGTAAATCAGGACCTGCAGGATGATAAAACTAGTCAAACTTCCCTCAAACACCTGACTATTGGCTTGTGATTCAAGTCGTGAGCAAAAGCCGGGAAAATCAAACACGTGCGTTGACTTCCCTCAAACACCTGACTATTGGCTTGTGATTCAAGTCGTGAGCAAAAGCCGGGAAAATCAAACACGTGCGTTGACTCACCACACCGTTTGTCGGGATGCGGACACATGTCGACAAGCCATGATCTCACACCATCGTTCGTCTATTTAAATAAATCATGTTTGATCCAAAATCTAGATCTACTTATCTACTTACATAGTACCTCCTCAACCTCCGTCAACTCTCCGAATACATGCTTGCCCAGACTAGACCACGAGGAACCGTCAGGGTCTTGCATCACGTACACCTTATTTCAAGACAATTATTACATATAAAGATGTCCATAAAGCCGGTAGCATTCTCGATCACAGCATGTCTCTATCAACCGCCCTTCATAAGAATCCTTTGGCGGTATCTCCTGCTACGATCAGGAACGGGGTCGTAACTCATCCATATCTTCGTGCGCGTTTCTTTCGTCGTCATCTGCCTGTGATCAATAACGGCTTTCCAGATGTTCGTGATGCCCATGACGCTCATGTCGTCTTTGAAGCCGTTCGGTTAAACATCCTCCCGATCATCCGTCGGCGCCTCCTAACATCTGAACGTGACGAACTTCGAAGTGGGAACGTCTACGTCTGGGAGGAAGCTCAGGACGATGGTGGGCTATTAAGATGGACAGACGGTAGACGATGGTAAATAATATCGTCTGCTCATTCAACTTAAATCCCTGCTTATCTCTTGTAACTTACACTTTAGGTCCCAGAGTAGAATGCGCGGCGATTACCTCTTCTATGAAGAGAAAGTTGAAACCACGCAAGAAGAGAGGGATGCCAAGGCTGCCAGGCGGTCAGATTTCTTAACACTTGTGCCATGGTGACACTTACCGAAAAATATTTCCCAGTGCCAAGAGAGCATCAGACCCAAATGCAATTTTGCCTGTGCCCACGAGACGAAAGGACAGGCCATCCAAGCCCGATGGCCTTACGAAACAAACCTACTCGGTCTCGGTCCATCTTCCGGGGTCAAGTGAGAGCCGGAAATGGCATCTAGTCGCTTATTTTTCGGTATGGCTACAACAGGCTTTAGGCTTCTACTTTTCATTCTGACATCCTTGTATGCTTCTGACCACAAGGGTAGTGACTATCAGGGTTTACCTGTCATAGAAAATTATGACTATCTCCGAAACGTTCACGTCCCGCATGCGATTTTCATGAACAGCAAGCTACACAATTCGCGAATCGATCGTTCTTCTCATTTCTCGGACGAAAGCGATATCTTAGAGGAACAGGCACAGACCAATTCCAATTCCCTGCCCTTGTATAATTATTCTTCCAGTCCCGTCTCACCTGACTCGCCGCTTCAACGTTCCCCGTCAGCGATACAATGTCGTTTTCCCAGACCGCTACCTGGGTCAAACCCACTGCGAGACCGTGATTCATCGTTGCGACTCCCGCCATTACTGTTGGATGGTCATGCGCCGTCGCTTCCACATTCACAGCGCAGTGAGATAGGGAAAACGATGACTTACACATCAGAGGATCGCAAAATTCTAGATAGTTTCCGCGTTGTGCTATAGAAACTGAGATAGGGAAAACGATGACTTACACATCAGAGGATCGCAAAATTCTAGATAGTTTCCGCGTTGTGCTATAGAAACTTGACAATGAGACTAGATGGACTCTGTATACTCACAATATTTCTGTATTAAGTATTGACCGTCGTACAAATACTTTTTCTCCCCTTGTATGAATAAAATTCAGTTATAAATAGTCAGTTGTCGAAGTTCAATGTCATGTCTAACTTTGACATGGTACTTATCATCGGCAAATCTAATCCATGAGGTCCATATCCATGGAATTACATCGCTGATTTGTCGGGTCGCTCCTCGACGTGGAAATCCCGTTGGAAGCAACAAAACCGTTTTTAAAATCAAAAAAAAAGAAAAACCTTTCAGACTATCTAACTTTAAGCCTGACAGACTCAGGATGGTATTCAGCAGACGTATTAGTCGAGGCATGCGTAACTTTACAATCCAATGCCTGCGGCTCCAACACTGGTTAAAGGAGTAAAATCAGGTTTTAAGACTCAATATTGGGCCGACAAACTGCCGAAACAGGAGACATTAATGGTTTATCGCGATCAGAAAGGCAAAATAGCTTATTTCGAACCTCCTCGATCAATCAAAGGTATCGGAGACACATGATGTGATGTGGGTTTGGCGGGCCACGAGCGGCCCGGGTCATACAGATTGGAATGGAAGTAGGAATATGATACCGTCCCGGGCCTCCACAAGGACTAAGCGCTATGTGTCTAAGTACTATCGGCATTGTGCAAACACCCCAGGGGCAAGCGGACCAGAGGCGGAGCCCACGGCTATAAAAAGCCTATATTGAAGCAATAATAAAATTGTAGCTGTAAGGAGCTCCTGAGCCCATTCAAGTACCAGGGCTTAGTCAACGTAGATTACCGGTGAGTGAATAAAATTGTAGCTGTAAGGAGCTCCTGAGCCCATTCAAGTACCAGGGCTTAGTCAACGTAGATTACCGGTGAGTGAGTGGCGCAAGACAGACTTCGTCGTTCGCGCGATAAGGGTTAACCGTGATGTGACAGGTGACGTGACAATCACCCGAAAATAAACCGCCATCCTTACCATTCTTCACAGCCGTTATTCGGACTTTGACCATCCTAATGAGAGAGATCGTCTACATACAGGCTGGAGAACTATCGAACTACACCGGGACTCATTTTTGGAACACCCAAAAGAGCTATTTCGCCGCAGATTCTGCGGAAACTATCTACGACTCTGATCTATCGTTTCGAGAGGGTCTTGGCCCGACAGTATGTCGTTGAAGCTCAGCAATGAGTGCTTGACCGATCTCGTATAGGGAGACTCGACGTACTGTCCAAGACTTCTCGTCTTCGACTATAAGAGTGCGCCTTGAGCAGCGGAAGACGACACTTTTTTCACGACTTCTTAACGACAGGTAAATTTGGAGCACTTTCCAAATACAATACTCTCGACTGCGCAAACGAGGACCAACTGCTGGATGCGGACTCTCCGGCGATATGGTACGATAATCCCGATCATTCGCTATCGCTTCCTATTTTGACGCTTCGCAGGAACGGACATATCGCAGAATATAGACAAGATCTCATTCCCAAGAGCGCCTACCAGTCGATTCTCAGCCCGTCAGATGACAATGAACACACATATCAATCAAGAGATAAGAAATCCCCACAGGAAGACATCCGATACTGGTCCGATTTCAATCATGTCAACTACCTTCCTAGAACGGTACAAAAACTTCCGGACCCTGCGGAATGGGAGGACATAGACGGAGACTGGCATTGCGGACAATATGCATTTACTCGGCACGATGAGGTGAGCATCGCGTTTGCTGCCCTGTCCTCGCGGCTCTCCCACGGCAAGTACGGCAGGATCAGACATTGATGGATGGTGCTTTCCGATTATTCCTTGAGGAATGTGATGCTCCCCAGGTTGTCTTTATCTTGATTCTTCCCTCATGCAACTCATGACACTCGTTTTTAGGGACTCCATATTATGAATGATTCCACGAGCTTCGGTGGTTTTATCAGCTCCTTTTTGACAGCTGTCCGTGACCAACATACGAAACTTCCATGTTTTGTGGTTCCGTTTTTGTCTACCGGGCTTTCAAAGCAACTTCGTAGTGGTGATGTAAGTCGCTGTCTGGCGTATGTTTGTTCGACGCTCAAGCTATTTCAGTCGGCAGAAATGAGGAATGTCATCAACGATGCATTGTACCTATGCAGCCTCAATGACAACGCCTCATTGAGTGTTCCAGTTCAACCGACCCTCATTTGGCCGACGAGTCTGTGGAATGAATGGCGTGGTACAAAGGTCGGTCGTTCTAAAATCGCTGCCTCTTGCAAACTGATTGTGGGGATGTCAAGCCTGAGGATATCTATCGTAACTCCGCAATTGTTTCTGCCATGCTCGAAAGTGTTACAGTCCCTCTGCGGTAAGGTGGAATATTGCTTGCTGGTAGGATGGGTACTGACTCGGTTATCTGAAGGATACAGAAAAGTCAAGTTGATCTCTCGTCGTTGTCAGGCAGGTTAAACTGGCGGGGAAATACTCCTTTCAGTGAACTAACCGGTATCTTCCCGTTCAAGTCTGCTACGGATTTTGATTCAAGACTGGCCAATTTGTCGGCCAATTCTGTCGTCCACGTAAGTCAATTCGACTGAGTCGAATTTTTGCCGCTTCAAAGCCTCTAGACTTCTTCCAATCGCTCTCAACTCGCGCGTTTCGACGTCTCTAGAGGGTTTACTTCTGCCAACAAGTCAGCTTATGATAATTGGTCTTCTCGACATCTATTGGACGGCGCCTTTCTTTCGAGGTAAGACGATCATCAGACTTCACTACGAGGCAATTAGACTCTTCTCGACATCTATTGGACGGCGCCTTTCTTTCGAGGTAAGACGATCATCAGACTTCACTACGAGGCAATTAGACTGATATTCACGACGCCACTGGGAAGTGTTCACACTGAACCGTATCCAATACCCACAACATACCCAGAATTCTCAGCAAGATTGGAGTCCCATCGTCGCTTCGCAGAGGAATTTCCATCCATCCAGAGTATTGCTCTGTATTTTCCTCTCTTGTCACGAGCAGTCAAACAGCAAACTTGTTTTCCTCGCACGCCTCCGCTATTCACAACTATCTCAAGAGGAAACCATCTGTGGAAGCACTCGGATTTGATGGCGATGATCTTAGAGGTCTTGTTAATGACTTGTGGACTCTTCATGATAATTTTGATGGTAGTTTCGTTGACGAAGAAGCACTATGATTCACTGCGAAAGTATTAAAAATCTTGCAGGGAGAAGCAACTGAGCATGACTTGGACTAATACGAGGCACATTCTCACGTAATTTCTTGTCGTATATTAGGTGGGACTATACTGACTTGTCAATCGAAGAGCATGGTCAACCTCAGGTTATAATCAGTGACTGACTCAGACGTTCGTACTATTTTATGTCTCGTGATTGGAAACTAAGGTGCGACGCCAATTCAAGGAGGCATACTTTTTCGAAATTGATATCAAGGATCTTCTACTAAGCCTATATGTTGACTGTGAAATTGGAAGAAGGAAAGTGCAGGGTCTAATGTAATATATCGAGGCTCCTTTACGTATGTGCTGTGACTAAGGGCGAGTAAGCTTCATGGTTCTCATGGATATCTCCGTCGCTAATGCGTAATGCATAGAAAAACATTGACCGAGATTGAGACTATCTGAGATGACATCATTGGATATAATGTGACGTCTCGAACGGAACAAATATAATAGGTCTCACAATTTCCATTTCTTCCCGATTCCGACTACGACTCCAATGCTTTTCAGTCCCTCCGCACGCTCAGTGTCTCTTGCACCAAGGATTGGAGATGATGTATTGCCTACTCCAGCAGAAGAATGGGCTCAAAACACGGTCACATCCATCAAGCATTCTGCGGACTTGAATTCTCTTGTTTTACCTTCAAGAACAACTACACCAGGTCCACGTGTACCGGGCGCGTATCCATTTGAAGGCGAAGCTGATTATTCAAGAGGTGTCGCGTTGCACCATGGGTATATTCGCACTCAGAAAAATGTCATGGATGCTGTTATGGGAGCAAGAGCAACGGCAAAACGATATCTACCCGGAAATTTGGCTGCATATCTGCGTGAGTCAGGAGTTTTCTGTCTTGGATTATCACACTTAATTTAATTTAAGCCCCTTCGACAGAAAGAAGTCCTAACTTACCCAAAGACATTTCTTTCGCAGAACCTGGACAAGCCTCAGGAGCTGGTATGTACCTTCTACCGGCGTAGGATCATCCTCATTAATGGGTTCTCAATTACAACTTCTGGTGCAGCGAATAGCAGTGAACCCGCGCCGGATCATCTGTCATCTGTGGCCGTGGATAGTTCAGGTGGAGTGAATAGCATGGTTTTCCTCGTTGTGATCCTAACAGTTCGATACTTAGTTCCTTCTCGGCACAACAGCAATGAGGTCGAGGCATCCTATCCAACGTCACACACCAATCCGGAGACGGAACCCAGGCCAAGCCTTCTCTCTAATATTAGCACAAGATCAACCGATGGGTCAGTGTTGTCGAGCCCAAGCCGATATAGTTCACAGTCGAGCCTCGTAAAACCGGAGATTAAGGTATTGCACTCTAGCTCGGAGACTGCAAATACGACTCATCATAGTTCTGAACCTGTGGAGACGAATCATGGTGATGGGGAGGGAAAATTGAATGCAGACACTAACGAAGGCATCGTTGAACCTTCAGGCTTTCGAAATGAACAGAAGCCAGATCAACGTTCACCTAGTTTGAAAGATGACGCGACAGGGCCGCGCGGTGCTCTGCATGATACCCCTATTGGAAGCCCATATCCGGCATTTCTCGGACCAGTTGATTTTGGAAGTGATAAGTTCCTCGCGAGAGTTGAAGAACCCATGGGCGTTGACATTGGCTCGTCACAGGCAGAAGAAATTGGAAAGGTTCCTCACATGGAATCAGCGATCGAGGGATCGCATGTGAGAAGACATCTGAAACTCTGTCCCTACTTCTTTAATCATTGATCTGTAGCTTGTCCAGCAGCCAACCGTCAACACTCAAGCCCGTACCCACCCACTTGCTGGTTCAAATGCCAAGTGGAATGGTGTCCTTCTGGAAGAGCCGTATCAGAAGGCTTTGGATGACGACTCAGATCGCCAACTTAATCTAGGTACTGGAGAGGGTAACCCAGTAGCGAAGTCAGCGTACGAGGAAAGAAGGACCCAGGAGAGTGAACAGGGGGTACAGAGGTTGAAGTCTGACGTGAGTCGCACGTCGAATGACAATAAGGGTGCACCACGTTCAAGGACTACGAGCGTTATCCTTGACAAGCCAAGTGAGATTCGCCAAAAGAGTCAACGGCCAGCATCGGAGGGATATACGCCAGGGGGATTGGCTGTCAATGGACACACTACGTCTCATACTAAGCAGTCTAGCAAGGGCTCGCGCGCGAGCTTCTTGAATAGACTCAAAGGCGAGATGAAAGTCATTTCGGGTAAGTTGTCCAATGATGGAGCAAAGGTGGAAGAGGGACGACGCCTGATGGGGAGGTTTGCTTGAAGTTGCTTGTCGTGTGTGATCTATTCGTCTTTTGGACCATATATTGGCTTTTTATTAACGTGTTGGAATAATATAAATATCGGCGTTGTTGTAAAAAAAGATTTGTAATAGCCTTGATCTTCTATACACTCGAGTGGTGGAATTTTGAGATGCTCAGGATAACGACGAGGAGGTATAAAAAGTGGGAAAGTGTATCTGGTGTATTTTGACGTGTGACCATAGCGTGACCGCAAGTCGTTTGACTCTCTCCCTCTAACTAGTCGTTCGAGCAGAATACCTTTAGCAGTTTACTCTGCGAGACAGATTCCAAGTTTCTGCTTTCGGAGTCGCAGTTTATTCGCCCACCCACCCGCTACCTTTGAATTGTTTTGTGCATCTAATTGTAAAGTCTACTACTTTCAGAACATTCTGTCCTCACATTCGGGGGTCAGTTTTCTTTGCACTGACTCGCGGATGTATCCCAGTATCCTTCTGCCTGATGTTGACCCCTATTCTAGGTGGAATACCTTCCACAAACATAGGAAATTTGCGACAAATAACGAGCTACAGTCGCGAGGCAAGAATTTCCTCAGCTTTCCTCATTCCTATTTCTACTCTACTCCTTCTTGATTCTCCGGCATGGAACGATACCAAAAGTCAACAAAGCATGATAAGCTCGTTAATATTGTGTGCACCTGGACGTATCGCATCATGAACAATAAACTATTATGTCGATAGATGAGCTGCAACCTACGATGCGACTTGGAACAGTTTGCTTTTGGCGAAAGTAAAAAGTTAGGAAAGGAGGTCGACAGCAGAAGTAAGCAGAGGACGATGAACGACAAATAACATCCATGAGTCCCTGTCGCGAGCCGGAAATGTCCTGTATCTTTCAAATTCGCAATATGATTTTCTGGCTTCCTTTCATTTGATAGACATCCCAAGGTATTCAGGAATATCCTCAATGTCAACGGTCAAGCATTTATTAACGGGTATCCTCCATGGAATAAGACGCGAGAAGGTCTCGTGACAGAGTCCTTGCACGGATGAATCACGTCCTTCTTTTGGTCACGTGTACAGGCCGCCCCAAAAACATCGCGTTTACTCTTGTCCGGCGGCAAATTAAAAAGCGACGAAAAATGGCTTTGGTCTCGACCCAAATGTCGCTCGAAAGGTTGTCTAACATTCTGCACACACTAGCTCCCACGTTGTCCGCCAAATTTCACGCTCTTGTCAGCTTCGCACCATCCGTGACCAAGTACCTTATCTTCTGCCTTTTCCTGTTGAATGTCCGATCCTGGCCTTTGGCATGGCACAGTCAGTTATAATGTTTTAATTTCCTCTCAGAGATAACTGACTGTAACATGTCACACTAGTCCGCATCTTTCGACCAGTCTTTTACATCCGCTTCCAGCATAGTCTGGTACGACTACGTAATATATTCAAGTCGAAGGCTGCCAAAATACAGGCAGAGGATGAATGGCTGGATTCCATATGCCCCATCGGTGGTGATCCTCTGAACTATCTCGTTCGTTACAATACTCGCGCTAGTGAGTTCCGCCAGTACACAGCAGGTCTCTGACTGAATGGCAGCACAGGTATTGATGACAGTGATTTTAATGGTCATCTGAGCAACTCAAGCTATGCCAAGGTGAGTCTTGTTCATACAACGAGCGGCTGCCCTTGAATGTCCAAATACCAGACATTGGATTCTGCGCGCTTTAAGGCTGCTTTAGTCATGTTTCCCAGGTTTTTTGCCGCAGGAGGGTGGATGGCACTTGCAGGTGTCGATTCCTTCTTTTCAAATCGTCGCATACCAGGCTGACCTCGTTCAAAGCAACACACTACAATTTCATTCGCGAGATCCCAATGCTGGCGTCTTACGAAGTCAGATTGAGCGTCGGATGTTGGGACCAGAAATGGGTACGTCTATTAAAACATCATTTCAAGCCCTAACGAACTTGTTTTTACAGATTTATGTCGTAGCCAAATTCGTTACCAAGCCTTCAAAAAAGGGAAAGAAGACTTCGGAAACTCTCAAGCAGTCCACACCCCTCTCCGACGTCGACAATAATGGGACGCTTTTCAACGCCTCCCTGCGCACTGACAACGAGGTTTCCACTACCCCCACCCCGGCTGACACCAACGACCCTTCTCTCCAGACGTCCGACGCCCTCAAAACCATCACAGCTTCCCTTTCCTCGCAGCACGAACCAGATGGTGCCATCCTTAACACCATTTGCGTCTCACAGTGCTGCTTCAAGATCGGACGCATTACAGTCCCACCCGCCGTGGTTCTTGCGGTCAACGGTTTCAGCGTTCCCCCACCTCCGCTAGCGAACGGTTCGCCCTCAATGCCGTATTCACGTTCTAACCCACCGCCACACTGGGCACAGGCAAAGGCCGTGATGTCAAGACCCCTAGGAGGGAGTAAGAGGAAGCTGCAGGAACTCTTCAAAGGAGGCTGGAGGAATGTTCTCGAGGCGGAACGCTGGTGGGATGCGGCAATGGGCGGTGCTGTTGATGAGAAGAGGAAGAAGGGGCTCGAGGTTCTTCAGTCGTTGGGCTTAGGCATTGCCGGTGCAAGGAATCTCTGAAAGGCTGAAAAAATACAATCCTTTCGACATGGCATGGTGATACCCTAGACACAATTGGTTCAACAACACTCGTAAGTTATAGCGGAAATGTCCATTAATGTACTTAATGACCATCAAATTGGATCCAAGATCAGTGATTGATATGATATAAGGGACATTGGTACGAGGGTCGTGAACAGGCATTTTGTAGTACATGAAAATCCATCATCAAGAGGCGTACAATAATGAGAAAGTCGTGAAGTGAAGATTATTTCGTCGTGACGAAGGCGTAAGAAACAAAGAACATGAGGAGTAGAACAAGAAAGTCATAGGCGTAACATAACACGAGGGAAAAACAGTTTCAACGACATGAATCGTGCAATCCCATGGCAATGGACATCTCGCAAACAGGAAAGTCGTCGAATAGTCCTGCTTCAGGTTCAGACCGACGGGTGCATTCTTCATCCAGATGACGACGAGTTTGAAGTTGAGGTTGAGGTGGAGAAACAGGAGAACGATCGTGCCCTCCGAAGCTCGGTACAGCTGGACCATGACGTACCTCTTTTAGCATTCTCTCCCTACATAGACGAGATTCAAGATAGGTGAGTGTCTCTTCATCATCTTCTTGGACGAGGCGGTCTATGCTACGAATGATGTGTCCGAATGGCTCTTCCGCCCGACGTCGACTTTCCCGAAAGGGGTTCGAGCCGCCAATGGGGAATGGATCCCTTCTGAAAAAAGGATAGTTCTGTTTGGGATTCCTAGCTTGCATGCGCATGCGCCGCACTGCGTCATCTGTACAAGCGCGAATACGAGCATTGTGAGCGTATAAGCGCGGTAACCGGGTCGACTCTTTGGATAGAGGAAGAGGAGCGTTCGAAAAGCGAGGCGGAGCAGGTCGACGAGGAAGATATTCATCTTGATCACTGAGGAGATCGCCTGTATACATGCATCGATGATGCATATTCTCTGCATTGCGAGGAATGCCCTTGATCTCCACAGATACATGATTTAGCGGGTGTGACTCAGCTGCGGACACATGCACGACATTCGCTTTGAATTTCTCCCGTTGGCGACCCATCTCACGAAGAGGCACTGGAGAATGATGCATGTCTCCCAGGTAAGTCGCACCAGGTCGCCGTGGCGTTCCAATAGGATCCTGAAGAGGAGGATAACGATAGCTGCTGTATCCAGTCGCACCATCCGACTGCGTTGAGGAGGTGGATTCTTCAGAGACTAAACTCGTATCTAATTGGTGGGTCGGTCTCCACATATTCCAACGTGCCTTGCAGTACGGTAGCAGAGTTGGGTAGTCAGATCCAGATGTCGAACTGAATGGGGAGAATCTGGACACATGGTGCCGATAGTTTAAAAAATCATATTCGTCGAGTCTTAAATTTGTGCCAGCACCGTTTACCTGTAAATTAATTAGAAGCGAAGACATCTGGATGGTGGACAAGTCAGAGGATGATCGAACATTGTAAACAATATCATTGAGAGAAGTTACCTTCGTGGCTGATAAAATATAAGTGTAGTGAGATCCAAGCACCACCAGGGTATGATTCTGTTGTATTGTATGCAAGAGCCTTCACTACTGAACATCGCCTTTATGTTGGAACCTTCACCCGCTTACGCGATGTGTTGGTCTTTCGTTTCCACAGAACCCATATCGTGTAAGAGCACAAATAACAAGGAAGACAAAGGAGATGTGACAGCGGATGAAGAAAACAATTATTGACACTACAAAGGACCAGAACAAAACAACGGCGAATTTGGAACAAAAAAAAACACAATGAGGTTCGTCGGAGAAGCCCAAAAAAGGATACATATCTGTATTTGGCCATATTGACGTCGGAGATCTCAGTCACAATGCAAAAGCTTTCTCCTCCAGAAATGGCTGATGAGATTTGCTAACTTTGATTAAAATTCTAAGACTATTGAGCAGGTCTTGCTCTGACGAAGTAAATGGAGAAGGTTCTCAAGAAACCTGGTGTGGTAGGAGGGAGTAACGTATAGACGGAATAACGGGAGGAAGAGATTGGAACAAGAAGAGTGGGATGTAGAAGATTAAGCAGGGTCAACGCGAAGGATTGAAGAAGTTGAGTGTAGAGGTGAGAAGTAACGAAAGTCAGAAAATAGCAGCTTCGACATGGAATGGCGAGATGAGAAGAGTTGCAGGCTGGAGGAGATCGACGACTTCGGGAGTAATCGACGATCGAAAACCTTATTCTGAGACCGACCAACGGTCTGAAAGCTTATTCGAGAGCGATCGGGGGAAAATGACGAATTAAAGTTCGAATTATGAGACCGACCAGCGGTCGAAACCTAAATTAGATGGACAAACAGGTAGCTGAAAATGTATAAAAGGGCAGCTAGTAGAAAGAAAATACAATTTTGGATTCTACCCCATATTCCTCAGTCTTGAGCTCTGCTTGTCTTGTGTGCCTCGTAATACTGTCTCGTCACTGTCTGGTCTGGTCTTCAGTTTCGTCTCGCTCGGCTTGGTTCTGTCTTTGTAGACGTTTGATCCGACGTCAATCGCCGCGTGCTCGCTGTCCTCGGCAGTGAGCTCGGATCTTCTCGGCTTCTCGGTGGTCTTGCTTCTCGGTTTCGGCTCCGCTTCGTCTGTCTTGGTTCTGGGGCGTCTGTCTCGGCATTGTCTTCGGCTTCTCGGAATACTAGTCTCTCTACCCCGGCTTGGTTTCTGTCTGTCTTGACTTCGTTCTCGTCTGATTGCTTGGTTCGGCATCTCCGCTTCTGTGTCGGCATCTTGGGTTCTTCGGTTTCTGCTTGAGCTTCGTAGTCTTTGTCGAACTTGTCTTCGCTGAAGTCTTGCTGTGATCACTTTCTTACTGGGGTCTACTTGTCTCTAAACGTACTTTTATTCTTACTACGGCTCGTCGAAAACTGGTGAATCCCTGGTTCTTACTGGTTCCCGTCTTTCGTTGATCTACGTACTTCCAACACGTTGCGACGAACGACGTTTCACGCTTGCACGCGTCTTTTCATTTTCCCTACCTGTTCCGACCTCTACCTCTTCACGCACCTTTCCATTCCACCGACTTCGTCTTCGATTCATCAACTAGCCCATCCCACTGCCACACTGGTTTTATCAGTGTGGCCAAAGGCCGTAATTTTTTTTTATGCCCATCGGTGTAACTTGGAACCTGGGCAGAGTCGAGATATTTTCGTGTAGAGAGCGCTAACTTCGATCTAAGGAAGCTTTCATCCATTGGATTTGCTTGTTTTGTTGGTTGTCTGGGCTGGGTTCAAAAGGTACTACACCTCTTATGTTCATCACGGTGCAAACGTTGACATTACGGCGAGGTTCCATTAATCTGTGCATATATGCATATACGAAATATCTACCGGCTGTAAAGCTTGTTCTGCAGTACGGGGACAACTTGGACATCACGGAAGCGGATGGCATTGCTCCACCGGATTGTCTATCGTCCGGACCGCAAATCACTGCAGTCATTCAAAAGTGGAGGAAACATGAAGCACCAAGCAACGACATACGAGTCATAAGCCTTAGAAGAACTATGCCAAGTGTCATGTCCCTCGGTACTGTTCCATCCAGTGACAAAGTACATTGGACGTTCCCTTGTACTTCTCGTCAAGATCTTATCTTTTCAGGGAAGTAGTGGAGTACACACAAGAAAAATTGCCAATCATTCTCTGCTGGGAACACTGTAATTGTAAAACCTCATTACGTTCATGGCGATAACACCATGCCAAGCTGAGGTACTTTGGAATTGAATCTTTGGCGTGGATGATACGACACTTGAAACTTGTTATCGTCGGAGACGAATTCCAAAGTATCTCCTTGAAACGAAGAAATGTTTGTAAAGGTGCTGCTGTTATATAACTATTTTGAGAATAGGGAAGTAGGTGCAGGACCACTCTTTGTCTATACTAAGAAACGCCAGGTTCATATGTTGGATCAGGTAAGGAAATGGTGCTAATGCGCATGATAGTATCATCGCCGGTGGCGTCTTCGCGACGGAGCTGAAGAATACGGATGAATTAGTCATTCAAGTTCCTGAAACCTTGGCTGAGCAACCTTTTTGACATCGACCGCTGTGTTGGAGTAACTTCATTGTAATTTGAATTTCAGAAAGTGACTTTTCTATCTGTAATCTAAATGGACGGGACGTCATCCATTCTTACCGTCCTACTGCTTCTCTTAAGGATGAGTATAAGCGCGATCTTCAAGAATAAATACAATGCCCCAGCAGATAATAATATATATATTATTATTTCTCTTTTGTGACGTAATATCTGACTTCGTCCAGCGATTTAATTTCTTTACCACTTGTTAACCGTGGAGCCTTATGCATTTTGAAGATTTAGACACTCAGTCATTTCTTTCCAACCTACGATCTGGAGTAACTGATGGCGGTCTTACTGTCACGCAGGATATGAGGGATATTCTTGACCAGCCGGGTTTTATTACCTTAGCCAAAGGGAGCCAAAAACTACGGAAATCGTACAGTTTTCGTGCGCCAGTTCTTGTTAAACGCTACTGTATTTCACTGATTTTTTCCATAGAGAGCATGTCATTCGACGCAACAAGGCTCTCACCGCTTGGATTTGCATGCTTCTTCGGTAGACTGGATCTCGTTCTAGAGGTATGCCTATTAGGATTCTCAGCACTAGACATTAAGAGCTATCTTAGTGTCTCCTGAGTGGTACAGTTACAGACCTGAACTCTACCGAAACGCCATACGAGTATGGATACGCCACTCTCATCATTTCTGGCTCTCTGCGCGTCCAGCCTGTTTTGGGCATTGATCATCTAGCCACCCTCAGATTTCTTGTTCTCCGAGGTCTTCAAGTCGATATACCCGATATCGCCGGTTGGACTGCTCTTCACCATGTAGTTATTGGCCAGTCTCTTCGAGTCGATCTTCTTCGTGAGCTCTTGAAGTCCGGTGCTAATGTTAACCATCAAAATCGCTACGGAGAGGTTCCACTGCTGGGAGCCTACCAGAAAAACTATACAAGCGCTATCGAACTTCTTCTTGAGTATGGGGCCGATTTGGACATTCCGGAAGCCGATGGCTATACTCCACGTCAAACATTTCTTACATTTGGACCAAAAGTTACTGCTGTCGTTCAGAAATGGATACGTAAAAGGAGTGGATTGGAGGCGCCGAGGAACGAGAAACGCTGCGATGCCTGCGACGCGACTGATAAGTCCTTGAAAATCTGTGCCAAATGCCATGTCGCTCGCTACTGTTCTATTGAGTGCCAAAGTAGGTCGAATGTACTATTATGCATCTTAATAACGACTTTTCCTATAGAAAAAGACTGGGGAACCCATAAAAGGTCATGCCAACCGTTCTCTGCGGACAATATTGTCGCTGTCAAGCCGTATTACGAGCAGAATGGGAGCATGACACCCATCGAGGTCCATCGAAATCGATTCTTTGGCGTTGAAGACACGACACCCCCGACTCATTTCCGAGCTGCACATATTCCAAAGAACCTCACCACCGGGAAGAATATGGTCATCAAAGTACAGCTACCATATGATCTCAGAACTAAGACTGTAATACCGAGCACAACATCGCTTTTAGTGTATAACAAGAATCGCGATTTCGTGTGTCGGATTAGACGAGAAGATGGAGCTCCTGCTTATGATTGCATAAGAAACGTCGTTGCTACGAAGGGCGTGGGGGGCGCAAAGGCATACTTTGCAGCGGAGCTAAAGGCAAAGGATGAATTGATTATTAAAGTTTCCGAAGTGCTTGCTGAGCAGCCTTTTTGACGTCGGTGCCATGTCGAGCTATCACCGATCCCTATACTTTTTAGTTAGAGCAGAATATATTTGTTTCTTTCAGTTTTTCCATTCTAATCAACTACCGTTGTCATCAAACTTTTCTCTAGATTCGATGTCAGTTCAAATCTTCCCTCTTGGTTTAGGTATTGACTTTTGTGAGGTTGTAGCAGCCATATCTGGAAGCCCATCCAGGGAATGTAACTAGTTTATTAACAGGTACAATGAAAATTCATGAGATTGTCATTTACAGTTGAACAACGTGTACATCTTTTGTAGTGATGCATATGTAGCATTTTGAACAGAGAAGAGTCAAGAACTAGGAACCTGCAGGTGATGCTATCTTGCAGTAGTGCAGCATCACCCCAAGGTTTTGTTAACAAAGCTTTCCAATACGGAACATAAATAATAATCATAATCCTTGAACCCATACTAATCAGACAGTCTCATTGGGAGTACACCAGGGTATAACTTTAAACCCTCACAAAGTTCTAAAAGAAAGCTTCAAAACCTTCAGAAACAAAGTCAAAAATAATAAAACTAGACTCAAAACACTACTTACTAAGCAGAAGTATATTTTGAGCAAAGATGAGGCATGGCTAGACCACAAAGGAAATGTGGTGAATTTGGAAAAATTGGTGGTATAATTAGTAAAAGTATAAAAGGGATGTGACTGTGAGAGTGTGACATATAAAATGGGTGTGATATTGAAAAATGCATGTGGAGGGATTAAGGTCAACAGTGCTGTGACTGTGAGAGTGTGACATATAAAATGGGTGTGATATTGAAAAATGCATGTGGAGGGATTAAGGTCAACAGTGCTGTGATTGTAGGTGTATAGGTACTAACATGTCAATGACTTTTTGAGGATTCACAAATAGAATTATCTATCTTATAGCTATTTTAAAATCCATAGGCAAGTCCCAAATCTTGATATTTGCCCAATCTTAATTGCTTTGGCTTAACATTACTATTTTTAAACAGCTTGTGGCTTTTTTTTTCTTTTTAAGGACTTACTTACAAAGTAGTTTTTTATATTATGGTAAATCAATTTCAATACTTTCCAGCCTTTAAAATGCTACAATGTAAGTATAACAAATGTATGATAAAAATATGAGTCATCATGACTTCATGAGTGAATAAAATAACGAGACGTACAATATGAGGAATAATGATATCATCCGAGGGTCAGTCGGCGTTGCATCCGGCTGCCTCGAATTAACTGCAACTAAAAGTAGTAATATTTTTGGCCGAAGAGATCGAGGTTGGGCCAAATATCAAGATTTGGGACCTGCCTATCGGTTTCGGAACGGCCGTAAATCCTGTTAGAATAGCTACTCTTTAAATACATCGTTTATTGACAGCGTGTGCCAGATTTGTGTTGATTGAAGCACCCAATAAAGCTTGACAGCAATAACCCCGCCGGCAAGGAATGGATGTCTATACATGCACAAGTGTAACGGCGCATCCATTATGCACACTTATAATGGGCTATTCAATCTCCCGCCTTGACTACGTTGTTATTACGTTACGGGTATGAGTCAAGCCGACAACGCCATTTGGACGCTTCCCCAAGTCCATTCCAAGATGGCGATCTGTCTTCTTGACTTCTAGGCTCATAAGGTCACACGCGTACCATACGCGACTGGTCAATAACACCTTGTACTCCACAATCTCCATCTTGTGAAGGCACGGCATCGGCTATTAGTGGCGTTCACCAATTTTGGGTGTCCTTCGCACCACATATACGGGCTCTTGCGTCTGCACCGATGTATTGCAGGTTCCAAATATATGGTCCTTGATTGTACTCGTGATATAAGCGATTAATCCAAGGAGAGTTTTAGGCTCCTTTTCCAAGTATAAAAGATAATATTTGACGTTTACCCATCCTCATGCATATGCTCTTCACACTGATTATTTGGGCTCTCTGTTTGGTCGCCACGGTCACACGTGCTGCATTGACTGCGTGTCCGAACACCGCCAATGCTGACTACGACTTCATCGTCGTCGGCGCTGGTGCTGGAGGTGGACCTCTTGCAGCCCGGCTTGCCGAGGCTGGATACTCAGGTAAATCTCTTATGGTTTTATGATAGATATATTCTTAGTCTCCCGTACTGAATCGCTAACTTCTCCCTACACGCCAGTTCTCCTTGTGGATGCTTGCCATGACACGGTCAATGACAACACAACGATCCCCGCTTTTTCCCTTCGATCACTTGAAGGTATTTAAGCTAGGCTAAATGTACATGTATCTGTCAAATTGTTCACCTAACATAATCCATTATCTAGATCCACAAATTTTTCTCAATTACACCTATCAAGAATATCCTGCTGGTTTTTCTGCAACGAGAAATAACGATTGGTGCGCTTCCGCATACATGGATCTGTAAAGCATGTTAAAGTTCTGGTATACCAGGTATCCTCGGGCTTGTGGGCTTGGAGGTTCAACAGTGAGTGATTTACTTGCACTTGATTAATGTTACCCTTATCCAACATCACTATGCTCTCAAGATCCATAATGCTATGGTCAACATGATTTCTGGTACTCGACAAGATTTCGATGGGCTGGCGACCACATTCAACGACCCGACGTGGTCGAGAAACAATATGCAAATGACTTATTTTAGCCGCATTGAGAAAAACCTTTACCTTGAACCTCACATTCTGTTTCCAGACCATGGTTTCGACGGGTGGCTGAAGACCAGTCTTCTTCCGTTAGATATTTTTGTTGCGAATCCTTTTTTTCTTGGTTGAGTCATTCTTGGTGTCCTTGAAAGCCTTCTTAACACTTTCATTCTTTAGATCTGCAGACTGCAGCATTTGTCACGTCTGAGTGGGACCCGTTGGCAGCCGGCCCTCCGATCCTAGACCTCAACAGCTTATCGGCGGACTCTGCGTTTGGCTTCAGTGCCCCCAGTTTTACTACTGACGAGCAACATATACGATCTTCCGTACGAGAGAGGCTAGCAACTGTTCTACAATCCCAACCTGAGAAACTTCACCCGGCCTTGGATACCCTTGCCACGAAGATTCTTTTGTGTAACTCTAGCTCAACAGTGATGGCTTATGGCGTGCAAATAGCACCGGGGGCTGCTTTGCCTATTGCCGGAAAATTCAGCGGGAAGGTTACCCTCAACGTTCAAAACGTCACGGCCAGACATGAAGTTATCGTCAGTGCTGGTGTATTCCAGAGCCCTCAGCTTGTAAGTTAATATTTCATATACGGACATTGACCGTCACACCCGTCGTTGACTGGCATATGAATTTCGTTCAGTTGATGCTTTCCGGAATCGGTGACAAGGACCAACTCCAACAATTCGGTATTGAACCTGTAGTGCACCTCCCGGGCGTCGGTTCCAATTTACAGGGTGATCCATCCATCGTACTGTGCCAGAATCTCTGAATCTTACATAATTGCTTCAGATCACGACGAGGTTGCCGTAAACTGGCTCTTAAAAGACAACTTTACCGTGTTCAATGGTTGTACGTTTCTTTCCAACCGCACAGAAGACCCTTGTCTCGCTTATTGGCTGGATCATAACCACGAGAATGGTTATGCCTTCGCTGGGATCATTAATTCTGTTATATCACAGTCTTCTTCGAGTCTGCCTGCACCTGATGTTCTTACATATTACGCTCCTGTTTTTTGGCGTGGTTTCTTCCGAGGTATCCTCCTGACGGTCCATCATCGATTGGAAGCCATCTTATCTTACTTTGAATAGGAGTACCACAGGAAGTGGCGGACATTCATAATGGCCTGACAGCGGTTGTCCTTAAAGGACATCCTTCTTCAAGGGGTACTGTGAGATTAACAGGCTCTCACCCGCAAGACCCCTTGAATATTCAGAAGCTACACTTTCAGGCAGATGGTGGACCTACAGATATTGCCGCAATCCGCGAGGGTATAAAACGTGCCAGGAACCTTGTGTCACTGCCGCCAATTGACATCTTCGTGATGGAGGAAGTTGCTCCCGGACCTAATGTGACAACGGACGATGAAATTGACAACTTTATCTTGAACCGTATCTTCGGTGAGTGCTTTTCCTAGACCCTTTTCTGCTGGCCTTTTCTAATGCTAGTCCCGGTGCGCTGCAGGTCATCACGCGTGCTGTACCAATGCCATCGGGCCAGATAATGGTAAGAAACTAACAAAAAAACCACTCGGATACCTTGAACTGACGCAAGTCATCCATACAGATCCTAATGCAGTTCTGGATGGTAACTTCAAAGTGAGAGGGGTGAACAACCTCAGAGTCGTGGACCTTAGCTCCTGGCCCAATGTTCCTGGTTTTTTCGTGACAACCCCTACCTACATGGCAAGTAGTTTTAGCCAAGGAACTCGAATATAAGGTACTGAACCCTCTTCCAGATCTCCGAAAAGGCAGCAGATGTCATCCTAGCTGCTGCACGAAATGCGTAGCAATGGAGAAAGTCATGTATATGATTAATTCGTATTACGTTGCAATTGTATTTTTTCAAGTTGATTAAGACATATTTTCAGTGTTTGTTTATCTCTCCTGCATATAGAGGAATTCTGTCTCTCCATCGCGTACAGGGCCTTGAGCTATACTGGTACGGCTCGCTTCAATGCCCAACTGAAGAAGAGTATATCCTCATTGTTAATAACAGTAAGCCAGCCTCCTCTCATCTCAGTTGATACTAGATGGCCACATCTCTGTTCTTATTCATTCTTTGCAAATGGAGAGACAGGCATCTCCTCCCAATTGGGATAGAACTCATGATACCATGATCCGTGAGGAATGCTGATCTGTCTCACTCATCAAAGTTCCACTCCTCAAATAGAAGAGAGTTGTCTATTGCCTCAAGCATAAATAGAGAGAGATTTAGGTTGTTGAAGATCACATGGGATGAGCCAAGATATTGCTGATGTGTTTCAATTAGTAACACTGAATTAGCACAAGATATATCATTAATCTAGTGATTTAGAAGACTTTTTGTTAATATGTATTTTAGAAAGAAAAGAAATTGTTCTTGTTTTGTTACACCATCTACAATGAATATGTCTGTAAACCTATATGCTGTCTTTACTCTATAGGAGACATTTGACTGAGCTGATCAGTCTAAGGCTATGATTGATTCAAAGAGATAATAAGTATTAATTACATCATAGAAACTCTGTGATTCTAACATGTCAAAGCCTTTTCTTTGATCACATTGAAGAACAAACTGAAGCTGTCTTTCTCTTGTGGTCCAGCTTTAGATATTTGTGCTTTGAATAAGATAAAATCATGCTATTGTACACCTAGCTGAGTCACAACTTGAGAGGGCAGAATTATTGACTTCTTGGCAAGATATAAGAAGAGTAATCTGTTGAGCCATGTAAAGGGCAGATGAGCAAGCAAATTGCTACACATTATACTTTTGTAGTTTGCTAGTAAGATTAGAGTTTTTTATTTAATATATTGTTGTCATAGAGACAGTTTTAAAAATTCTAGAAGGTATCTGATTCTGGTCAGTATGAAATCTGATAAATTCTGCAGCCACTATTTCTTCTATCTATCAAATTCCAGTACTGATTGCTTGTTTCTACTCTCAAAAATTCTATCATAGATTTTATAGAAAAATCTTGGAAAAAGAAGCTATAAAATGCTCTCCATATTGATATTATCTATTTTTTGCTAAGAAGGGAGCATTGCACTTTAGAGTAGATATTATTCAGTTGACCTGTCAAGTTGCAGACACAATTTGTTGGATTTTTGAACTGATAATTTTTTTAAGGCATTAGAAGTCAGAGATTTTGAGTACTGGAAGTTCTGAGATGGAGCTGAGTGAAGAATAGTCGAAAAAAATAAATATATAAGATTAAATTAATTGTCTCATGTGACTTCATAGAGTATATTTTCAGGCCAATAGTCTCAGATTAGTGAGTCAATGTTGCTGCAAAAATTTATTAATTTATACCTTCTGCTTTTCTTAGAAAAGAGTGCTCAAGATGCATAGCACACCAATGGAATGGCAGGTAGAATTACAAGGTAGCAAGGATTTTCAGATATATTTAATACTAAATATGCTTGAATAGATTAATAGTCCATTCCAGAGATAAATTTGTTCAGCACTTCGATATAAGCAGTCAATATGCCTGTCTTAAAACAGGTGACCCAATTAAAAATAGCATAGTGTGATGAAGTGTCTGCAAATGACTTGAACATCTAGTATATCTCTCAAGCTCAGTCTGGTTGTACATTTTAAGCATTGATTATGTTCTATTGAAAAGTTGAAGTAAAGTAAGAGGTTCCTCATTGAGGTAGAATCTGGATTTGCTGAAGATGTTTCTATTGCAGACATGTTAACATTGCAGTCCTAGATAATGGTAAATCTCAAAAGTGCTTTGTTGCAAAGTTTTATAATTGTAGTCTAGAAACATTTGTATAATAGATGTTCCTTTTGTCTAAAATCTCAAGGTGCATATATAATAACTAAGCAGTGCAATATTGCCGCTTTGTTGTCTGTAAAAATCAGTAAATCACATACAATTACTCTTTCTGCAAGATGTTTAGAAATGAATGTTTTAGTAATAGAATATAAGTCTCTATAAATTTCTATTAGAAGACTTTATTTTTTTTTTATTCTGATGTTCTGTCAGTACTCCCAACCCATTTACCAGAGTATAGTCTGAGAGGTGAAATTGGATTAAAATTAGAACTGATGACTTTGTTTCTTGGAATGGAGAAATTTTTGGCTTTTTTCAATTAATCATGTTTATGGCTGCATTAATTTTTAAGTAATTTCAGCAGCTGTTAATATTGAAAAATAGCATGTTAAATGTTAGTTGCAAGGCCATTGTAATAGAAAGTGATACATAATATAAGAATCAAAAATAAAGTAGAAAACAAAAATAGAAATTAGTTTTAGAAAATATTAAGACTATTAAAACTGCATTTGGAGACAAACAGAAAATGAAGAAAGCATCTGCCAAATTGAAGAAATTCATCTCAGAAGATAAGAAAGATGTGGCATCTCATGTGTTTTTATATCTCCATCAGCAATAAAGCTGACAATTCCACATCCTGAATGTGCAGAAAAAAATCTCAACTCTAAAATTTCTCCTTGTCT
The DNA here is from genome assembly GCA_027475525.1 of Macrolepiota albuminosa. Taxonomy (NCBI): domain Eukaryota; kingdom Fungi; phylum Basidiomycota; class Agaricomycetes; order Agaricales; family Agaricaceae; genus Macrolepiota; species Macrolepiota albuminosa. Next base: position 80,077 of record JAMWFC010000011.1, read on the forward strand.
ATCAGCTTTGTTTCTCTGTGTTGGCAGAGCCCTGCACATAGAATGGAAATGAATAAAGAAAAAAAATAGAAGAAATTAAAATAAAAAAGAAAGTATAAGTATACCTGAATAAGTTGCTTACTGACAAGTTATTAGAGAATATCTATTATCTCCTCTTCATTTTGCATCATTACCATGTTTTAGTCTGTCAGCATAGTACTTCTCTTCTTCTCCTAGCTTGCTAAAAACTGTCTAGTTTCAGAATTGTAATAAAGAGCAGTGGACTTATAATGTGCTTCTTCTTCTTGCTGTTTGGCTATGAAGATGCTAAACATAAGAGAGCTGAGAAAGCCATGGCCTGGAATGCAATAGTTCTGTTGTTTGCTTCTTTCACCTTTTTTTTAAGTCTTCAATTTTTTCTGCAAGGTCACAAACCTCCTGATTGCAATATTTGATTTCTTTTGAGGAGATTTGCTGCAACTAAGCTATCATCGGGACATGCTTTGCCTTTAGTTGCTTTTATTTGAGCATATAGAGCTCATTGTGAGCTTGTGCTTTTTCATTAGTTAGTCTTACAGTCTTTAGCATTGCTCTGAATATGCATTGATTTTGATAGTCTTGGCGCCTCTGTCTTTTGTCCATAAGAGCCATTTGTCCATAAGAGCCATTTGTTTTGCAAAAATGTCTATTGCATGTGCACATTGATTAGTTTTGTCCTCAAAGCTCTCATACTTTTTTTATCCAGATGCTAATGAGAGATCTTTCTTGATGAGGAGAACCTTTGCCATGAAGTTGGATATTCCTGCTGACTGAGATAGTAGAAATATTAAGAATGACTTGAACAGAGATTGCATCCATTGAAAATAGGAAAAAGGTTCTCAAGTAATTTCTCTACAATTTCCTGGTTTTCCACCACAACACAATAGACAATGCTATTTAACTCTGCTATCTGCTGACATACATACATGTCCATGTTTTGCTAGAGATTGGTGTCAGAAAATCTACTAAGTCTTATCCAAACTCTGATCTGAATTCAACTTTTGTTGACTTTCCTTAAATTCAAACTCTCCTTTTTTATTTCAATTACATCACACTTTGTCATTGATTTCCCTTAATGTATACATATCTCAGACTTTCCTATTAATTAATACTCCTTATCTTCTTTTCTACTATTATATAAGTTCTATGTATTTGTTTACAAAAGTCAAGCAATCAACACAGTTGCTTTCACTCAAACTCTTAGCAATTCTCAGTTCTCTCAATCAAGAATTTCTCTGGTTTAATCTCATCTCTGACAATTGGTAAGTGTGCTCAATATACAGTGACTCAAAAAAGTGTCTCAATATTTCATTGTTTTTGGAAGATGGCATTGCCATGTAAGATTGAAAGTACATAAAATTTTGTTCCTTTTTAGCTCTGCTCTAAATGCAATTATAACATGATCCAGTGGCTTCGTAGAAGCTGATGTCACACTATCCCGGTGTTGACATGGGATGGGCTACCTGATGGATCGGAGACAAAGCCAAAAGAGTCGTAAGCAGAGGGTAGAGATAGAAGTCGGATTAGGTAGGGAAAATGTAACGTGCGTTGTAGGCATGAAATTCCGTTTGTCATAACACAACAAAAGTTTGTAGACCTGTGACGCAGATGTGCACCAGTAAGAAAAGAGAGTCGCCCAGAAACAGACAGGTCCCAGCAAGAGAGAGCAACAGTAGTATCGCAGTGAACACAAAGATCAAGAGTACAAAAACCTGTCTATTCGTATGTTTTTCTTCTCTTTTATACTAATTATACACGTTCTCGAGATCTTCGATCTACCCCAGAATCTCCTGTCATCGTCGATCTCTCCCGGATTTTGTTTTCGACCGTCGGTTGGTCTCATAATGTCAAAACCTTTATTTCTTCTCCTTTTTCGATTGTCCAATCATCTTTCAGATTACTTTTCGGTCCTTCGTACTTTCTTATTCCATCCATCCCTTCCCTTTATTTCTCGCGTGTTCCATGGTATCGCGTATATCCCCTCGTTACCCAGCGACTCCGCACTTCATACCATTTCCATCTATGGGCCTCTTCACCCTACCACAGCGGATAGGGGGAAATATCTGGTGGTCTACAGGGTCCCTTCCAGCATTAAGGTTCACAGGATTTCTTTGAGCTGTCTGGTAAAAAAATTCGGCGCACTCCTATTTAACCTTCTTACTATTTACTATGAGTTTGAATCCTGCGGATAGTTGCGACTGGGCGTCAATGACGTCACACCAACACCGAGAAGAGCCTCGTTCCCACGGCCGTCTCAAAACGAGCCTGCAGACTGCTTATTGTTGCTTACAAAAATTCTGATAATGTCGCAACAAGCATGCGAGGGTTCGCACCGGTTTCATCTCAAGATCTAGGTAGATGCAACATACTTTCGGTTACGTCAATGCTCGCTGGTTCAATTGTATGTTGTCTTCAAACTTGCGAATGCCATTATCAGAACACTCAGTTATCTGCATCATACGGGAGGATATTGTAGGTCTCTATCAAGTTCCGAGATAGGTCCCTTGTGGTCCGTGGGTGACACTGTGAAAAACGGTCTTTATCGGTTGTCGACTTGATCCTAATCATCTTCGACCTCCTGATCATTGTCGCGGCACACCATCGGCACGTCGCATGTAATATAACCCCGCGTGGCAAAAGTAACCGAAGGTGTCAATCTTGGGAAGATTTGGTCAATTCAATTTTAACAAGGCATATAAGGTCAATCGATATCACCTCGACTTTCATCTTCTTATCTAGACTCACGAAATATGGCCGCAGCAAGAGCAGAGAAGCCCAAGTCTAGGATCCCTTACGGTGCGTTTTACTCTTGTCTTCCCACTGCACTATGATATTACGAGATACTGATTCACTATCTAGTCTGTCTCGGCAACTCTGGTCTGAAAGTGTCCAAGATCATCCTTGGGACCATGCAGTATGGTGACCCAGAATGGCAGCACTGGGTCCTTGGAGAGGAAGAAGCACTCAAGCATATCAAATTTGCGTTCGTATTTCATGTCGTTCTTGCTGAAAAGTGCTAACGAGATTTGTAATATTCGAAGGTACGAAGCAGGCATCCAGACATTTGATACTGCGAACGTATACTCAAACGGTCTCTCGGAAATTATCCTTGGGAAAGCCATCAAACAGCTGCAACTCCCACGTGAAGAGATTGTCATTCTCACCAAGGTTTGTCTGTATCTGTACTGCCTTCAAAGGCAGCATTTACTGGACCACACAGGTGCACGGCACGGTCGCACACGAATATAGAACTAACTTTGTGGCCTCTGGTGCGAAACCCGACGAGAATGGGTATGTTAACCAACATGGGTTAAGTCGGAAGGTTCGGACTTTTCTGTTTCTATATTTCTATCTCCATTTTTTTGATGCATTGGGATCAAGCACATCTTTGACTCGGTACAAGCCAGTCTCAAACGTCTTGGAGTGGATTATATTGATATGTTACAATGTAGGTTTATTCATGCTGATATCACTCCGTATATTGACCTCTTCACGCTAAGGCCACCGATTTGATTATGAAACACCTATCGAAGAGACTGTGCGTATTCCTTACTCGTCATGTAGACCAGTACTGATTGTATTGAAAACAGATGCAAGCTCTCCACGACGTTGTAAAGGCTGGGTATGTGCGCTATATCGGCATGAGCTCGTGCCATGCCTATCAGTGTATGCCCTTTGCTCCTTCTTCTTCTCCTTCCACTCATCATGGTCACTCGTTGTACAGTTCATCACATGCAAAGTACGTATCTTACTATATTTACCCATGAACACACCGACTGGTCAATTTATTTGTTCGATAGACTACGCAATCACACACAACCTCACACCGTTTATATCTATGCAGAATCATCATAGTCTGTTGTACCGCGAAGAAGAGAGGGAGATGTTTCCTACACTTAAAGTACTTCTCTACATCCATTTTCTGCTAATTCTTTCCCCCCACTATCAATTTACTGTCTCGTTACTGTTTCATTCACACCATACATAGTTATTTGGGGTCGGTACGATCCCTTGGTCTCCACTCGCACGTGGACTCCTGACACGTCCGTTGGAAGAGCAGACTAAGCGCGGAGAGACGGATTGGTGCGTCGTTTATTCTAACTTATACTTCCTCATTCCGTCCATCTTCTGAATCTACTTCGCCGAAAGGTTCATCAAAAGATATATCAAAGCGGCAGGGACACCTGAGATTTTGAAGCGGTACAATACATACTGTTTCGTTCTTTCACTCACCTTGAACTAACTCTGTTGCTTCTAAAGAGTCCAAGATCTTGCAACAAAGAAAGCTCTTTCAATGGCACAGATTTCCGTCTTGTGGTCCCTTTCGAAAGACGGTGTCACTGCACCAATTGTAGGTACTACAAGTCTAAAAAATCTGGAGGAACTTATTGGTAAGTCTGACCACATTCGTTTGATGTGGGATAGACTCTTATAGGCCTCACTGATTAGCGGTGGCGGATATGAAATTAACACAGGAAGAAATGAAGTATTTGGAGGAACCTTATGTTGCGCAGGATGTCGCTGGACATTTATAAACTGTTCAAATTGTATAGCTATTTTGTGTTGTTGTGCAATACTCCGATTTGGATTCTGAGGTGGATGGGAGGAGAGACAACAATAAGGCAGTCTGAAGTGGAAGATTGGCAGCATGCAATTAATAATTTTATGGAAACCAATAATCAAGTTAGTTCCTGTACTTACACCGCCGTCGAACATTTCCTTTTTGGGAATACCTCTGGCCTTAGGCTGCGCCATAAGCCACAACACTCAACGATCGGTATTTGTTATTCTTTGCGGACAAACCTTAATTATTTTTTCTACTTATTATAGTGTACAAATTTTTGTCACCCTCAGTCGACCGCATTGCACGGTGTCACTGAGGGTGAGTATAGCTTACTTCTACACTTAATTTACGTATCGACTCACACATTCTGTAGGCATAAACTCTGTTTAATCTACAGTTCCTGGAGTGACACATTTAGACTGTTTTTTTTTTAAATTAAGACCCAGAAAGTGCTGTGGGATATATCTCAATGAACAGCCTTATCAAAGCCTTGAAGAGTTTCATGACAACCATGAGAAGGCTACAGCTTGTCAGGTTGCGAGAATTGCTGGCAATGGACCTAGTTTAAACATGATCTGTGAAAATGTCAGGGAGAGGATGATCCTGCATTCGATATACATCAGACACTCCTCGTTACCGCAAATGTGCAACAAGCCAAGGGCTGGATACTTAATCGCTTAATCAAAATGATGGTCGATTTGTGCTCCCGGATCATAACTACATCCTTGACCACGTTTCCACCTCGTGGTGTGAACGCTTCCTCGTAGCCATGAGTCCTGAACTCCCGTCTCGCAGCGAATACTGGTACGATGACGGCTCCATCATACTCGTTGTGGGGGATACAGCATTTCGTGTTCACAAGTCGATTCTGAGCCAGCATTCGGATGTTTTTGCAGATCTGTTCACCATTCCAGAGCCCCCTAAGAATGAATCAGACTTCGTGGATGGCTGCTCTGTGGTTCATTTGCAGGATGATTTGAAAGATTTCACGGAAGTCATAAAGGCAATCTATCAACCGTTGTAAGTGGTTGACCTTGATCCCATAGATCTCATACACCTCACACATTACCTGCGGTACAGTTACTTTGACGCACTGCCTCAGGATGCCGACTTGCGTAAGCTTCTCGGATTCATCTCTGGCATTCTCAGGATCAGTACAAAGTACAACTTGGCCAGAATACGCCAAAAATGCATCGACATTCTGCGTGACAAATTCCCCACTACTCTCTACGGATGCGACCAACTGGTATCCTCGGGATACCAGTACAACGCAACGACCGTTGTCAGTGCCATCCCTCTCGCGCGCGAGACCAACGTCCCTGAAGTTCTTCCATGGGCATTCTACATTTCTACCAACATTGAAATTGACACCCTCCTTGCGGATCCGGTCCTCTCCTGGCGAGACAAAGCGCTCTGTCTAGCCGGAAAATCGCAGCTATGGGAACGCCAGAAGGAGGATACGCACCGATTCCTATTTGATTTCGCGAAGGCGCCGGACTGCCGACATGGGTGTAGCTTGCGATTGCAGCAGATGACATGGAGGCATATGGAGGAGCTGAGGAAGAGACCTCACCCGTTGCACGAGTATGATAACTGGGATACACTAGGGGTTTGTACATCTTGCTTACAGCGCGTGCAGGATCAGCACGCCAGAGGGCGAGAGAAGGTGTGGAATGATCTACCAAAGATCTTTCGTCTCGGGACCTGGGATGAGATTCACGAGGAGCAGAATCGATGATGAAATTCTAGTTGCAACATTGTATGGGTAAGGCCTCCATCAGCAAGGCAGGTGTCTCTAGAGTAGCTCTTAACAGAACTACATAGTATTGTAGCATCATAGTGAACATCCCAATGATATAGTGCTAGGCTCTCTACATAGTGACAGAGGTCTTGTTCATAGCATGTCATAGTGCATGCCAGTCTCTTTGTAGTGACACTGAAAAATACATATTACTGTCAAGAGTTTCCATCTCCATAGATCTGGCTTCATGTTCAATATATTTAGCTTTACACATTGTAGTGCTATAGAAAGAGTTAATATGTATAGCTGTTGGAGGTGGATTGTGGAGGTGCACGTATACGTGACAGTGCTGCTGCCACAGAGGGAAACATGAATTAGGAAATGATGGAACTGTATACATAGTTGGGAAGTGTTTTTTCGTGTTGGATCTGGAACTGGTAACACCTCAGTCATTGACATACCCGACTGAGGTGAGCCACACATACTATACTATTTGATACACTAGTGTTAACATGCATAGTCTTTCTGTGTCTAACAGGTACCTATACTAATACAGTCGTTGACATACCCGACTGAGTCTTTCTGTGTCTAACAGGTTATTGGCCCCATGCTACTCAGTGACCTTCACAATTCAGACAACCAAATTTTTTTTTAGTAGCTGACCCCAACTCCAAGCACTGTTATGGCTCTGAACCTGACCCTGACCCTGTTTATTCCTTGCCACTCACCACCACATGCTTGAGTCAGGAAGGAGACACATAAAGGAAGAGATGATAAGACATGGGAAAGAGGAGTGGAAAAACAGTGGAAAAGGGTTTAGCTGGGGAAGCAGGAAAACCATGTGCACCAAGCACCAAGAAACATGAATACTGGTGCCCAGCCCTGGAGAACTCAATAAGCTGGGCATCTAGACTCACTGAACACAATGACAAACAGTTACCATGCAAATACATGCTAGTCCATGCATGAGGAGAGAGAATATAAAAGGACAAGATTTTGAGGAAGTGAGGCAAGCAGTTGACTTGCCACAGCTTGGAGTCCTCAGAGTTTTGCATTATCTGGAGCCCATCATGAGGGCTTTTGTTCCACAACCAATCAATTTGTCAGACCTCTATTTGGAGTCCAATCACCTAAAAGAAACAATTAGTTTTGCCCCACCAGGTTTCTGGCCTGGTACACCTACACTGGCTCAAAAAACTGCACCAATGTTTGGCCTTTTTGGAAAGATTCACATGGTGTACAACAATTACATAAGCAAAAAATTGTAGAAAATCACATGACATACAACTGCATCCTGGCTTCATAATAATGTATAGATCATGTGATTTGGAGAAGAACTTGCTTATTAATAAACCAAACAATATTCAATTATTGAGGCAGTTTTTTGACCTACTCTAATTTACTCTAATTTTCATATCTAGTACTTGGTATGGCCTCCATTTGCCTTTATACTGCTTTGATCCTTCTAGGCATGCTCTCTATGAAGCTCTGACATACTTCTGGTGGTATTTCATTCCACTCCTTGACTACTCTCTCCCACAACTCATGCACTCCTTTAAAGGGTACCTCATACTCCAAAAGTTTGCACTTGATGTAAACCCAGAGATGTTCAATAGGATTGAGGTCAGGGAATTGGGCAGGCCAGGATATCACAATGATGTTGTTATCAGAAAACCAGGTTGTTTTGGGTTGTTGTCCTGCTGAAAATATCATCCTTCCTCCTCCATTTCCAACTTCTCAAAGCTTTTCACCACTCCCTTATCCAAAATCTCACAATACTGTGCAGCATCCATCTTCTCCTGAACTTCTATGAGCTTTCCTACTCCATTCCAACCCATGCAGCTCCATACCATTAAATTGTTTCCTCCTCCATGCTTGACAGTTGGTGTAGTGATGCAGTCAGATAGTGGTTCTCCTGGAATTTTCCATGCATATACCTTCCCATCTGATCCAATCCAATTGATCTTTGTCTTATCACTCCATAAAACTCTTTTCCAATCCTCCACTGTCCAGTTGTCATGATACTGAGCAAACTTGAGCTGGTTTGCACAATGAGCAGCCTTGAGCATGGGAAATTTCTTCTTTGTTGCTGAGCAAAAACCTGCCTCCTTCAATGCATTCCTAACTGTCTGAGGATTGGCAGGACTGGAGATGACAGAATTAATGAACTGTGTAGCTTGAACAGCATTATCTAGCTTCCCAGTAGTAATTTGATGAATAATAGACTATTTGTCACATGCTGTAAGCTTGGAGCTTGAACAGCATTATCTAGCTTCCCAGTAGTAATTTGATGAATAATAGACTATTTGTCACATGCTGTAAGCTTGGAAGGACTACCTCCAGGATGATTTTCTTTGTTGCTCTCCAGTTTTTTGCTGATCCTCCCCACAGTGCCCTTTCCTAGGCCAGTTTTTGCTTGGATTTGATGCTGAGAATACCCCTCATTGAGGAGAGAAGCAACAGAAGAGCAATTAGCAGCAGAAATAGGTTGCATGATGGTGGTAGAGTGTCAAGAAGGTGATTGATTGAAGTTGAACATGTCAAATTAGTACAAACAAGGTTATATGACATTGTTTATACTTCTCACAAGGTGTTTCCATCTTCTACTGCTGAAAGGTATTGAGAAAATATGAAAATTAAAATGAGTCAAAAAACTGCCCCAATGATTGAATATTTTATTTGATTTATTGATCCACGAGTTCATGTCCAAATCACATGATCTATACATCATTATGAAGCCAAGATGCAGTTGCATGTCATGTGATTTTCTATGATCTTTTGTTTAGGTAGTTGTTGCACACCATGTGAATCTTTCCAAAAAGGCCAAACATTGGGGCAGTTTTTTGAGCCAGTATAAAGTTACTCAACCAAGGGTAAAAAAACTTTATTTCTCCTCAATTCTTCCAAACACAGATGCAGTATTTTGTAAACAAAAACTTTAGACTGAGAAGTGCATGTCTACCCCACCAAAAACTAAGTCTTCACTTACTGAGCCAACAAGTTTGACCAGTATTATGGAGCAAACCTCTAGATATAAGATACCTCTGCCTGACAGCAGGGATGCACCTCACTTTAGACATAGTGAACCTGCAGAGGTTTACTATCTTCTATGGAGGATGCAGTTACTGTTTGAGCATGCAGGTATCTAGAGTAATGGAGAGAGAAAAAGGAGAGTGCTAGATTATGTGGATACTCAAATAGAGCAAGAGTGGAGGTGTCAGATTCCGCTGATGATGGGGGCCTCCAGAGGCAAGCAGGTCCTTACTAGGCAGACTCAAAGTCTACAGAGTGTCTCTGGGCAACGGAGGATGTGTTACAGAGTTTTGGTTGAGGCTTGTAACGAAGTTACAGGGATTGTGAGAGCTTAGGTTCACACTGCACAGAATCAGACCAGTCCGGTCTATTGACTATGTAGTATAAACACAAAATAAGCTGCTTTGTAAGCAGCAGGGTAAACTAATTATATACTAATGTAAATAATATTATATTATAATAAATATAATATAATATGTACTACTATACAGTAAGTAAAGCTATGTGGCCAACAATGTAAATAATATTATATTATAATAAATATAATATAATATGTACTACTATACAGTAAGTAAAGCTATGTGGCCAACACCACATAGCGGACTACGCTACACACCCCCCAATCAGACCGAGCTACGGTCTTGAGATAATACGACGGTCATGCCGTCGGTAAGTCTGGGACGGGGGCAATGGGAGAGTCCCCAGGCTCCCGGAATGGATCGGCAGTCGCGTTGTCCATGTCGTAGTCGAGGAGTTCATCCTCGGGTGTGGGCGCGTAGGAAGTGCCCGAAGGCCCTGCTACTGGCAGGGAATTGTCATAGTCCCGGAGGGGGGACAGTGTGAGATTGGGGTCGATGGTCGACCCCGGGACAGGTGGTTGGGGATCAGGCAGATCCCCAGTGTCAGACGGGTACTGGCGTGTCCAGATTTTGCGGGCATGAATGTCTTGCCCGATGAAGAGGTACATCCCCTTGGCAAGCGCGTCGTCGTATGCACAACGACTGTCCTGCTGCTGGAGCATCAGGCGTTGGCGATCGCCAATGGTGGCCTCGCGCCACCCATCCCACTGAGGGATGGACTGGGGTGTACTGTAGTGGTCGAGGCGTTGTAGCCTCTCGTCGTCGATAGCAGCCGCCTCGTTGTAGAGCCGGCTGTCGCTGAAGAATAGATGGGCCAAGTAGGTGACCCCATAAGTATACGCGTGGTCAGCCCAGCTGACCGGAATTTGATTGTGAAGAAGGACACGTAACATGTCCGAAGTGGTGAACACGGAAGCTGACGCTTCCGGGATGTCCACAGCCCAAACCTCGAAGGTAGGGTCGTCGGCGTGGAGGGGCTCAAAGACTTGCCCCGTGGTCGCCTCGTACTCAGCCACGGCCTCTTTGTAGAGGCCAGGTACTTGTGTACCGTGGCCTTGGAGGGGCGGCTGGCGCTGAGGGCACGTACAAGCGCAAACCCAAAGAGGCTGCGCCAATGAATGCGCATGGCTCGGTCCATGGCCAGACCGGTCCATACGTTGGACATTCCCGGACGTCCATAGAGGAGGGCGTATGAGCCCAGGTAGTCCAAAGCAAATGGTTGCTTTGAATCAGGGGGGGTAAGGCTGACAAAGGCAATTTTCCCTCCCTCTTTGTGGCGATAGAGCTGCAACAGCACAATTATTTGCAGGACGTTCTCCCACTCCTCTGGACTCGCAAAGGGTACCGCGATAGTCCTATACTCGACCTCGTCGAGTAAATGAGACATAGCTCTGTCTTGGGCCATAGGGTGGCAGTTGAGCGCCACCCGCTTGAATTCGTTGAGCAAGAGGTAGCCCAACTGACGCTGACGAAGCGGCATAAACTGGTTGTTAACCAGTGCATGAAGTCTGCGGACTTCTCGAGGACTGCGGGGAAACCCGCGAGGTGCCACTTGGTACACCTTACTGTTGTGGGGCGTCGCCGCGGCATTGCCCTGTTTATCGTCCTTGAAGGACCTGGCTGCGCGGGCTTCTTGCCCGACGAAGATGGTATTGGTCATGCGGCATTGCCCTGTTTATCGTCCTTGAAGGACCTGGCTGCGCGGGCTTCTTGCCCGACGAAGATGGTATTGGTCATTGGCGACCAATAGAATTGGGGAGCTAACCCCACGCCAAAGAATGAGTTTTGGCGCTCAATAGTGTGATCTCGATAGATCACAACACCGAGTGCATCAGGGATGCGCCCGGTTTGGTCCTCGAGGAGGGCAGCTCCTCGCTTGGCGCTATCCTGCGCCCGACGTTCCATCTTGGCCCGTCAATTGCTGTTGTGCCGTTCGCGCACCATACGTTGTGCCGCCGTCTTGTGCGGCACAGGGAATTCCATACAAGCCTCTTCAGGCTTCTCATACCAATCGTCGTCGGAGAGCAGGGATGGCAGCCTCTCCGGCTCTGACTTCTCAGACCGTGGGTCCATTGCCCACACACACCGCGGGAGTTGGGCTGGTAGGCCCTCTACCAGTATAGCGGGTAAAAAGGGGATGTTAGCCCCTGGGGCCCCTTTCGGGGCATCCTCAGGGAAGTGCATGTTGACGTAGGCATGCCTTTCTGGTTGCTTACCCCGACGATCCTTTCGGGGTTGTGAGGCCTTGGCCTCAGTGGGGCGTGTGCTCACGCCCCTGAAACTCTGCTCCCCAGAGTACGTGGTGGATACCACGGATACTGGTCGCGAAGACGCGACCTCAGACATGCCACTGGCGAGGCGCTGGATAAGCCGGGGGGCGGCTGGAGCAGGGACATCTTCATAGGGAAGGATGTCCCGTCCTAGGCCAGCCTCCCGGCCGGGGGCAGCAACACTCAACTTAATCGAGTGGGAGGGTGCATCCTCCACTCCTTGCCGACGCGCCCTTTTGCTGGAGTCGGTGTCCTGACTCGGGGGTGTAGTCTGCCGCTTACGAGCGGCCGAAATGGCAAGGAGATCAGTTTTGCGCTGAGCGCGCATATGAGTACCCATTATCTCCCAGACGTTGGAGAAGGGTAGCCAGGACTAAGTCCTGGTTGTGAGTGGGCTCGACAGCCTGTGCTTTTCCTTTGTTGCGTCGAGGACGCGACTCTTCTTCTGAGCTGGGCTCGGATTGGTGCGGCATTTCCAGCCGCTGTAGCAAGAAGAGCTTGGCCAAGCTCTCCATCGGCGCATCAGCCAATGAACTGATGCTCCGTTCTGTATTGAGAGTTTCTGTACTCTCAATGGCCATGGTGGCCTGCACGAGGGATGCTTTGCGTCCCTCTAGATTGTCAATTGGTGCTGTGGTCGACAGGGAAATCGACCGGCCTCCCTTGGCTTGCGACTCATGCGAGTCGCTGTACTGGGGCATTGCGCCCCAAGCCCCCATCCAAGCCGGGGGGTACGGCATCATTACGGGCACACCACCCATCCCAGGGTAGTGCGCTGGGGTAGTAAACTGGGGAAAAGGATGTGTCCCCAGTTGCCCTGTTGCCGGTACGGGGGCAAGCTGCCTCCATGCCGACGCTGCTTGGGGGCTGACTAGCCCTCCGTAGGCCTGTTGCTGGAATTGGCCCTCAGTGTGATGTGGTGCATAAGCGCCCGGTGCTGGTTGTTGGGGCTGATAGCCGCCCACAGGTGCGTTCTGGGGCATGAAGTTGCCCTGCATGGTTTGAAGTGGCGGATAGCCACTGATCACCGGCTGCTGCGGCAGGTAGCCCGCCGCTGGTGGTTGCTGCTGCTGTGGAAAGCCCACAGCTGGTTGCGATTGTCCCCACTGGGGCGCATTTTGGGCGAGCGGGGGAGCCATCTGCCCCCCCCCCCTTCAGCCGATGGTAAGACCGACGGCGTACTCTCAAACTGTTGCTGCTGTAGCTGCTGCTGCTGCTGTTCACTCAAGTCCACGGGCATGTTGTCCATGGTTGGGGGAAAAAAGCGAAAAAGAAATTTTGCCTTTTAAGACGTGTTTCAGCCACAGCTGCTGACCAACTCAGCCAAGCCGTTGATAGGCTTCTACTCGGACTGAGCGCATCAAGGGACATTATAGGCCGACCAACACTTGACACGCTAAAGGCTCTAGCGACCAGCCTTGGGTACAGAGCAGCCCTAGCGCGGGCGCTCTATGGCAAGACTTATCCATTCATCTCAATCACCCGTATCAGCCCCTCAGCGCACTCCACTCAGTTACTTTGAAGACCAAGAAGACTCAGGACTCATAGCGCTAGCATAACGGCGGGAGGTGACTCTGACCAAACCCCGATCAGTACTGGAAGGAGTTAGCAATTGGCGCTGTCAATCACCGAGGCACCTCAATCAGAAGTCTAAAAGAATCAATGACGACAAGACAGGATACACGCAGACCCGACATTTAAATTTATCAAAAGATGGTACAATGTTTAGCGCCGGAATTAGCGCTCACGGCGTCTGTCGAGGATTCCCCGACCATACCCCGGGACAGCATGGCCAATTAAATTACATCAAAAAGTGAGCAAACTCGTACCACTTCTAAGTAGTTTTAGAGTCGCCGTTGGTCGCCGTCACCCATGTGCTGCAGGTCGCCGTTGACAGGTGGCCGTTAGCTACAGTCACGAAGAGAGGCGCTAATTGGTAGCGCCGTCAATGGACTTATTTTGGAAATAATGTAGCGCATAGTATAAAAACTAGCTACTTGCCATGTATATAGCAACGAATCGTAACCTCTTGAGCACCCAGTTACACTTAGCGTTCAAATCGCGCTAGCGTTGCCTGACTTCGCCACCAAGTTCGGCGCTAGCTTCGTCTATCTCGTCTTCGTCGTTTACGGTGCCACCTACGGGCACACTACGCTGCGCTATTCGTTTCTTTCTCTATAACTTCTCCTAAACTACGACGCTTACCACTTGCTAGGTAGCACCCGAGGCGCTATCGTCTAGCGCATCACCCTATCACCTCTGCTCGAGCACACCGGGACCCTGCCGGGACTCCTCACAAACCCGTACGCCAGGCGCTGGAGACGGCGTTGTACTGCGTATACGTCCAGCGCACCCAACCACAGTTGGCGTCATCATTTTGGAGCCCACCGCGAGGGGTTCTATTGAGGCAGAATTCCGCCGGAAACTCGAGCCCAGCGACAGCGCCGCCTCCTATTGGAGAGCGCGTTTGAGCAAACCTTAACTGAGTCACCACACTTACCAGGCGCGCTACCGAGGCAGACTTTAGATCAGGAGCTTGAAGCCGCTCCAGATAGCTTGGCTGAAAGCTTCTTCCCATTTTCCCGACCGTTTGAATACTTAGCAGGTGAAAACCATACACCGCTTACTCCTTTGGAAGAGCTGTCTAGGTCATTATCGCCAGAACCTAGCGACTCAGAATTACCCGAGCCAGTACCGACTACAACTACGCCAAGCGAAACTACCACTAACACTACTATTCCCACCACGACGTCGACGCCAGCTAGTATGGAACAGGCAAACACACCGCGTATGCCGCCAAGAAACCACTTCTCGTCGCCAAAATGGGACGAGACGAAACCTCGCGAGCTAACACAGTATTTTCGAGAATTGGAATATTTATTACGCGACTGCCGAGTCACCGACAACACCCAAATGAAAGAATACGCCGCCAGATACGTTTCCTACGATACCGCGGAATCCTGGACGGGACTGGATGAGTTTCAAGGATTAACACGAGAGGCGGTGCCAAGGTCGTTTACCTACGAGGAATGGAAAAAGGCGATCATTAAACTGTACCCTGGCGCTGAGGAATCCACGCGCTATACCGTCCTTGAAATCCAGAAACTGGTACAGGATACCTTCGCTACGGGCATTTATACACTAGGCACGCTATCTACTTATTATCGAGATTTCCAGCGAATTGCAAGATGGCTAGTACAGAATGGCAAACTCTACCGGAACGAGGAACGGCGCTTATTTCAACAAGGCATTCCAACATCACTTTGGACTCGTATAGCTCGTCGCTTAGAAATTCTTAAGTCCGACCATCATCCTGAGGAACCCTACGATATAGAAGACGTTTTTGAAGCAGGTAAATGGATACTGAAAGGAACGGATACTGGCATCCCCTTCCAGCGACCTTCTAGCACTGATAACGGAGGAAAGGCGCCACCTGTTGCGGCGCCAGCACCTAGCGCGACTAACAATCAGGGAGGTTTTGTCAAGAAGGAGGATCTGGAAAACGCAGTCAACACGGCCGTCGCAAACGTTATGAGCAAATTGGAAACGTTAATCTCGACCAGCCTTAATGCGCCACGAGGTAATATGCAATCCGGTCCTTGTCACTTCTGTGGTGAGGCAGGACATACGATGACTCGCGGACGCTGCGCTATCCTCGAACAATATCTACGCCAAGGAAGAGCACGTCGAGGCGCCGACGGGAAAATAGTCCTACCTTCCGGCGCTAACATCCCTCTATATCCTGAGCACCGAACCTTCCAGGGGCGAATTGATGAATGGCACCGACGTAACCCTGGGAACTTAGCGACGGGCAATCTCAATAGTACGGCCGCGGCGGAGGCAGAAACAACTCCACAACAGGCGCTAATTCACGAAGTACTCCAGCTTAACGCTGTTAGCGAGCGACCGACGTTGTCACGGGAGGAGAGGATCGAGACGTTGGAAAGGGAGCTAAAGTCGCTAAAGAATCAGGTTTTCGATGGTGTCGAGATTAAAAAGAGCAAGCAACCGTTAAAAGACTATAGACCTTCAGGCGCTACGACCGATCCAGCACCGGCAAAGCCTTCGAATTCCAGTATCAACGACGACACACCTGATACGGCCAAAGCACCAGCTAGCACGGAACCGCCACTTCACCCGTATTCAGGACTTTCCGGTAACTATGCTCCGCCTATCAACCGAAACTTTGGGGCGCCAGACAAGCCAGCAGGAGGCTACCGACCAACGGCACCAATCTACGACATAGAAAAATCTAAGCAAGTATTCGATCGTATTATGAAAAGTCAAGTCACGATGTCGGTAGGGGAGCTATGCAGTGTGGCGCCAGACGTCAGGAATCAGATGCGTACAGCGGTAACCCCTCGACGGAACGTAGCTAACAATGTAACGGCGGTGGACGAATACGACGACGCGCTACCTGGATTCGCGTACATAACCGAGACGGTCGCGTCGGAAATCAAAGAAGAGGCCGCGCCACCTAAAGAAGCTACGTCCATTGACCCGGTCGAAACTTACCTTAAATCGCTAAGATCTAGCGACGATCCCGCCGTCCTCACTGTAGCCCAAGACTCTCACGCGATTCGCTCGATCATGTTAACAGTTGATGGAAAAAGCGAGATAGAGTCTATAGTGGACAGCGGATCACAGATTATTTCAATGGCTGCCGACGTCGCTAACGAGCTTGGCATCATTTACGACCCGACCATCATT
This sequence comes from Macrolepiota albuminosa, assembly GCA_027475525.1. Lineage (NCBI taxonomy): Eukaryota > Fungi > Basidiomycota > Agaricomycetes > Agaricales > Agaricaceae > Macrolepiota > Macrolepiota albuminosa. The sequence continues at coordinate 96,772 of JAMWFC010000011.1, forward strand.
CTTAATATGCAAAGCGCTAACGGCACGATTGATCGATCCTTGGGAATGGCTCGTAACGTGCCATGCGCTGTTGGCGATCTTACGTTTTATCTTCAAATACACATTCTTAGATCGCCCGCGTACGACTTATTATTAGGGAGGCCCTTTGACGTCTTAGCCCGATCAGTAGTCAAGACGACGTCTGAAGACGAAACGACGCTAACTATTAGCGACCCTAACTCAGGCGTCAGAAGAACGGTACCAACATTTCCACGGGGGAAATTCCAGAAACCGGGACCGAAAAGCGACCTTATGTTAGCGACGACCCTTGCGAGTGTTTTCCGGCGCCATCGAGGAGATGAGTGATGGGGATCATGGAGATGAAGCGCTTATCTTGGACTATAACCATCGGACTGGGCAAGTAAATTTTATATCATATACCCCTTTAGCCCATGAAGTCTTGAATTCTTCTTCGTCGCTTACTAGCGAAGCGTTATCCTACTTATACCTCACTGCGTCAGATATTACTGAAAACCTTTCAACAGACACTTATTTCGTTTCTACTCCCAACTCTAAAGAATCTTTGACACCAGGTTTCGCTAGAAACCATGACTCTATTTATAATACGTTTGCTAACAATAGTACCCCTAAGCGCAAAGGGGTTCAGGTCAAGAAGAAATATAAACCCGTAGCGCTTAAAACGAAGCCGGTAGCGAGCGCCGTACCCGAGGAATTTCGCATCGAAAGAAAATAATAGGCGACCCTTTGGCTACCCTGCCAAAACTCGATCCGAACCCGCCACCCTTTAAGCCTACAGGACGATTTACAGAAGAACGAAAGGCGCTATTTCTTAGCGCCCACGATACCGGCTTCCTCTCGACGGAGGAGATGAACGTACTAGTCGACATCATGCAAAAACAGAATGAGGCTTTTGCATGGGAGGACTCAGAACGCGGTAAACTTAGAACTGACTTCTTTCCACCAGTGGTCATCCCAACCATACCGCACGTACCCTGGACTGAACATAACCGACCCATACCCCCGGGCATCGAAGCCGAAGTCTGCCAAATTATTCGCTCCAAGATAGCGGCAGGTGTATACGAGCCTTCTAATTCGGCCTACCGCTCGAGGTGGTTCTGCGTACTAAAGAAAAACGGGAAGCTACGTATAGTTCACAGCCTAGAACCGCTAAACAAAGTCACCATTCGTCATTCAGGGGTACCGCCATTTCCCGATCACGTCGCTGAATCTTTCGCGGGACGAATATGTGGCGCTACCCTGGATTTGTACGTAGGCTACGACGAGCGCTTAATCCATCCTTCCTCTCGCGACTTGACGACATTCCAAACACCGTTTGGGGCGCTACGACTAGTCACACTTCCTATGGGATGGACAAACTCGGTACCGATATTTCACGACGATATTACGTTTATCCTACAGCCCGAAATACCCCACCATGTGCTCAGTTTCATAGACGACGTAGGAGTTAAAGGCCCGAAGGATTGGCGATTGGTGGATGGCAAGCCCGAAGTTCACCCGGATAACCCTAATATTCGCATGGCGCTATGGGAATTCTTTCAACTGGTTAACCGAGTACTTCAGCGCATGAAGTATAGTGGCGGGACGTTTTCAGGGCACAAGCTCGTTCTTTGCGCACCGCAGTTTAAAATTTTGGGGCACGTTTGCACGCCAGAAGGCAGGATTCCAGAAAAGAGCCGATTAGCGCTGTTGGAGAAGTGGGGGGTCTGTCATAACCTCTCGGAAGTTCGCGCGTTCTTGGGCACTGTAGGGGTGCTGCGCATGTTCATACACCATTTTTCTCATCGCGCAAACGCCCTTAATCGCCTAACCCGTTCAGGGGTCCCCTTCGAATTCGGACCCGATCAAATCAATGCCCAGAAGGACTTAGTAAAGGCGCTACAGGAAGCGCAACCATTGGTACCCATTGACTATACTACCGCCGATCCCGTTATACTTGCTGTTGACACATCATATATCGCCGTTGGCTTCTTCTTGTGCCAGTGTGATAGCGCGAACCGAAAAATCAGGCGCTACAATCGTTTCGGATCGATTACCCTTAACGACCGAGAATCGCGCTACAGTCAGCCCAAGCTCGAGTTATATGGCTTGTTTCGATCGTTTCAGGCGCTGCGCATGTACCTCATTGGGGTACGAAATCTGATTGTCGAGGTCGACGCGCGTTACATCAAGGGAATGCTCCAGAACCCTGATATTCAGCCGTCGGCCAGTATGAACCGCTGGGTAGTAGCGATATTAATGTTTCACTTCGAGTTAGTACACGTCAGAAGTGCATTCCACGGGCCGGACGGATTATCTAGGCGACCCAGACAACCGGAAGATGAAGCGCTAGACGATAGCGACAACGATGTATTTGACGACTGGATCGATCGATTGCATGGTTTCGTGCATATCATTCAGCTGCCTATTCCGGCGCTTCGCGAAGACCAACCAGTTTCAAATTGGCTTCACCCTATTGTTCCGTACCAGCCCCGACCATATCAGGCATCATCAACTTTTTACACGGCCAGTATCTATAACGTCGCTAAGCCATCTAACGATCTAAAGATAGTTGAGGAACCAAGACCCTTGCGGGAAGACAGTCATAACTTACCATATTCGGCGGTACCTCGAAGCGCCAAAGCTAAGTCAGAAGATCAGCGAGTTGGCCAGGTTAGGAAGTGGCTACAGGATTTGCGACGACCATCAGACCTTTCGGATACGGAATACGCCACCTTCATTCGATACGCGACGACCTTCTTTATAGTGGAAAACCGACTTTGGCGACGAAATAGAGATGGCGCCCACAAGCTAGTAATTAAACCGGACAATCGAATTAGAGTTCTACGCGCTATGCACGATGACTTGGGACACCGTGGACTTTACGCAACCAGAGCGAACCTTTTGGAGCGCTTTTGGTGGCCTCAAGTTAGCGCCGATATTGCGTGGTATATTCGCACTTGTCATCTCTGTCAAATCCAGCAGACACGTCAGGTTCTTATTCCCCCAACAGTAGCGACCCCAGCGCCGCTATTTGGAAAAATATATGTCGACACCATGCACATGCCCAAGTCAGGGCGCTACAAGTATATCATTCAAGGAAGGTGTTCCTTGGTACATTGGCCGGAGTTCCGTATGCTCCAACGGGAAAATACAGACGCTATAGCTAAGTGGCTCTTTGAGGACGTTATCTGCAGATGGGGAGCCCTTCACGAGATCGTCACAGACAATGGAGCGCCAATAGTTAAGGCGCTCACTTATCTTGCCAAGAAGTACAACATTCAACACATACGGGTTTCTGGTTACAACAAGCGCGCCAACGGAATCGTAGAAAGGCCTCATTTCGACGTTCGACAGGCGCTATTTAAGGCGGTCGATGGTGACGAAAGTCGCTGGAGCGAAGCGACTTATTCGGTCTTCTGGTCGGAGAGGGTTACCGTACGAAAAAGGATGGGTTGTTCACCCTACTACGCGGCGACAGGCACCCATCCACTCCTCCCGGCCGACATAGTGGAAGCTACTTACTTACAGCCACCCCCGAATTCGATACTATCTTCCACCGACATGATTGCTAGGCGCGCTATAGACTTACAGCGACGCATGGAGGATCTCGAGCGCTTACACGAAGTAGTATTTCAAACTAGACGACAAGCTGCGCTACGATTTGAAAGCGAGCATAGCGCCACGATTAGAGACTACAACTTCACCTCTGGCGCCCTCGTACTAATGCGCAACTCAAAGATCGAAGTTACCCATAACAAAAAGATGCGACCTCGGTATCTGGGACCCCTAATAGTGGTTTCCCGCAATAGGGGAGGCGCCTATGTACTCTGCGAGTTGGACGGCTCAGTTTTGCATCGACCAGTAGCGGCGTTTCGACTCATCCCCTACTTAGCGCGGGAACACATTCCCTTACCTTCGTCGGCGCTGGACATTGACACGGCTAAGCTACGAGAACTGGAAGAAACGGAGTTAGTGGATGATGACGAGACCCCTGTTGAAGACGACGAAGAACAGTAAAGGAAGGCGAAGGACGAGGCGCTAGGTGTTAGCGCCCCCGTTAAGTAAACTTAGGTCATGTCTCCCTTTCGGAAGGTATGTTGGACGACATAAATAGCTATGGTACAGGCGAGAACACAAGATCAACTACGGTTACTACGTTACGAGCTACGCTGAAGAAGACCGGCGACGAGAACCTCGGACCCGCTCCCTGGGCCGCCTAAAGGAGGGAGGATCGCCTGTAGGAGGAAGAGGGGCGCCTGGTGTAGGCACCGGAGTGTTCGAAGGCGGCGCGTTGTGAAATACGGCGGGAGGAATGCAGGATGAAGGTACGGGAGCGCTAGGAGTTGGCGCAGGAGGAGCGCCTGGAGGAGGGGCAGCGAGTTCGGGGGAAAGGTCCCACTCCTCGTAGGAGGGCTGAAGCGAAGGCGGGAAAGGAAAGACCACGCGGTCGAGGACTGCCCTACGGGCACGGGACTCAACCAGGAGCGGAAGGGGAAGCCATGAAAGGCTCTTGGCAACGGCATGGAATTAGCAACCCAAGGTCAAAAGGAAAGAACTATGGACTAACCAAACTACCGGTCTCCCGAAGAAGGCTTGCCAAACTTGCTGCGCTAGGCGTAATAGTCGACTGCGAACACATGAGCAACGAACAAGATACGCGCTAACAGGAGGCGAACCGTGACCAGAGACTCATCCTGGTCTATCATCCATTCGGTGGAAACGTCCAACAGGATACGATATCGGCGCACCAGGGTCATGGTATTTCCGTTTTCATGAGGGAAGCCCCCCGTAGGCATAATAGCCAGGAAATGTTCAATACGATCCAAGATCGCGGGGCGGTAAGGAAGTTCCGGATCTGGGAGAAGTATGGAGGGTGCTTGCATGACAAAATACTAACGAACTTAAGGGCGGCAGAGCCCATAAAATATCTCTAGCTACTTGCAGGGTCGCAGCGACTTAGGAACTTTTACATGGGCGAAACAATCACGAGGGGAGGGGGCGACAACAACGATGCAATTAATATACGACGACATTGGAAATCAAGAATCTAAAATCTGTCAGTTCTGTGGCGCTACGGAGAAGGGAAGATCACCTTACATAAACGACATGGGAGGCGGAAGCAAATCAAGGAGCGGGCAACAGGAGGAGACGCGCCCCGTCAGAGGGGCCACGAAAGAGGCGACCACCGGTAGAAGAACGAGGAGACTGGTGAAGAAGGCGCGGTTAGACAGGAAAAGAAAGGAGTAACGGGGTAAGGACAGACGGACCAGATAGTGGCTTTCTTCCAGCAGCAGCTCAAGACGCTCTCGCGTGGAGGTGGGAGGAATTTGCTTTAATTAGCGACTGTCAGCAAAGAAGAGGGCGAAAAAGGCAGGAGCGCACCTGAAAAATGCGACTCCAGGCCTTCTCCATACCGAACTGCATCAGAGGTTTGCTATCCGACCAGATCTCACAGGCCGCACGCAGCAACTGGCAGCGACGACTTAATTCGAGGACGCCATCGTCCAGTTCTGGCACGCTGCCAGTAGGATAGTGGTGAAGAAAAGAGGTGACACGCTCTAGGAAAGTGGGAGGGTCCATCATGACGTGAGCACGATCACAGCGGGGAGTCCACACCAGGCCGGTCGGGCTGGTCATCGCGAAGACTGATGAGATCCAGTTGATGCATATGCAATTTATAGGACACGGCTAGAGTTAGAACGGCGACAGCGTGGGAGGACGTTTCACAAAGAACGAGGACCCTGACGAAGATACTAGCCAATGAGAGGCGCTTGACTCATGGTTGGATCGCGCAGAAAGGAAATCGCCATTCTAGACCTAGCGCTTATGCTCACCATCACCGAATAGCCACAAAGCGATCACTGGTTTTCTATTTCTTTATACGCGTTACTTCTTACATGGATCCGCTTATTTATTTACAGACAGTTCCTATTTTCTACTTAGGCTGGCGCGGTAATGGCTATTGGGCCGCGCCGGCAACAGGGGTTTTTGCGCCATGATGATCTACTGAGCGTTTCCCCTTTTTACTTATTTTCTTTTGATTACTTACAAACTGACGATTTGAAGCCAAGGGAAGCGTTTATTATAGGATCACATACTACAAAGTTCGTATCAAAAAGACTAAGTCCATAAAAGTTTAAAAGCGCTAAGGGTCGGCAACTACGGATCATACTCGGGAAGGGCGGGATCGCCCAAAGGAAGCAAGTCCCCGTCCTGGATCGAGTTACTCGCTTGCCACTCAAGCGCAGCTGTAATATCGTCATGAAGCTCGAGAAGGAGGCGTTCGCGACGAGCTAAGGTGGAAACACGAGGACGCAGGTTGGCAAGTTCGCGACCAACGGCTTCGGTCGCATCCTCGATATGGCGGAGTTGCTGGCGAAGGTCGGCAGAAGGGCGGAGAGGGGTAACAGGATAGGAGAACTCGTCCCCGAGCCAAGGGAAGGCGTCACCAGAAACTCGCATGGCGGGAGGGGGAGTCCAAAAGGGATCGAACTTATGGAAGGTTAGAAAAGGGGAGAAATGGGGGAACAAACAAAAACGGACGTACCCGGACAGTTACAGGCGCACGGGGTGTCCACTCATGGCGCTCGTCGCCGGGGGACATAGCTCTGGCGGAAGAAAGATGGATGCCGTAGGGAGGCAAGTATCTCCAGCGGCGATGACGCTCACCTTCCGGCACCAGGGTTCCTTCGGATTCCGGCGCCGCAGAAGTCTCGCGACTACTAGGAAAAGAAGAGGAGCTGTGGGGAGGAGTAAGGGACGGAGTAATAGGGAGAGCCACCGGAGTGTCGCTAGCCGCAACCGACTCGGGGGCAGGGGTAGCGCCAGCGTCAGACATAACGACATCTTCGGCAGCAGGGATAGCCACGACGACGGGAACCGGAGTGGGGGACCTATCAGTCAAGAAGTTAGCACGCGGAGAGAAGAGGAGTTAGGGAAATGCGTACTGGTTACCACTGGGGTCACTCTGACGAGGGTTAGCGGCGATAGGGGGAGTAAGGCGAAGCAGGAGAGCGCGTACCGCCAACAGCGCATCGGCATCAACAACGGGCTCAGCTTCATCATCATCCTCTCCCTCGGCATCCCTCTCAGTGCCTTCCCCCTCATCCGTAGAAGACTCGGTCGAAGACAAAACCACAGGCGTAGCGGGCGCTAGCTCGCGGCGCTTACCAGGGCTCTTGCCAGGCGACGCGACAACAGGCTTACGCTTCGAAAGGACGGGACGACGAGGAGAGCGAGCAAAAGGTGCCGCCACGGTAGTACCATCCTGAGTAGTCGGCAGCGCCAGGCTGGCTGCGCTGATTACCGTGGGTTGGTGAGTAGCCGCCAAATCACGTTGCTGCAGCACGAAGTCCCGGGCGTTACGAACCAACACTGCGCGCTCATAGTTCCTTTGCATAATGGCGTCCCTACCACGTTCACGAGTACGAATCCCGTTGAAAGCGCAGCCTCGTTTCAACGCATCGCACCGATAGCAAGGCAGAGACGCGGTAGGAAACCAGCAGCCCTCAGGGTCGTTCTCAGACCAACACTTGTCACACTAAGAAAGAACTTAGCGACGGCATGAACCTCCAAAGGGGCAAAACAGTGCTTACCGCGCCAATCTTTGCCCTAAACGCGCGACGCTCCAAGGGCGCAACGGTAACCTTCTTCTTGCCGCCCAGCACTTGGACACCAGCCGGAACGCCGGTATCAATGACGGTAGTATCACGGCGAAGGCGCAAAAGGTCGCGAAGCTCCGCGTCGGTGAACATGGTCTGGTTAGGCGCCTATCGACATTAACATTTAGGCGCTAAAGTCAAGCGACAACAAGCAAAGCACTTACGACATACAAAGGGGGAACACGAGCAGGGAGATTGATCTGGAAGGGGGAGAAGTCAGAAAAATGGAGTAAGGAAGATAGGAAAAGAACGCACGGTACGTTTGGGAGGAGAACTAGCACGAGCAGGAGGCGCTCGTTCAATAACAATGGCGAAATTACGCGGAGGACCGTGAGAAGTTGGGCGCGTCGGGCCGGGTCGTGGCTCGCTACGAGAAACGGCAATACGTTTGATGGCCGAATGGGGAGGGGCAGTACGGACGGGAGAAGCAGCGCTTGGGGCAGGACGAGTGGAAGAAGCAGCGCCACGAAAAGGGCTGCCAAGAACAGAAGGAGGCGGAACAGAAGGAGGGGCGGTAGGAACGGAAGGGACAGTAGAGGCCGAGGGGGCAGTAGGAAGACTGGCGACGGTGGGAGACGTAGCAACCGACTATTCAAGGATTAACAGTGGAAAAAGGGGAGAGGAGAAGGAAGGACTTACTTCGCTAACCTCGGTGCTAGCCAACAACGCGTCGATCTCGTCAGATAGGGAAGGAGCCTAGTATGGGCGCTGAACCTTAGCGCCACAACGCCAAAATCAAACTTAGAAAACTTACGAAAAGGTCCGCGAAAGGGCGCAACCAATCGGCACCCTCATACTCACGGTACCGGGCCACGCACCACTCGCGAACCTCGTCACCCCGCTCCCAGGAACTGTCGGAGCCGCGGACCACGAGCCAGCGCCGATAGAGTTGCATAATACCAGGGACGGTTTGTGGCGCATCGGCGGGACCGACAGACTTAGCGCGATCAAATAAATAGGAGGCCTTAGCCAGGAAATTGCGGAGAGCAGAGGCGTCGAAAGAAGAGGACATACTGGAAAGATGGGAAGGAAAACACGGGGAGGTGAAGTACGGAAAACGACTTTTTATAAGGCGCCGGCGGCATTATACGGACCGTAGCGCAGTCAAATTAACGACGGCGTTTGACTGAGGACAGTCAATTTTTCAGTTGGGGGGAGATGATAGGCTTCTACTCGGACTGAGCGCATCAAGGGACATTATAGGCCGACCAACACTTGACACGCTAAAGGCTCTAGCGACCAGCCTTGGGTACAGAGCAGCCCTAGCGCGGGCGCTCTATGGCAAGACTTATCCATTCATCTCAATCACCCGTATCAGCCCCTCAGCGCACTCCACTCAGTTACTTTGAAGACCAAGAAGACTCAGGACTCATAGCGCTAGCATAACGGCGGGAGGTGACTCTGACCAAACCCCGATCAGTACTGGAAGGAGTTAGCAATTGGCGCTGTCAATCACCGAGGCACCTCAATCAGAAGTCTAAAAGAATCAATGACGACAAGACAGGATACACGCAGACCCGACATTTAAATTTATCAAAAGATGGTACAATGTTTAGCGCCGGAATTAGCGCTCACGGCGTCTGTCGAGGATTCCCCGACCATACCCCGGGACAGCATGGCCAATTAAATTACATCAAAAAGTGAGCAAACTCGTACCACTTCTAAGTAGTTTTAGAGTCGCCGTTGGTCGCCGTCACCCATGTGCTGCAGGTCGCCGTTGACAGGTGGCCGTTAGCTACAGTCACGAAGAGAGGCGCTAATTGGTAGCGCCGTCAATGGACTTATTTTGGAAATAATGTAGCGCATAGTATAAAAACTAGCTACTTGCCATGTATATAGCAACGAATCGTAACCTCTTGAGCACCCAGTTACACTTAGCGTTCAAATCGCGCTAGCGTTGCCTGACTTCGCCACCAAGTTCGGCGCTAGCTTCGTCTATCTCGTCTTCGTCGTTTACGGTGCCACCTACGGGCACACTACGCTGCGCTATTCGTTTCTTTCTCTATAACTTCTCCTAAACTACGACGCTTACCACTTGCTAGGTAGCACCCGAGGCGCTATCGTCTAGCGCATCACCCTATCACCTCTGCTCGAGCACACCGGGACCCTGCCGGGACTCCTCACAAACCCGTACGCCAGGCGCTGGAGACGGCGTTGTACTGCGTATACGTCCAGCGCACCCAACCACAGTTGGCGTCATCACCGTGATCGGCACTGCTGATCAAATTAAGCGCCGGCATGCTTACTTAATTGATGTGGGCGCTTAACGCCCTTCAACTCCAAATAACGGTCAAGTGCCGCTAACTTGGAGCAATGGGAGTGTGGCTCCCATGTTGTGTCCCCCAGGGACCAACGTACCTCAAACTCGAGCGTGTTACGCTCAGTCCACCGGTGCCCAATTATGCACTCGACAAACCATTTGTCATTGTCTCGAGCCCCAAAATCATAGGGGCCTGGGGTTGCCCTGTTAGGGAACAGCGCATCGTCAGACGCGCTGTACGGTCGCAACAGCAACACATGAAACTTAGGAACGATGTGTCGTTCCTGTAATGCCAGAGGCAACTCCAGCACGTAGTTGGAGGTACTTGGCTCTGCGTCTAGGACGCGGTATGGGCCTACCCATTTTGGGCAGAGTTTACTCGCCCGTCCCTTTGGGAGCTTCAGATTACGTGTTGATAGGTAGACCAACACTCCTACTGCTATTGGCGGGTCTGCTCGCCTACGGTGATTGGTGTTTTTCGCCTGAAAGACTCACGCCTCTATGATGGCGTCATGCGCTGCCACAATGTTCTCCAGGGCCTGCCTGGCGAACTTGACAACTCCGCGGTGAGCCACTGTATCAGCACGAACTTCGTGCAGCATGGAGGGCAAGTACCCTCCGTTGAGTTCAAACGGCGCATACCATGTGGTATCTGAGATACTCGCGTTAATCGCAAACTCAGTGAGTGGACACCAGTCCACCCAGTCCCGTTGGTCAGGGCGAACAACTGCCCTCAAAATCTGACCTATACTGCGGTTAGCCCACTCTGTCTGCCCATCCGTTTGAGGATGGAAGGACATTGACATGAGGAGTCGCGCTCCTAGCAGTTTGTGGAGTTCTCTCCACCATTGAGACGTGAACTTTGAGTCACAGTCGCTCACAATGGTGCTAGGCAGCCCATGCAGCCTAACGATCTCCCTCAGGTGGATCCACGACAGCTCCTTAGCCGTCAGCGTAGTTCGCACCGGTATGAGGTGCACCATGCTCGTCATGCGGCATATGACTACCCAGAGGTAATCAAACCCTCTGGACTCGGGAAAGGGACCTACGAAGTCCATTCCGATTGAATCCCAGGGTTTCACCGGCACGGGTAGCTGGTGTAGCTTCCTGGGAGGGGATTCAGGGGGCAACTTTTCCCTCTGACACGCTGCGCATGACGCGCAAAACTTAGTCACTTCTTGGGCCATACGTGGCCACCAATACCATTTCCGGATGTAGCCCAATGTCTGGGCGGCACCAAAGTGCCCCACCAGGGCATGGGCCTGGTCCAAGACCCGCATAACAATGGTTCGCGTACGGGGGAGGCATACCACTGCCACCCCTTGACGGTTCTCCGTCGTGATGAGTCCACCAGGCTCATGCCTGAACCGAGGATGGTCGTCAGGATTGGCGATTATCTTGGTGAAGAGAGAATCATCGCCATAATCCTGCACCACCTCCTGCCAGAAGTCGTCATTGACCAGGCTAGGAGGCTGGGATGAAGGCATTTCGCCTTTGAGCATCTCCGCAAGCGTAACGGGTACATCGTGGCGCTCGTGCTTCTTAGAGGACGCCGGGTCCATGGCTTCATGCTCCTTGAGCAACTGGGCGGCTACATCCCGCTCTTCACGCTGCTCTCTGAGGCAAGTGCTTTGCCTCCGTTCATCATCACGCATAGCGTGTACTTCCAGGACATGCTACTTGAGCTCCTGGTATTGGTGGAGAGGGAGATCCTCTCCATCTGGGTCTATGCAGCAGTCTGCCTGCACATACTCATGAGGCTCGTGAGCCTCCCCGACTACATCACTCTCAAAGTAGCGTGACAAGCAGTCTGCCACTTTGTTGAGTTCACCTTTAACATAGGTGATGTCGAACTGGTATCTCGACATGTAGTCTATCCACCATTGCTGACGCGGCGACAAGTTCACCTGAGTTTTAAAGAACTCAAGGGCCTTGTGGTCCGTTATGATGTGGATGGGGTATCCCATCAGCTTATCCTCCCACTTGAGGAGGGCCTCGAGTATGGCAAGAGTCTCCAGCTCGTGCACCGCATAGTTTTGCTGGGCCGTCGTGAACTTCTTTGACATGAACCCTGCTGGGCGGCACGTCTGCCAGCTGCTTCCCTGGCCGTACATGGCTCCGACGCCTGTCTTGGACGCGTCGCAAATGAGCCATATTGGCTCATCCCGTCTAGGGTCGATTGGTCGAATCACCAGTGTCTTTGTACAGATCCGTTTGACCATCTCGAAGCACCGCTGGTGCAATGGCCTCCAATTGAACGGTGACCCGTTCTGCGTCATGGCCATAAGTGGCCCAGTATAGGCTGTGACATCGGGCAAGAAGCTTGATATGTAGTTGACAAGGCCAACGAATCGTTGGATGTCATTGTAGTTTCGGGGCGTGCGCCACTCCCGAATACAATCGAGCTTGTCCTGATCAGGGTGGATACCCCGCTCATCTATGACATGCCCTAGGCAGTCTATACTCTGAGCGTAGAGCTCACATTTTTTCCACTTCAAGTACAACTTGTACTTGCGCAGTTGTTCGAATATGACTCTGAGGTGCTGCTCATGCTCCTCCATAGTATCCGAGTAGATGAATATGTCATCTAAGTAGACGTGCATGAAATGTCCTATTACGTCTCGGAAGATAGAGGTCATTAGCCTCTGGAAAGTTGCTGGAGCATTGCAGTCTCCAATCTGCATTATATTGCTCATGAATGTACCCATGATCAACGCAAATACGGTCTTGGGTACGTCCTCGGTGCGAATGCGCACCTGCTCGTAAGCATCAGTAAGGTCAATCTTTGAGCGATACTTTGCCCGAGCCACGTCTTCCCGGATCACCTCTTGATCTGGTAAAGGAGTTACATCCTTTATGGTATTGTCATTGCGCTGACGCGCATCAAGAGCTGTTCAAAGGGTTCCATCCTTCTTCGGGATGCACAATAACGGTGCGGCTTGAGCGGTGGTGCATGGGGACCACCATTGAGCATTCAAGTAGCAATTAGTTTTATCACGTAGTTGCTCCTGGAGGGCGCGCGGGCAGCGCGGCAAGTGGTACTTATACTGCTTGTTCTCGTCTATGAGATTAATCTCATGGTTCACCTCCCGCCATGGCGGGAGCTCCTCCTTGGTCCCATTGACCATGTCAGCAAATTCTTCTTGCCATTGCTGATGCAACCGAGGGATATCTTCCTCACGAAGGCTTGTCGCCTTCTGCTTCCCCTTCATACGTACCGGGGGAAGTACTTCCACCGTCTCTGAGGGTGGCCGAGGCGGCGGTGCATACTGCTCGCGCAATGCAAGCACTCAATTGACACTGTCATCGGGTATATGTAGTCTCAGCGGAGCACCCGCTGCCGCTGCCTTATAAGCCATGAGGCTTCTTCCCTCACGTACAAGCAAGTACGCTACGGACACCTCGTCCAGGGCTGGCTGGCAATACGCTGGGTTGATGGTCATCCGTCTCTGGTGCGCATTTTGCACACACGTGGCTGCCACCAGCTCGTTCCACTCTTGCAGCATTCGGGGGTCGTATGCCCAGTCGTACTCCGGCAGGGGGGCTGGTTGCTCCCATAGGGACCGTGTGTCCCCCTCTACTGAGGCTTCCGCCTCTCGGATGCTGTTTTTCAAGTCTTCCAACTTGACTCGTGAGGACGTAGGTGGACATACTGATACGATGCTGTACCAGCAGTCAGGGACACAACATGCACCAGAAGTCAAAATAAACATTTAATTATGGGCTGAAAACTGTAAGCCTCCTGGTAGCAGTCTCAACAAATTATATCTCCAAAAACACCCCAATAAATACACAGACAGTACAGAACAAAGGGCAGGGACCAGCTCAAGCTATCAACTCAACAATAGTCCAACCACTGTTATGGGGAGGGGAAGCATGGGAGCTGGCAGAGGTGACAAAAGGGGATCAAATTGTGATGATCTAGATCAAGATCTGATCTGACAATCCCCAATTTGATATGACTGAAAGGGGAAAGGGAAAGAAGCATGGAGGGATGTCAAAAGAGATGAATAGAATGGTGGCACATGCATTGAATGGAGGAAGGGAGGGATGAATGGAATGGTGGCACTGAAACATGCATTGAATGGAGGAAGGAAGAGATGAATGGAATGGTGGCACTGAAACATGCATTGAATGGAGGAAGGAAGAGATGAATGGAATGGTGGCACTGAAACATGCATCACCAAAATGGAAAATGGAACAACAAATTAGGTCAGGAATGCTGGGAGTTGACAACAAAAGAGTCATGTGTAGATAGTGGTCTGTGCACCAGAAAAACAGTATAAATAGCCCAAGTTTAGTAGAGAATAGACAGGCAATTGATAGGCAAAGGCTCGGTGGTTCCCAGGGAGTGAATCACTTAGGCTAGAGTTTATTGAACACCTCTCATTGGAAGTCTATTGGTAGACAAAGGCTCGGTGGTTCCCAGGGAGTGAACTGCTTAGGCTGGAGTTTATTGAGAACCTTCTTCTGCCCATCAGGATATTTGATATTCTGTGAAGCACCCAATACATCAAGTTTTTCTGGAGTTTATTGAGAACCTTCTTCTGCCCATCAGGATATTTGATATTCTGTGAAGCACCCAATACATCAAGTTTTTATTATCAAGCACCAGTGTGGATTAGAGGTCACTTTCTAAAACTTCAAGAAAGCCCCAGAACTATCAGTACTACTTGCAACCAAGTACTACAATACATCCACTGAGTCCTCCCATCGTCTCGCCTTTCAATGGCGCTTGTCTGGAGGCTTTGCGCCTCGAACGTCAGGAGCGATTATTCGCTCGTTGCTCCTCTCGGAGGCTTGATACTCCTCCTCACTCATCATTACCACGTTGTGGTCTGCGCTCAGTCCAGGCATAGCCTGCACTTCTTCCTCCACATCCTCCACAGCCGGCACTCTGCACCGGCCCAGTCATGGAGAGTCCTTGCGTTTCTCCGTAGTGCGATGACGTCGCAGACAATTATCAGTGTCGTCTGCTGTAGCTCGTTTGGCTGGGATCACTTTCCCATTCACTAGTACCTGACATTGGTCAAAGTCTAGTATGACTTTGTTACGCCGCATGAATGGTGTTCCCAGTATCATATCGTAGTGATCAAAGTTCGCTACATCCATGTATTCCCGGCTATGTGAGCCCAGCATTTGGACATTCATATTTGTCCCATACTGCACCATGGCTCGGCTCCCTACGGTGCCCAGCTGTAACGCCAATGGCGTATCCAACTCCTGCACGGATATTCTGTACACATGGGCGAACTGGGGCGTTATGCCCGATGTAGTACTCCCAGAGTCCCATAGGGTCCATGCCTTGTGGCCGTCTACGTCCACATACGAGACCAGGCACTCCTTGTCTGCTTGTTTCAATGTAGGGTGCTGCAAAGTGCCCTCTGCACGACAAAGGGTCACCTTCTTCATCTGAACCACGTTATTCCATTCGGAATCATTTGTGGACGGCCAATCCGTCATTGCCGCTAGGCACTCAGAGTCGCTGTCGCGACTGTAATACTCATTGTCGTAGACGTCGTCATATACGTCGACTGTGACGTACTCCTCCCCCTCCACGACCACACTCTCGGGCTCGGCGCCCGATGCCTCCTCTGGGGGCTCCTGGTCGTTTGTGGGGTGCTCTGCCTCAGAATCGGCAGATACGTCTCCATCACTCCCACTTGCGGCTGCAGTATGTGCAGCTCGAAGGTGGGCGCGGGGTGTATACCCCTTCCTCAGGGTTCCTGGCTTCGCAGGGCAGTTGGTAGTGTAGTGGCCAGGTTGGCCACATGCGAAACAAGTCCCCAACTGCCCCGGTGGGTTGGCTGGCTTGAGGTCCAGCCTTGGTTTAGGACGTTCTCCGTCCAGTGCCCGCTCTGGGCGTGGGCAGCTCCGCCCTCGGTTCACAGTAGGGGTTCTGTGCACAACAAACCGCGTGTTGCAGTCACGATCCAAATCGGTCTTTTTGGCCAGGAAGGTCCCCACATGCTGACCCCATGAGGGTGTCCCACCAGGCGGTAGTTGCCTGGGTCCCCCTTTGTGTCCACTCCGATGTTTGTAGTGGTTAGCAGTCTTCAGAGACTGCTCATACCGGATGGCATATGCCACAAATTCTTCCACATCATTGACTTCTGGGGACAATCCGTCCTCACGTATCAAATAGCGGCGCATGTCCGCTGGAATGCCATCCAAGAACGTTTTGAGCATTGTATACCCGTCCGGGTATACTGCCATGTTCTGGGCATGATCATTAAGGGTATCATAGAACCCTTGTACTCCCAACTTCTCGGTGTACTTGGCGGACTGGAAGTCCCGCCGTGCATCCTGGAGCGTTGAGGGGTGTACGAATCGATCATATAGTCCTGTAAGGACTCCTTTAAACGTCCAGTCATATTGGACACGGTTGACGTGCAGTACTGCCCATCGAAACCAACCCATGGCCTCTCCGGCCAAGAACTCAGGCAGAACAAAGATTTATTCTCGTTCTATACGGTCACCTCCGTATAAGCACATGGCAAGATGGGTGCATACATCCATCGCCCAATCTTCCAGGTCACTGAACTTGGACGCGCCTGTATAGGTGCAAATGTGCCTACTGTCTGCTTTACGCAGCTTCACTCCATCTGGTAACCATAGTTACACCCAGGGCATCATCGACTACTCGATGCAGGCGATCGTGCATGGCTTCACGATGCATTTGAATGGCCTCGGGGATCTAGTCGCCAAATCAGCGGCATGGGGAAGTGACTTCCCCCATCCACCTTGCGGAGGATGTCCCGAGCCTCCTTGACTGTGGGCATAATTGCCCTCGTCTCGAGGAATCAACCTAGGGCCGTCATCCCAGCCGTTACCAGGGACATCACGTCTCGTGGCGCCATCTCGATCGGGGAAGTCTCCTCGATCATGATCGTTGCGCCGCCCTGGACCTGGAGAAGCTTGATTCTCCTGACCCTGCGTGACGAATTGACGACGCATCTCGTCAATGGGCTTAGTGCCCTCAAATACGATGCCCTGATCGTCGATAAGGGACTGTCCCTTAGTCCTGAGGTCGCCATTGCGCATACGTTGATACGCGACTCTGTCGCTCAACGTTTCGGCCATGGGCACGCGCGGCATCACGGATGCCTCGCTCTCCACTTTGAGCACAGTACTATTGTGCCCATCCGGACCTGACATATCTGTCCTACGGTCTTGGTTACGCATGTGCGGGGGCTCCTCACGCCACCCTTGTCCTGCTGGAGTATAAAAAGTACTCACCGGTCTTACTTCAGGCACTTCTTGCGCCCGTGCTAGTGCCTCCACTAGCTCGATTCTGACGTCTTGATTGTGTCGTGCCGAGCATTCCTCGGACGTGTGGCTCCAGGGGGTCGAGACCCCCGATTGCCGTGTGGCCTTACGCTGCACATACATTTGCAGCTCCATAGTGAGCACTCTCACCATCAAATCAGTATATTTCGTACTGAATACATTGGGCACTTCGTGCCCTTGTCGCCTAAGTGCTACTATATGGGCTGACGCATAGCGCTCGAGTCGCGCTTGGGTGGTGTATTTCATCACCTCTGGGTGCAAGTCCCAGAACACCCGCAAGCGCACGGTGTACGCGGTTTTCAGCCGCTGTTCCTCTGCTCTGGCGTCGTCGTCACTTGACGACTCCATCACCTCTGGAAGCTCTACACCCTCCGAAGCTTCCTCCACTGCTGGTGTGCACGGGAATCAATCTTCCGCGCGGTATACTTCAGGCCTTGCAGCCTCCTCTGGTACCTCTTCTAAGCGGGCTTCCACTACTTTAGAAGGCATTGGACCCGCTGTGGACCGCCTGGTCCCACTGCTCCCGCTCGCTGGGAGGGCTCTCCCAGTCCGTACTGACGACTCGGCGTCTCCTGGGGCGCCATAGGTGCCGGTTGACTGTCGGCCGTCCTGCAGGGGTCCTTTGGAAGCCAATCGGCTAGACCGTCATGGTCCTCCTGGCAGCTGCGTAACTGGGGGCGTTAATCTCCCGGGCATCTTATCCTGGAGGCGTTGCGGACCGTCCTGCTGTGAGCTTTCAGCTCTCCGGGCCTCGCTCTCATTTCTGGCCAGGTCGGTACTCTGACCTCGGTCTCGAGCCTTGGGTCTTACCTGACCCGCATTGGACGCTGACGCGTCCTGGGTGTCTGCTGGGTCTCCCCGTAGGTCGTGGGCATTTCGCCCGCCGTCAGTGGGCGCTGCAGGTATGGGATTACTCATTGATCCCCTGTTTGAAATTTGCACGGTGTGGCTGTGCAAGAAGCTCGAGAAGCTGATAGAGTTCTGTCAACGAACTCAACAACTGACGTCGGATGCTAGGCAATAGATCCTAGCTGGCGGATTCAAAAAAATGTAACGAAGTTACAGGGATTGTGAGAGCTTAGGTTCACACTGCACAGAATCAGACCAGTCCGGTCTATTGACTATGTAGTATAAACACAAAATAAGCTGCTTTGTAAGCAGCAGGGTAAACTAATTATATACTAATGTAAATAATATTATATTATAATAAATATAATATAATATGTACTACTATACAGTAAGTAAAGCTATGTGGCCAACGCCACATAGCAGACTACGCTACAAGGCTTGAGGATGCTCCAGGGAGTATACAGAGCACTGGAGTTTGTAGGGTCAGTGGAGCAGGATCTCAGGCTAAGTCCAGAATACAGGAAAGAGGGAAGGTGGAGCCAGTAAGGGCAAAGAGGCAACAGGAAGTGATCAGTGAGAAAAACTAAGACCGGGAGACTGAGACCAGGAAACAGAGAGAAGATTGAAGTGAGACTTAGTGGACTGGGAGACTTGAGAGAGTAAGAAAGTAGATAGAGCAATTAGTACAAGATAGACAAGAAAGTATAGAGGCAGAAGTTATAGCAATATCAAGACTACTGTGATGGGCTACTGGCTACAAGTTAAGTACCTGTGCTGAATAAGCTCCAGGACATCCAGCTGAGGTCTGGGGTTGCATTCCATGTAGTTAGTCCTGTGCAGCATATAGTCCAGGTGCAGGTGTGGCATTTCTTGGACTAATCAGGGGGTGGTGTTAGGTGCCAGCATTGATCAGTCAGTTTAATGATGGGGTGGGGGTGCCAGGGTGTCAAGGAGCTCTGGCATGTGGGAGGGCTGTTGCAGGTCAGATGTCCGGAGTGGGTTCAGGGTTTTGGGCTGGTCTTAGGGGCTGGCATGAGGTGTCAGCTATGACAGGAGGGGTTTTGACAGCTTTGAGAATGGGCACTCCTGGGCAGAGAGTGATGCTGCAGAAACCCACTCCTTGATAAGGAGGTTCAGGGCTGAAGCAAAGAAGTTAGAGAGGGTAGTAGAGAATGAAGTGTTGGTGGATAAATTCATGGGGCTCCTATCCTAGCTGAACTGGTGAAAGAAAGGTTAATCCACAAGCATAGACACTACCAAGATCCAACTTGCAATAGGCACAAAGACAACAAGTATGATTTGTCTGAGGTGCTTGCAGTTGTGACAGCTCTGGTAGATAGAACTGCAACAAGGAGACCTATGGGAAAAACTACCACCAAGGAGGTGGCTGGTGTAGCAGTTAAAAATGAGAAAGCAGAGGAGAGAATAGCTCATCTACAGGACTCTATGGTAACTATGCAGGGCCACAGTGGCTCAGCTGGCACCATCTGTCAGGGGACCCCTCATTTCTTCCTTCTTTCACTCTCCTTTCATTCATTCTCTTATTTCTTCTGTCATTCTCTCATTTTACTGTTTTTATTCTTTCAACACTATCTGTTAGTACTATTCTCAGTTGAGGTGCTCTGGTTCTTTAGCTATTATTCAGACAAGTGTGGATCTTTCAGCACCGCTTCCAGACTGCTTACATAAGCCAGAGTTTGCCTTTCTGACTTCCAAAGTCCAGAGTTTAAGGTTTTGTTGCACTGTACAGTTGTTTTCCATGCTTCAGAGGCCCTAGAAGCATCCAACCTGGCATAGGAAGTCTCTAGACTTGTTTTCTTTGGATCTCCCTCTGCCAGGTAAGTAGTTATTATGATATTGTTAGTATATACTCTAATATACTTTGGATCTTCCTCTGTCAGCTATGTGACTGAGCCATAGCCTCCAGAGGTCACCCTTACACCATCATGGTCCCCAGGGGGTTACATAATCTTCAAGTGGTGAGAGCTTAGGTTTGAACCACATCTGTGTAGAAAACACTTTAGACATCATATAGGTTCTTCAATGCCACCAGGCAGCCACTGCCTGCACATGCTGACTAGAGAGGCTTTGTTGTGCAGGCTGAATGTGAGCAACCAATCAGCACATGACATGATGAAGCCATGTGGCCACTAGTCTTGTGTCCAACCAGGAAAAGAGAAGGGTTCTCCAGTGCAGCAGAATTGGAAGAGGCAACTTGCTGACCAAGCAAGCTATGGCATGGATAGGCAAGGAAAATAAAATGTCAAAATAGTGCTATAGCCCAGGCTGCCAAAGTATTGTGTGGCCCATTTGATTGGAATTGGCTGGGAGTTCATAAACACTGTCTCATGGGTCTGCTGATCCAAATCATTGCTGAAAAAAGAGTAGGAGGGATGATGCTTTTAAAAATAATTGTCTGGGACTAAAGGAGGTTAGAGTTGTGGAGCCTTGGCCTTTCAGGGCAAGCATTGCTGAGTATAGCTAGGTTTAGAAAATCAGGAAGGCATGATAGTGGCAGATGGGTTAGGGATTTATAGTAGGAAGTAGTATGAACACTGCTTTGGTTGGGCTGAGGAAAATTCCAACCTACTCTATCTACACAAGTGCTGTGAGGGATACCTGGGATGACATGTTGAAATGCATCCAGCATGAAGAAGCAGACAGGTTGGGAGAACTGAAAAAGGGCTTTAAAAAGCTGACAGAAATCATGTTAGTTTTAGTCAATACCAGACACTCCTAGTCCTGGTGAGGGGCAGCAAGTAGGGACAAAGGATTTTTTACCATTTAAGAAGGGTGCTTCTTGATCTGTAACCACCATCTTCTCACCATGGGAAAATGAACTTTCATAGGATTTGGACAAACACTAAGACAGAGGGAGTATAGATTAGAGGTATTTAGCACATATACAAAGCTACTTTTACTGCATATGCATCTGTGAGCCTACAACCTGCACCAAGATGCCAGCAAACAGCAGAGGAATGATGCTATGGGCAACTATGCAGAGAGCCAGACAACTGAATGGACCATTGGCGATGTGCAGCATCCCCACTGAACAAGAAGCAAGAACAAAGAGCACAGGAGTGACCGACATAAACGAGGCAAGAAAGTGGCTTAAAATGAATGGCCACATAGACAACATCAGCGACACCATAGAACTGGGCACACTGAAGAATGTACTGCTCCAGCTGGCAAGACATGCTGATATGACAATGGAGATAAGAGATGGGCTGAGGGCGGTGGCCTATGGACTGGATGCCAACAGTGCAGATGCAATGCAGAAGACAGTAGCGAAGGTAATGGAGAAAGCAATGGAAAACTGCAAGGAGATAATTGGAGAATTGATGGAGAAGATGGTGAAGTCAATAGAGAGCATAGTAAACCAAGTGAGGGAGACAGTGGGAAGAGTGGAGGAGAGGAGAGAAGAGGAAAAGGCAGAGCAGGCAAGTAAAATGAAGAGAGGAGGGAGCACAAACTGGATAGGGAGAACCTATGCGGAGGTCACACAAAGGGTGGAACAAGAGGACATTGACCACAGAAACAGGAGCAGATCCTGTCAAATGATTATAGACAATGCACAGGGGGGGGGAGATGGGGGGGACTGACTGAGAGGGAGCTCATTGAGAAGCCAAAAATAGTGAAAGATTTGATGGGTATCCAAGGCATAGACAGCCCCAAAGTTGAGTTCATCATGGCCTGCAAATTAACAAATGGGGGAATTCTGTATGAGCTTAGCAAGGTGGTTTGCAAAGGAAGAAGTATAAGCTGCCTTTCCAGACAAGTTCAGTGTGGAGGTGGTCATCAAGGACAGGACTTTTCTAGTGATTGTCGAATTTGTCCTGATTATTCTAGAGGATCAGGTAACAGACAAGCTGAGGGAGATAGAGAGCAGTAATGGTTTGCACAGAGGGAAACTAGCGTCTGGAAAGTGGGCTCAACCTTTGCAAGCAAGACATGAAAGTCAGAAGGTTGCACACTTGATAATGGCCTGCTCCTTAGTGGAGGGGGCAAATCACATCATACAAGACGGTCTGGCAATTGAAGGCAAGAGGGTTATAGTGAGGAAACTGGAGCAAGAACTGAGGAAATGCCTCAAGTGCCAGCGATATGGCAAGAGCCATTTGGCAGGAGAGTGCAGGCAAGAAAAAGACACCTGCACAATATGCACCAAGGAACACAGGATGAAAGACTGCAAAGAAACAGACCCTTCTAAGTTTACGTGTGTCAATTGCAAGAGCAGAGGCTTACGACATGACCACCCAGCATTGGCAAAGTCATGCCCAATTTTTGGGGAGGCAAAAGCCAGATTGGCATACAGGACATCAGAGGCAAAATATAAGTACTTCTCCACAAACCAGACTTGGACATGGGAGTGGATGGAGGGACACTGAGTGCAGGATAACACCAAACTATGGCTGCCAGAAGGAGTGGGGCAGGGGAGGCTAGCAGGAGGATTTAGGGGATAGGGGGGAGGAGACAGACCTGCATGAGCAATGAATGCAGGAGAAGGGAGCAAGGAAGAGGGATGCACACCAGGAGGCATGCAAACCACCCTCAACCAATTCAGATGGAGAAACACCCAGAGCACAGTGCCAGAGGGGCAAAATAAGCCCTGCAGGACCCAAGAGCAGCAGAGCTGGAGCGAGGAGGTTGATGAGATGATGAGCTTCCTGAACATAAGGAAAGGAGCAAGTGAGCAGTCTACCCAAAGCCTGTCTCAATGAGAGAGGGACAGGAGGGAGGGGCAAGTGGGGAGCACAAGAAGAGGAAATCACTAAGGATATAGCAAATCAACATGAACAAATCACTTACTGCTCAATATGCAGCACTGCTCACCCTGAGGGGAGACATCAACGTTTTATGCATCTAGGAACTATATTTTGATTTTAACAAGAAGTTGAGGGCTACTCAACTATGGCAACCAGTATATCCAAAGGGACACAATGAGAAGGAGGTGGAAAAAACAAGAGTGATAACTCTAGTGAACAGACAATTAGCAACGAGCACTTGGAAAAGGGTGGATGTGAAAAGTACAGATGTGGTGGAAATTTGTATCAAGATGGCAGAGCGGACAGTACAGATCTTCAATGTCTACAACAATGGGAAACATTCAAGAAGCATTCGAGCACTGGATTTTTATCTAAGAAGCATGGAGGGCCAGGGACAACAAGGGAGGAACAGAGCCGACATATGGGTTGGAGACTTCAACTAACACCATCCAATGTGGGACTATCTGAGTAATGGACACCTCTTTACAAGGGACAACCTGGATGTGGCAGAGGAATTGATAATCATACTTAATAGACATTGGATGGTGATGGCACTGAGACCAGGAGTGTCTACACTGGAGACAATGAGCATAAAGAATCTAATGAGGCCTGACAACATATTTGCCATGCACACAGCAACAGAATACCTAATCTGATGCAAAGTGTTGAGGAGCAAGACCTCACTGGGAACTGACCACTTCTCAATCATAACGGTGCTGGATCTAACTCCAGATGTGAGCAAGGAGACAAGGGGACAGAACTTCCAAAAAGTCCAGTGGGAGGAGTTTGAAGAGAAACTGGGAAAGCAGTTGGAGGGAATAATGATAGAGAGGATAAAGAGCAAGGAGGAGATGGAAAGATGGCTAAAGGAAGTTATGGAGGCTTTGAGGCAAACAGTAGAGGCAAAGGTATCAGAGAGGTGAGAAACAATATATGCCAAGAGGTGGTGGACAGAGGAACTGTTGACAATGAAAAGAAGAGTGGAGATGCTAGGCAGGGAATCAGACAGAGTGATCCACATCAGGGAACATCAGATGCATGAGGAATTTCAACAAGCAAGAAATAATTATAGCCAAGCTATCAGAAGGGTAAAGAAGGCCCACTGAAAGAAGTGGTTGGGTGAAGTCAATGCAAAAACAGTTTGGGATGCAAAGAATTTCATTGTGATGACACCATCGGATGGAGGACAAGCAAGGATGCCAATGCTGAGAAGAGACAGGAATGACAGAGGAGACAGTGCAGTCGCAAACAAAGAGAAGGTGGACTTGTTTCATAGTGCCTTTTTCTATGAAGCCCTAGAAATTGAGACAGCAGTGGATGATGAGGAGGAAGCGGAACCTGCCTTCACATGGAGCCCTATCACAGACAAGGAAATCTACACCGCTATTGCAAAGCTGAAGCCATACAAGGCCCTGGGCATAAGTGGGATTCCTAACATTGTCCTGATGAAAACAAAGTACACAATTGTACCATACTTGGGACCAATCTTCAGGGCAACCTTTGATCTGGAGGCTTATCCAGAAAGATGGAAAGTCTTCAAAACAGTGGTGGTAAAGAAACCTGGCAAGGATGACTACAGTAATCTGAACTCGTTGATGATGCCAACTGTGGTTGAGTGCACTGAATGTATATGCAGTACAATGCCATCTCCAGTGCCTGGCATACGTAGTTGTGAGGAGTCCTGACAGGGTCCCAGTATGCTCAAGCAGATGTAATAAAACAATGCACTAAATGATAGTGCCTTGGGTGCTACCTAGCAAATGGTAAGTGCTGTAGCTTAAGCAAAAATAAAAAGAAAAAGATGAGTAGCACAGCATAATGTGCCTGTAGGTGGCACTATAAATGACAAAGACAAGATAGACAAAGCTAGCACCCAACTTAGTGACAAAGTCAGGCAAAGTTAGTGTGGTTTGAACACTAAGTGTAACTGGGTGCTCAAGAGGTTACGATTCATTGTTATGTACATGTGAAGTAGCTATCTTATATACTATGCACTACTGTGTTTTTCAAGATAAGTCCATTTGTGGTGCTACCTCCTAGCACCTCTCCTTGTGATTCCTTCCAATGGTGACCTGTCAACGGTGACCCGTTGCACATGGATGACGGCGACCAATGGCAACTCTAATTTGACTTAAAATTATACGGGTCTGCTCACTCTTAATATAATTCTGATTGGCCAGTCTGTTCTGAGATATGGTTGGAAAATCCTTGACAGATGCCATGAGCGCTAATGTTGGCACTACTCATTGTATCAGTTCCTAACAGGTCCAGATGTCGAGTTTAAATATATTCTGTGCTGCTGTCATTGATTCTTTTAGACTTCTGATTGAGGTGCCTCATCAAATGGCAGCACCTACTGCTGACTCCTTCTGGAGATGATCAGGGTTTGGTTAGAGTCCTGCTCCTGCCATCGTATTAGTGCTATATATTCTGAGCCTCCTTGGTCCTTGAAATAGATGAATGGAGTGTGCTGAAGAACTGGTAACTGGTGATTAGGGTCAATGGATAAGTCCTGCAATAGAGTGACAGAGCTAGGGCTGCTCTATACCCAAACTGGTCACTAGAGTCTCCAGTATGTCAAGTGTTGGTTGGCCTATAATATCCCTTGATATGCTCAGTCTGAGTAAAAGCCTATCATTGTACAGACCGGTTGTACTACTTGATATGATCACAAAAGTCCTCTCATCATGTGTCAAAAACAAGTTAGCCTACTGGGTGGAGAAGAAAAACTTGCTTCTGAAATACCAATTTGAGGGCTGCCCAGGAAAATCAACAACTAACTTGCTCCACATGCTGGTTACATTTATTAAGAATGCATGGCAGAGGGAAAAGAAAGTTGTAGTGCTGTTTATGGATGTGAAGGGAGCTTTTCTAAACACAGTACCAAAAGTCCTAGCAAAAGACATGTGGAGAAAAGGGATACTGGAAGAAGTGGTCTTGTAGTTTGAGTGCAAGTTGGAAGGGAGGAGAACAGTGATAGCATTTGACGATTTCACATTGCAAAAAATCCTGGTAGAGAGTGGGCTGGACCAAGGCTGCAATATCTCAGGTCTATGTTACAATTTTTACAACACAGGACAAATTGAGGAGGCAAGGGGCAAGGACAGAGAATTGGCAGGATCATTTGCAGATGCTGCATACGTGGCAGTGGAGAGAGACAACATGGAGGAGGCCATGAGAAAGGTGGAGAATATGATGAGAAGAAAGGGGGGAGCAAGCAAGTGGGCAAAGACACATTATTTAATATATGAAATCAAGAAGTTTGTTGGAATGTGATTTACGAGAAGAAGAGAGAGGGATGGGAGGAGACAAGGGAGGATGAAACTGGCAGTGAGGCTGGGAATTACGGTGAACAGAGCAAGAATCAGGATGGATTCAGCACACAAGTTTCTGGGGGTCATCCTGGATCAGAACCTACATTTTAGAGAACATGCTGCATACGCACATGGAAAGGGAACAGCGGTAGCCATGCAGACCAGGAGACTAGAAAGGACAAATGGGGGAGTGAAGGGAGCTATCATGAGGAGGATGTATAAAGCAGTGGTGGTACCTAGCATGCTGTATGCTGCAGATGTCTGGTGCATGCCGGATGTGGAGGAAGGGGGTAAAACTGCAAAAAAATCATGCAGCTTCATAGCAAAGCTAGGCAGAGTGCAGAGAATGAGTGTTGAGAATGACTCTGATGGATATGCTGGAGGCACATGCAGAAGTGATGCCAGTACCTATGAGAATCAAGAAGGCATGCATATTAGCTGCAGCATGCATAGTCTCATTGCCACAGATGCACCCATTATACAAACTGGCAAGGCGCATAGCCAGGTTTGTGAGAAGGCACAGAGCACTACTGCACTACATAATGAAGGCACTGGGGCACCACCCAGATGACATGGAAACCATAGCAATAGTTCGACACCCACCTGACTGGAAATGCCTGATCAAGGTAACAATAAATGGGACAGTGGAGGAGGCAGAGGAGAGAGAAAAACATAATGAAGCAGAGATAAGGATTTATTCAGATGGGTCAGGCCACAAGGGAAGAATTGGAGCTGCAGCAGTTCTTTACCAAAAATTCCGGCGAAAGGTCAAGGTAATGAGAAAGTGTTTGGGGTCAGACAGAGACTACATGGTGTTTGAAGGAGAATGTGTGAGGCAGCTGCTAAGCCTCCAGTTACTAAGGAGGGAGGAAAAAAGAAGAAGAAGGATCAGAGATGCAACACTGGAGACAGACAATCAGGTAGGAATGAAAGCAGTAGAGGATGCAGGATGGAGGATGGCCAGATACCTAGTAATACGTCTGCCTCACTTGAGGCAGACAAACAAAGTTGAATAAAATCCCAATATACCCTATAGAAACACCGAAAACTGTAGATGTGAGTCAAAAGCTGTAGACCCAGGATGACTTACCACCAAAAAGAGAACCAACCCTAGCAGACCACGCAAAGACAAAGTCCCAGTTAGTAAGAGGTAAATGTAAGCTAAGCCAGCTGCAATCAGGGTTGATGAGGCGGCAATAGCCGACGAGTGGCAGTGTTTGATAAGGTGGAGATCTCAGCATCATCTCTAAGATTGACTCCCCATCAAAAACTGCCATCATCGATCACTATGCCCATCAACCTATTGTGTCATCTTCACAATGCACTGCCTCTCCGCAACCCCAGCAAACTGACACAAAAACCCATCCATCGCAGCTACAGAATGAAATGGCAGAAGAGAAAGAGCAGAAAAGTGAGGGGAAAGAAACAAAACAGAGTTTAGCCAATGGAATCTATAGAACAATGTTTAGCCTCACCAGGTGACGGCAAATGCAGCTACTGGTGCCCAGACCTGGCAACCAGCAACACTAAACAACTGAATGCAAAAATAGCATGAATACCTCAGCCATCATGTAAAATACATAATGGTCCATGCATAGGAAGAGGCGATATAAAAGAAGGGTAGAAATGGGGGAGTCAGGCAAGCAATTGCATTGCCATGGCTTGGAATCCCCAGGGAGTGGATCTCTTAGGCCTAGAAGCATTACAGTAGCTTTGGGTTTTAGTTTTAATACTATTTTGTACCTACCTTTCAAGTGTGACTTTTTATTAAAGTTTACATTTCAAACTAAAAACAATTAAAATTACAACACTTTTACAACATGTACACACATGTAACTGAGTCTCCAGAACATTGTGAATACAAGTTTATATTTAACTTGAGACTTGCTTAATTTTGTTTGGGCAACTTGAAATAAATAAAAACTTCATTTTGCGTCACTAGTAGACAAGGTCATAAGTGGAATCAGGAGGGTTAAGAACATTGATGCACGCATGTGACTTGAACTGTACTGGACGCCTGTAAGGGCGACCTCTAGAGGCTGTGGCTCAGTGTTGGATGCCAGGGTTACACCGTAAGCAGCGTGTGGTCTAATATCCAAAAGGATCAATATAAATTTCATTTATACCTTATCTTACCCTGACACAGACAGAATAGATATATAACTAAGTACTAATCACATAACCCTCAGTCGAGTATACGAGACTGAGGGTGAGTGGTATACATACCAACGGACATGAACATTACTTACAATCCTACCCTAGTCATACTTACTTACTCATGTGCTATAGGTAGGATCAATATACAAGAGTCGAGTATATGGGACTGAGGTCATACTTACTCATGTGCTATAGGTCTGAACCTTTAACAGGTTATGGGCAAGTGCTGCATTGTACACTGACGTACAGATTCACGACCCTGACCTAGAAATTTTTTTTCTGTGTGGACTGACTGTTGCAGGTTTCACTCCTTGATTGCTGACATTATTGCGTGGCGTCTGCCCTGAGTACACGTGCTGTCTCTATTGCTTGTTTATCTACCCTTTTTGTCTTGATTGCGATCTACTATGCCCTCCCCTCCTTCGACTGACACGAGTACCAGGGGGCATTCCCTGGTCACCCCTACTAGTGAAGAAGTTGAGATGCGCTGGATTGATGGCCTAACGCTGATTGTCACACAGATTAAGGTTTCCCTTCACTATTCTGGGGAATTATTAGCAAAGGATGATGGAAAATGGACGCCATGGTCCAAGTCTATGAAGCTTGAGCTTACCATGTCTGGTCTATATGAGTATATCTTTGATCTCCCCGATGTACCTGACAAGGTGTTCGAACTGCAAGCCCACCATAACTGGCAGGTGAATAACCGCCTGGCCTGTTCATTTCTGATGTTAGGCCTGTTGGAATCTGAGCGTAACTTGGCTGATGACTCTGTTGATGCGAAGGCCCTATGGGACTATTTACAAGCACGCCATGGTGGGGCTGGGCCAGTCCAACAAGTTTGCCTTCTGCAGGAAGCACTAACTACGAAGTGCTCACCGACAGAACCGATCACCAAGACAATTGACCGCATCTTTGAGAAGATTAACTGTGCTTTTGACGTTGAGACTGTCACAAAAGAACTCTTGCAATCCATTGCCGCCCTTTCCTCCCTTTCCGACAATCCTTTGTACGTGAGTGCCAGATCAATTATCTCTCAGGATCTTGCAGCTGCAACGGCTGCTTCTCTCTATGGTCCAGATGACATCCGTAGGTTTCTGGAGAATGAACAGACACTCTACACTGCTGACAAGGGCCTACCTGACACGCTGCCTGCAGCGCTGGCAGCCCATCAGACTAACAGATGTGATGACTTGGTCTGCAAGGCATGCAAGACACGAGGATGGACTGTTTTTACGGGACACACCAAGCCTTGGTGTATCTTAGAAGGTGGTGGCATGGCTGGAAAGACATTAGATGATGCAAGGACAGCACGCCTGGCTCATTACAAAGCAAAGAGGGAGAATCGAGATAAGAAGAAGAGCATGACAAAACTCACTTTTACTCCAGCAGGCAGCACGGCATTCACCGTCGAGGGAGATGCAGATACCCTAGCTGCGTACGTCACAAGTCAAACTGGCAAGACCCCAACTACAGCTGTGAAGGGGGAATTTGCAGGGCTAGCTTCGGATGAGATCCCAGGGAGCACCACCCTCGAGGTTGCTGAGAGTCTCGAAGTTGATGCATGGGTTGTGCTGGAGGAGGAGCCAGAAACTAGCATTGACTGGAGAGATTATACAGATGGCGATACAATGCTTTCCAGCACTACCACCACCCTCGACACCTACCCTTTCTATCTAGACTCCGGCACAACAATCCACATTTCACCAAATACCTCTGACTTTGAATTTATGACACCTAGTCCGCACAAACCAATCTGAGGAGTAGGTGGATCAACAATTTTTGCCACCGCAGTAGGAAGAATCCGCTTACATCTCACCGATGGTTCCCACCTCACTCTGGACAATGCATTACTCATTCCAAAGGCCACTGTTAGATTGTTGTCAATAAGTGCCATGGCAAAGAAGGCTGGAATCTTTACAACCTTTAGTGACACTAAGGCAACATTGTTTACAAAGGTTACGAAGAAGTTAATAGCAAGCGGAACACTACTTCCCATGCGGAACTTATATGCGCTGAATCTCCAAAGTGAATCTGCATTCTCCATCCACTCATTACCTAATATCACCACATGGCACCGTCATCTAGGCCATGCCAACTACCAGACAATCATTGATATGGCCAAGTCCGGGATGATTGAAGGTATGCCATCCACCTTCCCTACCAAGCCAACAAAATGTGACGAGTGTATTCTTGGCAAGCAGACAAGAACACCAGTCCCAAAGGTTAGGGAGGAGGGCATTGGGCATAGGGCAACGCGACGGCTAGGAATTGTCTGGGTAGACTTGACTGGAAAACAAGATATAACATCACGCACTAGGAACAATTACATCATGAATATAGTTGATGACCATACAAACAAGCCATGGTCCATACCGCTAAGACTGAAGAGTGATGCGTTTGGTGAATTGAAAGCCTGGATACTAGCACGGCAAGTTGAAACAGGACTCAATGTTAGAATCTTACAATCAGGGAATGACTCTGAGATCATTGCCAAAGAGAACGAAACGTGGTACTGCTCTCAAGGCATTATGACTCAACATGGTGCAGTATACACGTCAGCGCACTTAGGACGTGTTGAACGGATGCATAGAACTCTTATGGAAAAGAGTATTGCAATGTGTCTATATGCTAAATGCTTACCATTCCTGTGGGATGAGTTCTACCTTACAGTGGCTCACTTACATGGCAAAACGAAGACGTCAGCCGTGAACAATGTCACTCCGGATGAGTTATGGTATGGAATACGTCCAAGCTACTCGTATATCCGTGAAATTAGTTGCCATGTTTATGTCTTAATCCTCGGGAAACACAACCCAAAGATCTATGAGAGATCTATTGAATGTGTACTTATTGGCTACGATTTAAAGGCTAAAGCTTACAGATGTTATGATTGAGCCACAAAGCGAGTCTACAGCACGTACCATGTCAAGTTTATTGAACACCATAATGACAATGCCACCGATGTACAAACCCATCCGCCCGCATATCAAAACCTGCCTGAGGTACCAACAATCGAGTCTATTTCGAGAGGTGCAAGAGATCAGCCATACATTATACCAGATGACGATGAAGCACCTACTCTTAGTAACAGTAACGATGCCGACCAAGCACCACCACGACCAGAAATACCTGCTGACCCTCTACCAGAACACAATGAACAAATGATAGAAAATAACGAACCCATCCAAGATCTTCCCTGCAGATCCACGCGAGTTCCGATACCAACAGCGAGAAGCAAGCCTGATGAAGTACTTGAGACAAGGGTACAGAGAGCTGTGAGGGAATCAAGAGAATCAGCTGAACGAATCCGAGCACAGAAAGCAGAGCACCGTCAGGCAATAGATGAACTTCATCGTGAGAGAGGTCAAGATCATCAGGATGCCGCAGAGGACAACCTCAATGTTGACCAACTCTTGGCAACACTGAATGCAATTGAAGATGAACCTCCCATAGAACCCGGCAATGTAGACCCACAAGTCCCTAAAACATGGCGTCAAGCTCAAGCAAGTCCTGATGCATCGAGGTGGAAAGCAGCATATGTTGACGAACTTAAATCTCTGAAAGACATGGGAGTCTACAGGTTGGTACCAAGAGAGGAGGTACCTTCCGGCTATAGAATTCATTGTGGACGTCCTGTCTTTGCCCTTCCTTAAGCACAATGAAAAAGAGAATATTGTACGGTTCAAGGTGCGACATGTTCTACAAGGGTTCAATCAAATATACGGAAAGGAATATACTAAGACGACCTCACCGACTGCACGTGCAGAATCATGGCGTATATTGCTTCATCTTGCAGCAGCACAGGGCTGGGACGCAATGCAAATCAATGTTAAGACAGCATTTTTGTATGGCGTGTTGCCTGAGGAGGAGACGACTTAGATGAGCAACCTAGAGATTTTGAAGAACCTGGAAAGGAGGACTACATCTGCAAACTTGAGAGAGGGCTCTACGGAATGAAACAGGCTGGTGGGATCTGGAACCAAACACTGAATGAGAACATGGTCCTCAAATGGGGCTTCATGAGACTTGCCTGTGAGTCCTGTGTTTACTATAGGAAATCTGATCATGGGACAGTCATCACAGCTGTCCACGTTGACGATTTCTTGTCAATCGCAAGTTCCAAAGAAGCAAACACGCACTTTAAATCCCAATTACAGGAGACCTGGACAATTTCAGATCTGGGCTTACCTAGACAGATTGTGGGAATCGCCATAAATTGGGACACAGAGAGCCGTGCGGTTTATCTTTCACAAACACCCATCATCGACAGACTGATCTCTCAATTTGGACAAAAGGATGCCAATTCTCTATCCCTACCCATGGAACCAGGCCTGAAGTTACGGCGGACAGATTACTCTAAGCTTAGCCAGGAGGAGTGGGATAACATAGCCAAAATCCTGTATTGAAGACTGGTTGGAGGGTTAATCTGGCTGGCCATATCCTCGAGACCAGACATACAATATGCGGTACAACAATTTAGCCAATATTTCGATTCTTATTCGGTGGCACACTGGAATGCAGCAATATGGGTACTCCGTTATCTGAAGGGAACAAAGAATATGAAACTACGTTTGGGAGGGTCTTCTATCTCATTGACAGGCTTCACTGACTCAGATTGGGCGAATTGCCTCGACACTAGGCGGAGTGTTGGGGGCTATGCTTGGTCCCTGGGATCAGGCATTATTTCATGGGTGTCGTGCAAACAGAAGACAGTAGCAGCATCCTCCTGCGAGGCAGAATATATGGCAGCGTTTGAAGCAGCACAAGAGTGTATCTGGCTACGAACCCTTCTCCATGCGATCGATCACAATGTAGACAAGGCAACTACTATCCTATGTGACAACAACGCTGTGATAAACCTGTCAGAAGACCCCTTGCTCCATTCCCGAGTCAAATACGTTGATATCAAGTATCATTTCTTACGCGAACGAGCAGAATTGAAGGAACTTGTCCTACAATACATCAACACGAGAGACAACATTGCCGATCTATTTACAAAAGCCCTTCCCTTACCCCGATTCACTCGACTTTGACAAATCCTTGGTATTTTATGAGCCACAATTCTTCACGAGGAGGAGCAACTAACTCGCTAACTTGATTATGCCACTAACGGTGAGGAGGAGTGTTGGATGCCAGGGTTACACCGTAAGCGGCGTGTGGTCTAATATCCGATGATGACGCCAACTGTGGTTGGGTGCGCTGGACGTATACGCAGTACAACGCCGTCTCCAGCACCTGGCATACGGGTTTGTGAGGAGTCCTGGCAGGGTCCCGGTGTGCTTGAGCAGAGGTGATAGGGCGATGCGCTAGATGATAGCGCTTCGGGTGCTACCTAGCAAGTGGTAAGCGTCGTAGTTTAGGAGAAGTTATAGTGAATAAGACGAATAGCGCAGCGTAGCGTGCCCGTAGGTGGCACCGTAAACAACAAAGATGAGATAGACAAAGCTAGCGCCGAGCTTGGTGACAAAGTTAGGCAATGCTAGCGCGATTTGAACGCTAAGTATAACTGGGTGCTCAAGAGGTTACGATTCGTTGTTATATACATGGCAAGTAGCTAGTTTTTATACTATGTGCTACGGTTAACTGGGTGCTCAAGAGGTTACGATTCGTTGTTATATACATGGCAAGTAGCTAGTTTTTATACTATGTGCTACGGTATTTCCAAAATAAGTCCATTGACGGCGCTACCAATTAGTGCCTCTCTTTGTGACTGTAGCTAACGGCCACCTGTCAATGGCGACCTGCAGCACATGGGTGATGGCGACCAACGGCGACTCTAAAACTACTTAGAAGTGGTACAAGTTTGCTCACTTTTTGATGTAATTTAATTGGCCATGCCATCCCGGGGTATGATCGGGGAATCCTCAACAGACGCTGTGAGCGCTAATTCCGGCGCTAAACATTGTACCATCTTTTGATAGATTTAAATGTTGGGTCTGCGTGTATCCTGTCTCGTCGTCATTGATTCCTTTAGACTTCTGATTGAGGTGCCTCGGTGATTGACAGCGCCAGTTGCTAACTCCTTTCAGTACTGATTGGAGTTTGGTCAGAGTCACCTCCCGCCGTTGTGCTAGCGCTATGAGTTCTGGGCCTTCTTGGTCTTCAAAGTAACTGAGTGGAGGGCGCTGAGGGGCTGATACTGGTGATTGAGATGAATGGATAAGTCTTGCCATAGAGCACCCACGCTAGGGCTGCTCTGTACCCAAGGCTGGTCACTAGAGTCTCTAGTGTGTCAAGTGTTGGTCAGCCTATAATGTCCCTTGATGCGCTCAGTCCGAGTAGAAGCCTATCACCGAAAGGATCAATATAAATCTCATTTATACCTTATCTTACCCTGACACAGACAGAATAGATATATAACCAAGTACTAATCACATAACCCTCAGTCAAGTATACGAGACTGAGGGTGAGTGGTATACATACCAATGGACATGAACATTACTTACAATCCTACCCTAGTCATACTTACTCATGTGCTATAAGTAGGATCAATATACAAGAGTTGAGTATACGAGACTGAGGTCATAGTTACTCATGTGCTATAGGTGTGAACCTTTAATACTCAGTCACACAGCTGGCAGAGGAAGATTCAAAGTGTATCAGAGTATATACTGACAATATCATAATAACTAGTCACCTGGCAGAGGAAGATCCAAAGAGAACAAGTCTAGGGATTTTCTATGCCAGGTTGGATGCTTCTGGGGCTTCTGAAGTATGGGAAACAACTGTACTGTACAACAAAATCTGAAAAACTTGAAAATTGACTAACCAAACAACTATGCAAACAAGGCAGGAAAACTCCGGACTTTAAAAGTCAGAAAGGCAAACTTCGGCTTATATAAGCAGTCTGGAAGCAGTGCTGAAAGGCCCATACTTGTCTGAATGGTAGCTAAAGAACCGGAGCATCTCAAAGGCTGAGAGTAGTACTAACAGATAGTGTTGAAAGAATAGAAACAGTAAAATGAAATAATGTCAGAAGAAATAAGAGAATGAATGAAGGGAGAGTGAAGGAATAAGGAGTGAGAAAAGGAAAAAATGAGGAGTCCCCTGACAATGCCGGAGCATGCAGGCATACTAGGCAATGAGAAGGCTGATAAGAAGGTGAAAAAGACAGCAGAGGGGGACAAAACCAAGACTAGAAGTATAGCCATGCTGAGGAAGCCATTGAAGGCATCTAAAGCTGCAACAATAGCAACACACAAGAAGCTGTGGCAAAGCAAGATGGAGCAGAAGTTACAGGATTTGCCATGATTTGAGAGACTTTGGCATGTTGATCACAATGCTCCACAGATGAAGATGGCCATTAGGACAGCTGATGCCCTTCCTAGGCGGCATGCAGCCTACTCATCTAGCTACGCACTGGCCATTGCCCTCTCAATTAGTATCTACATTGCTTTGGGAGAAGGGAATCCCCTCTATGTGGGGCTTGCCAGGACACCACAGAGACAGTTGAACACTTTTTATTCAAGTGCAGAGCCCACGACTGACACAGGAGAGAGATGCACAGGATCACAGGAATGGGACCAGAGGCAATTCACAAACTACTCAGTGAAGAAAAAGCAATCAAGGTCCTTTTCAGATACGTGAACTGCATGTGCAGGTTTTGAGAGACCTCGTGGAAATCTACACCTAATCAAGAGTGTGGAGGAGACTAGAAATGTCAGGGGACCCCTCATTCCTTCCTTCTTTCACTCCTTATTTCTTCACTCTCCTTTCATTCACTTCCTTATTTCTTCTACCATTCTCTCATTTGGCTGTTACTACTTCTTCAACACTATCTGTTGGTACTATTCTCAACCTTTGAGGTGCTCTGGTTCTTTAGCTATCACTCAGACAAGTGTGGGCCCTTCAGCACCGCTCCAGGCTGCTTAGATAAGCCGGAGTTTGCCTTTCTGACTTCTAAAGTCCGGAGTTTTCCTCCCTTGTTTGCACACTTGTTTGGTTAGTCAATTTTCGAGTTTTTAAGGTTTTGTTGTACTGTACAGTTGTTTCCCACGCTTCAGAGGCCCCAGAAGCGTCCAACCTGGCATAGGGAATCCCCAGACTTGTTCTCTTTGGATCTCCCTCTGCCAGGTGAGTAGCTACCTTGATATTGTCAGTATATATTCTAATACACTTTGGATCTCCCTCTGCCAGCTGTGTGACTGAGCCACAGCCTCTAGAGGTCGCCCTTACAAGAAAGTCCAGGAAGAAGAAACAATGGAGATAGAGGCGGGAGTGATGTGTGCACATTATACAGCCAAATTGCCTCACGAGCCATAATACGGTTCACAGCCCGATTATGGGCACAGCCTTATCACAATAGTATTTCTCAACAGTAGGAGGAGTAGATGGCCACACAGTACACTACATACACAGTAGAACCTGACATAAGGCAAGGCCTCAATGGATATAGAAGCAAATTAAAATCAAATCAAATCACCATTCAAGATCCCAATACAGGCTGTTGAACTGCCCTGCCTACTATTGAAAGAGGCAAAATGCCAAAGGCTGGGGCTGCTAGAAAGAGTGAAGCAAAATTTTAAGTCTCAAGAAACTTGTTGCAGACCAGAAAGAGATTGCAGTAAGTCTCACTAAGACTCAGGAAGGGGAGATAGTAGTGACTGGATATTCTATAGAACATAGTAAATTCAGTCAGAAAGAGTTGAGAGATGTATATCTGCATGCTTTTGCAGCAAGCAATAAATATGCAGAGAAGAAGCAGAAGACATTGTCAGCATATTTGAATGGGCATTTAGCTGAAATATCTGACAGTCTTGAGGAGCTGCTAGTACAAGAGGAAAACTTGAAGTCAAAAACAAGTATTTTCTAAGAAATACAAACTTGTGGCTAGAAAGATTAAGCCTGTACTAGGTACTTCACCTGAGGAATTAAGAATTGAGAGGTGCATTACTAGAGACCTACTGGCAGACATGCCTCAGTTGGATCCCAATCTACCAGAGCTCAAACTTACAGGAAAATATACAGCTGAGTGCAAGGAGATCATTGACCAAGCTCCTTGTGATGGTTTTCTTTGGCCAGAAGAGATAAAAGCAGTACATCACTTTATGATACCACAAATGGAATGATTCTGAAAGAGGAAGACTGAAGGAGAAATTCTCCTCTGCAGTAATCATGCCAGTAGTCCCTCACACTTCATGGGTGTTGAAGAACATTTCTATTGCTCCAGGTCTTAGGGATAGAATCTGCAAAATGATAAAGCAAAAAAAAAATTGAGGCAGAGGTCTATGAATCTTCTAATTCTTCATATTGCTCCCAATGATTTACAGTGTTAAAGAAGGATAATAAGAGTTTGAAGATAGTCCATAGCTTAGAACCTTTGAACAAGATAACTATAGCACATTCTGAGTTGCCACCAGCAAATGAGGAATTAGCTAGTCACTTCTCAGGTAGAGCTTGTGGAGGTATCTTTGACTTGTATGTGTGATATGATAAGAGAGTACTAGATGTGCACTCTAGAGATTATACTATATTTCAGACACAATTTGGGGCTCTTAGGTTGGTTATCTTACCAATGGAATGGACAAATTCAGTGCCTATTTTCCATGATAATATTACATTCATCTTAAAAGATGAGATACCACATGTAACTTGGCCCTACATTGATGATGTACCAGTCAGAGGGCCACCTCATAGATATGAGTTGCCAGATAGTAGTTGTGAAGTCATCCCAGAGAATCCAGGCATTAGGAGATTTGTATGAAAGCACTTTCAATATAAATAGAGTGTTACAAAGAATCAAATATGCAGGAGAAACTTTCTCTGGGAAAGAGTCAGTAGTATATGCAGATAAGATTGTGGTTGTTGGCCATAGATGCTCTTATGAAGGGCAGAGACCAGAGACCAAAAGATTTGCCATAGTAATAAAATGGAATAACTGCAGGGATGTAATGTAGCATGCTATGTGGCTATAGCCATATAGCTGTTAGTTAGTAGAACTAAATAAAATTATGTTATATATATTATAATATAATTTTATTTACATATTATAAATACTTACTTATTTGCTGCTTATAAAGCAGCTTATTTTGTATTCATTCTACAAAGTCAATAAATTGGACTGGTCTGATTCTGTGTAGTGTAAACTCTAAGCTCTCACTTAATCCATAACTTTGTTACAAGGAATAAACATGAAGTAAGATCATTTTCAGAGATGGTACTTTTAGATTTTTTATCAAGGACTATGCCAAGGTAGCAGCATCTATCAATAAACTTACTCAGAATGATGTACCTTTCACTTGAAAAGAAGAGCAGCGCTCTGCAATAGCACAAATGAAGAAGTTGCTAGCAGAGAGTGCTTTTTTAAAATCTATTGACTATAAGTCAGAAGGTGCAGTAATTCTGTCAGTGGATACATTCTGGATGGCAGTGAGTTTTAGAATCTTCCAAGAGAACCCATACAATTCTAAATTTACACTTGTGTCAAATTAGGATCTATCATCCTAAATGAGAGGGAAGCTAGATTTTCTCAACTAAAAAGAGAGCTGTATAGTCTCATGAGATCTCTGCTAGCCAACAAGTATGGGCTAGTTGGTTGTAGAAAACTAGTAATAGAAACAGATGCTGAGTATCTGAAAGGGATGCTAGGAAATCCAGGAATAGGACTCAATGCCACTATTATAAGATGAATTGAGAATGTCTTGCTCTACCACTTTACCTTAAGGCATTTGCCAGGCAAGACATTCAGTATGGATGGCTTGTCACAGCAGTCTAAGCAGCCAGAAGATAAGAAGTACCTATCAGTGGATACTGAGTTAATGGATAAACCCAAGTCTATAAACTATGAGTATTCAGACAAACTCAATAATGTATCTGGTTGGGAAGACTGGGAACCTTGGGAACTTGAAGAGTTTGCAGATCAGATCGACACCAGAGGAGGCTATCTAAACATGGTGGCTACTGAGGTATCGGACTTTGAGCAAGAACTTAGTAAAGTCAGGTCCCAGAAGCAGGAGCTTAGGGATAGAGTCTTGAGTCAAACACCAGGGACAAGCATTGAGTAGTTATTATGATATTAATAGTATATACTCTAATATACTTTGGATCTCCTTCTGCCAGCCATATGACTAAGCCATAGCCTCCAGAGATTGCCCTTACAAAGGTATAAGGAGGCACTGTAGTCTGCTGAACTTAATCAAGATTGATCCATGACTGGTTCAAAGAAATCATTCTTGAAGATTAGCCTGTGATTGAGTCTCATCAAAATGTTATTGCTGCTTCAGCTTTTGCTATTTGAGCTGATAGTGTTGGATTTTTTACATTGCTGGGTCATCTGAGATTATTATTTAGTCAGTTGACTGGTTCTTAGAGGTGTGCTAGTCTACAGTTTTTGACTTTTACACAAGTGCTTAAGGTTTTAAGCACTCATATATGCTTTTTTAAACGAATAATAATCATTGTTTTATTTTTTGTCCTCTCAGGTTCTGTTTCAGATTCAAGACAGATGTGTCACTGCACATGTAAATAACAACAAATAGGAACTCTTGTTACCTTCATCATTCAAACTTGACAGTCTGGATTTGTCTTTCTGAGAAGTCCAGCACTAGTAACATCTTTATCATCTTCAATGTCTATAGTGCCAACAGCAGGCACTATTGCATTATAATATTCTGTTTTTGTAATAACTTTGTCAGGACTCTAGTGCTTACAGTTTGCCAGGTAGCATTAGACAGGCTCATATCTAGTACCTTTTTTTACATTGCACACTGGGACTTTGTCAGAACTCAATACAATTTAAACATGCCACACACTGAGACAATCTTTCACAATGTAGCACCTAGCATACCCAACCACAGTTGGCTTCATTAGCAGGATTATGATTATAGCCAGAAGCAGGCATTCTATGAGAGTGCAGAGAGAGTCAATGATGGTGTTGGTTGTTTGGCAGAGAAGGGTCAGTTGAGCAGTATGCTGGATAAAGAAGGCTTGAGTAAGCTGCACCTGAGACAAGTCCAGGCTTTATCCTGGAGGGCCATAGCATCTGAGGGAGCTTTTAGATTGGTAGGCTGAGACATGGAGCATGCAGGTGCTTAAATCTGGTGAGGAAGCAACAAACAGGTGCAGGATAGGATTTTGGCAGGCTGTAGGAGGCTTCCAGAACAGAGTTAGGAGACTTGTTCTGCTGTAAGAGTGATCTCCAAAGACTGTGGCTAATCACACAATTGGCAGAGAAAAATCTGAAGAGAATATGTCTAAGGATTTCTCTGCCTCAGTGTGGCACCTTAGCATAGTGGCAGTGGCATGGAAACAACTACAGCATGTAAAACTTACTCTGGAACAAGTTAGAAAGATCCCAGAAGCCTCTGGGTGTAAGGATGACCTCTGAAGGCTATAGCTCAGTCACACAGCTGGCAGAGGGAGATCCAAAGTATATTAGAGTATATATTAACAATATCATAATAACTACATACTCACATGGCAGAGGGAGATCCAAAGAGAACAAGTCTAGAGATTTCATATGCCAGGTTGGATGCTTCTGGGGCCTCTGAAGCATGAGAAACAACTGTACAGTACAACAAAACTTTAAAATGAAAATTGCCTAAATAAACAACTGTAAAAACAAGGCAGGAAAACTCCAGACTTTGAAAGTCAGAAAGGCAAACTCCAGCTTATGTAAGCAGTCTAGAAGCAGTGCTGAAAGGCCCACACTTGTCTGAATGATAGCTAAAGAACCAGAGCACCTCAAGAGCTGAGAATAGTACTAACAGATAGTGGTAAAAGAATAGAAACAGTAAAATAAGAGAATGAATGAAAGGAGAGTGAAAAGATAAGGAGTGAAAGAAGGAAGAAATGAGGAATCTCCTGACACTGGGTGGGCACAAAGAAACCCCAGGAGTGCCAGAGAGTTGCCAAGAGAGACTGGAAGGTGCAAAGGGAGTGCCAGAAAAGGAAGTCCCCTGACAGTGTTATTACTGTCAACAAGTCAATATTACTGTCAACAAGTCAATAGCTATCTATCTAGCATAAGTAGATGATATGATGGTAATATAATAATATACAACTATCTTTTAATAATATAAACAACTGCTAGAGCATTGAGATCAACACACAACTATACAGTTTTAAGACATCTGACAGAAAGCAAAACAAATTACATATATCAAAAATAAAAAATCCTATATATACAAGAAAATAGAATCTCTTGACTTGACTTGGTGAAAGAAGGAAACAATAATGCACTCAACACAGGAAAATCATATATATATGTATATATAAAAAAAACACAAGTATGACCTTTCAACATAATGTTGAGAATATGGACATAATAGCTGGTAGATGTTATGACCCTCCACTCTGTAATCTAACTTGGGACACTTTCAGAGCCCCTTTTGGAACCTATGACACGCCTCTGCCAACATCTGCCATCACAACCACTATCACTCCCATCATGCATGCCTCCCAGGCCAGCCCTCACAGCATGGACCCCAGGACCACCTGCCATCATGGCTATTGCCCCATAATCAACACCCAGATTGCACTAATCATCCAGCCATCATGCATCACACATCCTGCCACTACTCCCATGCCAATTGATTGCATATCCCACAAGCACAATCTCTTGGTATACAATCATTTCCTCATCCTGCTATCCCAAGATCCCCTCAGACCCCTGGAATAGGTGCTGTAGTACTTATAGTTGTAGTCATCATCTTGTATTTCCATAGTCTTTATATTACTGAATTACTGTTTGCATGCCCTTTGATTTGACTGATATGCATTGCAGAGACATTGTGGCAGTCTCCTCAGCTTATGACCACTGCATATCTCTTGGTCTCTGGCTTGCACCCCTCATAAGAACACAGGTGCCCCACTACAGTGATTTCATCTGCACAGAGCACAGACTTAGTCCCTGAGAAGGGCCTTCTAGCATACTTGATGCACTGAACAACTCTTTGTTCAGGTGTTCCCATATAAAGCATCTAATCCCTTTAATCTCTGCAATAGTCTCATACCCTCCTCCTTCCAACTCATACCTAGTCTCAGGTCTTCTTATTGGAACATCATCAATATAAGGCCAAGTGACATGAGGTATCTCATCCTGCAAGATATAAGTAACATCATCATGGAAGATGGGAACTGAATTAGTCCATCCTATTGGCAATGTCACCAATCTCAGAGCTCTATAAGGTGTCTGAAAGGTAGTATAGTCTCTAGACTTAGGGTCCAAAGTCCTTTCATCATATCTAACATAGAAATCACACATCCCTCCACATGCTCTTCCAGCAAAGTGGTTGGCCAGTTCTTCTGTAGCAGGAGGTACTCTAGAATGAGCTATAATGACCTTGTCTAGAAGTTCTAAACTGTGCACAAGCCTTATACTTTTCCCATCCTTCTTCAGAACAGCAAACCACTGTGATCTATATGAGGAGTTTGACCTCTCATAAACCCCTGCTTCCAACTTCCTCTTAATCTCCTTGCACAGGTCATTGTACTTCCCAGGAGGTATGGGTCTGTTTTTCAACACCCAAGACTGGTGAGGTACTACTGGCATAACAACAGGTGGGAAGTATTACTCTTTGAACTTCCCCTTCTGACTGTCATTCCATGCAAAGGCCTCATTCTGCTGCATCATCAACTGGTGCATTAACTTCCTCTCTTCTGGCCATAGAAACTCTCCTTCATGTGCTTGATCAATAATCTGTTTGCACTCCTCTGTG
The DNA here is from genome assembly GCA_027475525.1 of Macrolepiota albuminosa. Taxonomy (NCBI): domain Eukaryota; kingdom Fungi; phylum Basidiomycota; class Agaricomycetes; order Agaricales; family Agaricaceae; genus Macrolepiota; species Macrolepiota albuminosa. Next base: position 139,729 of record JAMWFC010000011.1, read on the forward strand.
TACCCCCCAGTAGGTCTGAATTCAGGTGGATGTGAACTCAAAGGTGGCATATTCTTCAAAGGATCACCAGTGATATTCCTCTCTATCCTGAATTCCTCTTCTAACTTTCTTGGCAACAGGCTTATATTTCCCAAACACTTGTACAGTTTTTTCTTGGCTTTTCTTCCCCCCACTCTTTAACTCTTCAGGTAGGTAGCCAAGCTCTTCATTCAGGTAAGCTCCTAGCAACTGCCCTGTCCTTTCTCCCTCTCTTCCAGTAGCATGGTAAGCAGCTAAGTACACATCTCTGAAAACTCTTCTCCTTGACACAGTATCCCTTGATCCAGAAACCTTCCTCTTCACTCTCCTCTATCATCACTGCAGCCTCTCCTTGATCTGGAATCAAACTTCTCAAGGGTGAAGCTTTTCCCAACTCCTCCTCATTGCCACTAGGGGGTGCCTTGCCTCTCTCATAAGTTGGTAGTGCAGTCCTCTTCCCAGTATTAGGATCTCTGATAGTTTGCCACTAGGGGGTGCCTTGCCTCTCTCATAAGTTGGTAGTGCAGTCCTCTTCCCAGTATTAGGATCTCTGATAGTGATAATTGCACTACCATCTTTTAGGTTCTGCACATTACTCTCAGTGGCTGTATCAAATGGCCTCCCCATTAATACTGTATAGGCAGGTTTCTCAAATATATGCACCTGCAAATATATCATTAAACCCTCAGCAAACTTGAAGGGCACATTCTTGGCCATCCCCAAAGACTCATAAACCTGTTGATTGGCACTCTCCATGCACAACTTTATATCAGGATCCCAAGTCAATCCCAAACTTAGTGCCTTGTCTAAAGCCATGCACACAATCTGGGACCCACTATCCAATATAGCCTCCACCTTAGCTTGGTCATTCACACTAGGGTACAGAGACCTCAACACTTGTCAGGTTTTTATAGTAATTCTAATTAGGAGAATTAACTAGCAAAAGTCTGAGAGTAAATTGCTTATGATTTTATCAAAATATTAAATATAAGGAGGAAATTTAAAGACAGATTAGTGTTGGATGGATTGATGGTTCAGGGCTCGGATAGGACTTGATGTCGAAACGATTCATGGCATGTATCACAGGAGTGCATACAATCTAATGACTTATCCTCAGCTCAGTTCAACGGATAGTCGACTAAGGGACTAGTTGTGCAAGTCTCTCTCAATATATATACACCTCATCAGGGTATAAGATAGTTAACAAGGCAGATAGTGAAGGGTTGATGAAGGCAATTGGTGAAGTAGACAAGCAATGTGTCAAAGTTGATTGTACCTCTGTTAAGGCATATTCAACAAGGACGATGTATATGATTAAGACATAATGTATCGACTCAGCGATAGAATTAGAGATAAAAAAATGAATTCATTCTCTAAAAGGAAGCATCAGATTCTGTTTGTACCCGACTAGAAGATCCGTACCGCGGGTCTTCGAGTTGACAGCTAGGAGCAACCCACAAGTGAGTTAATTTCTGCACTACTGTCCGTAAAGGGCAAACACTTTACCTGAGGAGATGCCTCTTTTCCTTTCTCGACTATATTGAGCCACCGTCCCATTTTGGACACACTACGTGGTCGACAATCATCAGTCCTTGAAACATAAGATTCCTAGTGCAAAGCTCACCTCACTGCATACATTGTGTCTTTTAAAGTGGGACGAGGTTGTTCTCCTTCGTCATAGAATCAACCCATGCACACAAGATACAGGAAAGCGTATGAGGCTCACTTAGCAATTTAATCAATAACTGCAGTAGCTACGCTGAGCAGTTCTGTTGCATCCATGTTTAAAATGGACTTACTTGAGTCATAGACTGGATCTCTTCATGTTCGAATACGTTTTCAGAGTCCTTGCATGCTGACAGACATATCTTATGGGCATTCACCCTGTGAAAACCTGATCGAGATGAAGAAGTGTACAACTCACAATGTTATTTCTAACGCCTTCGATACGACGACAATGGTTCCCGTATCCTTTACAGATCACTAGCTCGTCAGCGGGGTGCGTTGCCTTTCCTTTATCCAATACGCCCATGACAATTTCGAAAACTTGGTAACAAGAGGTGATTGAGTCCTGCGACAACGTTAAAGGCAGAGTGATACATACAACGCCGTTGTCCTCGCCGGACTGATGCCATGGATAGTAACAACAACCATCAACCACGAATCAAAATGATAACAACATTCAGACATACCAAGGCTCGTCCACTTACATACTCGGTTGCATCTATGGTGCGGTAGATCTATCGAAGTCGGCACATCATCTCGTGAAAGAAAAGGTGACCTCACCAAGCAAAGTATTCGAGTGGCATGTGTCAAATATTGCCTTATCGCCATCACTATTGTCAACACACGAATACCAGAAAAAACAATCTTACAGTCAAGCGACTCGCCGAGTTCAAAGGCCTCACGAGGTAGTCATAAAGCACCTAAGACTCGACCACTGAGAAGGAGCCTAAGAAATCCGAATCGCAAGAACACACTTACATCGTCGACAATCCCATCCTCAGCAGGTATTTCCCCGAGAACTGTTCCTTCAAGTGCAGCATCTTCGAACTTTCTAAACGCCTCCGACTGAGGATCTACGCTGGGCAAGAGAACTGTCCCGGCAGAATTGGAATGTTGAGTAGAGCGTTGATGGAATTCGGCACGTACATTCGTCTTTCTTATCTTCCTCTTTGATATCATCCGTGTCGAGTTGGAATGCATGGCCAGCGACTGTTGAGGCATAGTTTCCAGCGAATGAGTGAAACTAGTGAGGTGATGGGCTTACAGTAGAATACGTATTGGTCCCCAGGCTCCTGGCTTTCATAAAACGTTTCAAGGTACTTCATCTGGCGTTCCACAGGGTAGACAAAGGTCATCGAGAAGTATTATGTTGTGACGTACGATGTTTTCCTTTGACGAATAATGCGAAGACTTTGGATCATTGTTATCAGTGAGGACAGTGATAAACTCCGGGTTGTAGTTGTACTGTGCTACAACAACGAGATTTATCATTGTATTTGATATCCACAAGAGAAGGATTCACTGATAAGCAGCTCCCGGAATTCTTCGACGTCCCGTTGCGGGAGTTTCAAACCGTGTCGTCTTAGGTTTGTATAATTAATCGCAATGAGGAGGGCTCGTTTGGTAGGCTGTCGGGAAAGCCCTGTTCGGAATGGTGTCCGCCAGGAAGACAACCCTCGAATCCTTTGCCCGGCTGTGAAAAGCTACAAAAGGAAGAGGGCGTCGTAAATCTTTCTCCGCGGAATGTATGGATGCCTTACTGGCGAGAAGTATCTTCTATACTTTGCTGCTGTCCACATACGATTGGGTGGCAGTAGTTATGGTAATTGGGGAAGAGTGTATGGTAGGTAATGAAGTTAAATACATGTCATCAGACGGGATGTGTAGGGATGCTGAGCAATTGCTATGCCGGCGTTGAAACACAGTGCCCCAGATTTGACATTTGGCTTACGTTTTCGAAAGATATGTTTGAGCGGATGTTCGATTTAGCACGGCCTTGTCGGATTAGACAGGAACGTTTGGGATTGGTTGCTCCATTGCTCAGTGTCCAAACCTAAAGCGGTACGTGATGGAAGGCCTGATACGAGGCTGGGCACACATATTTAGAAATGACGACGATCAAACGATCGAAACGCCAACCGGCGCTGAGTCTTTCTGACGAGACAAAGTCAAAATTCACAGGGGAAGAGACACGGACCTAGTCGCTCTGACTGCAGTTCACTAAGCGGGAGGGAAGTTGGTAACTCCTTGTTTGGGATAATCTCGGTGATGTCAACAAACAACCCAGGAATTTACGCAACAAAGACCAAACAGATTATGGTTGTCAAGACGTTTGGAGAAATCAAAAGGCACAGCAAATAAATGATTCCTTACGGTTGGCGCCAGCTGACTCGACAGAAAGGACCCGAAACTTCAAAATACATCGAGAAAAGAAAACATTCCCAGGCCCAACACCAAATACACACTTCTGGCTGTTTCCAGTAACGCCTGGTCTAAACTAATATATGTTGTGGAAAAAAAAAAGACAAGTGCGATGCAAGCGTTTAGAGAAATCAATGTGCCGTCACCATCTGCGTGTACGGCAGATGTCGGCCTCGTCAAGGCGTTTAAGTAGAAGGTGTAAACCGGGAGGAACGACAGCCAAAACGACAGGGTAGCTAGTTGCTCGTGTTAGGACTTAGACCGCACCATGTCTCATGCAGAGCATAACCTCAGTTCAAAGGCAGCCGAAAAGCTTTACTCAACGACAAGGTAAGCTTTTGGTGATAAACCTTCTATCGCACCGTGTCTGATGCAGAGTACAACTAGTAATACGCGTCATGAATAAACGCGTAATAGTGAGTATTTGAAGCAGAACTCACCTCAATGCGTAATTGACTGAGTGTATAGGACGAGGGAGCCTTGATATAAATAGATTGTGTGTGTGATATCGGAAGGGGGGGTTCGATCAAGGGTCGAAGGCGTGTTGTCATTGTGGGCGCATGGGCGCTAATAGCTCGGATATCCAATGTCACTCGTGAAGGCGTTTAAAGAGAACGTGTAAGCCGGGAGGAACGACAACCAAAACGACAGGGTAGCTAGCTGCTCGTGTTAGGACTTAGACCGCACCATGTCTGATGGAGAGCATAACCTCAGTTCAATGCGTCCTTGACTGATATTCATGTCGTACCTGATGCAGAGTACAACTCGCGGTACGTGATGAACAAGTGCGTGATAGTGAGTGTTGGAAGCAGAATTCACCCAAGGGTGTAGGACAAGGGAGCGTCACGATCGAGGTCGAAGGTGTGTCGTCATTGTGGGTGCAGGTGCGCTAACAGGTCAGATATCCCAAACCGTCAGATGTGGCCCTCAGCAGACATACCTCCCAGCAACAGATCTATGAGAGGATACAAATGGCTCATGTACCCCAATGTGTTGTCCTTCCAATAGGGCAAGAGAGGGATAAATAAAGTCAAAAATGCGATGCTTTTCGAGATGTCTCAAGCCTCGACACCGGTCAAGGGGACTGACGGACGCGCAGTAGTATTAGTATGAATGGCGCGCCGCCCGTGATATAAGCCTGTGTGAAAAAAGTGGAAAACGAAAGAGCTGGAGTATCAGAAGGAAACAAATCGAGAAAGCGGATGCGCAAAAAAGTACATTTTTTGATTCCGTAGCAAGAGTATTGATCGGTGTGAATAGCCCGCCGCCCGCGATATAAGCTTCTGTGAGAAAAAAAAGGGAAAATGAAGAGCTGGAGCGTCAGAGGGTAACAATCATGTATCCCAATGTCTTGCCCTTCCAATAGGGCAAGACAGGGATAAATAAACTCAAAAATGCGATGCTTGTCGAGGAATATCAAGATGTCCCAAGCCTCGACACTGGTCAAGGGGACTGACGGACGCGCAGTAGTATTAGTATGAATGGCGCGCCGCCCGTGATATAAGCCTGTGTGAAAAAAGTGGAAAACGAAAGGGCTGGAGTACCAGAGGGAAACAAATCGGGACCGCGGATGCGCAAAAAAGTACATCGTGTTTTTGATTCCGTAGCAAGAGTATTGATCGGTGTGAATAGCCCGCCGCCCGCGATATAAGCTTCTGTGAGAAAAAAAAAGGGGGAATGGAAGAGCTGGAAGATCAGAGGGTAACAAATCGAGCAGGCATCCGGGGATGCGCCAAAAAGTCCTGCTTGTTACATTGTGATGAGAGGGAGATTCGAACTCCCGCCCCCGAAGAGACCAGATTAGGCAAAGATAGATTATAACCTTAGTCTGGCGCCTTAGACCGCTCGGCCATCTCACCATGTTAGGACGGGAGTCGTCGATGGTGACAAGTCTCGTGGGCGGGAGAGGTCCGCGGAGGTAAATTGGTTAGAAGGGATGACGAACCTCGTCAGGGTGACTCGTTGGATGCTAGTTATGGAGGGCAGTGTATTGCAGTAGATGAACAAAAGAAAAAGAGGGGTCATGGCTGTTTGGTGTGGGAGGCTGAGGGACGGAAGGGGAGCGGGTGATTGAGTGTGACGTGTTTTGAGGGACTGGGGCAGAAGACTGACTCGGAACCCAAGTACATGTGATGATGATCAGTTTCTATAAACAGGAAGCACAGGTGAATGGAAGCAAGTCTTAGTTTGTGAAACAATGTGAAGCAGCCAGGTCTCTCGAGCAGCAGCCGCAGCGACAAGTATATAAGCACAAGACGTTTGCTTCCGTCCTATTAATAACTTTGCTTGTACTCTACTCTCAGTGCTTTGGGGGAGAATGGCCCCGTCTCCAACGAGCTCGCCGTGTCCACTGCCAGCCACTCGCCCTGGCCGCACGTTCTCCATCTCGTCCCCGCTCAACCCAAACTCTGCCTCCATAAACGCTGCATCCCCAGTCCAAGACTCCTTTGGCCGCCCAAGGGGCCAGACAACCTCTGCCATCGCTTCCCGCCCCCCGCCCAGTCCCTCGTCAGCCACAAATCTCCTCGCGTCCCCGCTCAGCCGCGTCGTCGTCTCAGAGTCTGGCGTCTCCCCCACCAGCCAGCTGCACCCCGCCAACAGCGGTTTCTCTGTCTTTGGCATCTCCATCGGCGGCAACGGCAACGCAAATGGGCGGCGAAGGAAAGACAGCGTCGACGGCGTCAAAGAGCAGGACGTCTTGAAGAGCCTCAAACGGCGCAGTGGCATCTCCACCCCGCCCATGGGCAGCCCTGCCAGCTGGTGGGGCGGCAAGGAGCAGGCAGAGGACCATCGTCCCTGGAAGGACCCGCCTAGGAGGAAGAACACTGTTCCTGAAGCACAGACAGAGGGGTTGATCCATACCCGCGAGGTCAGTTTCAATTTTTGGTCGAAAGAGACGCGAAACTGACTGACGCACATGTAGAGAGTTGGTCAAGCTGTGGCGTCTGTTCTAGGTACAGCAGCAGACATTGCACACGAAGTCTTGTTCAACGGTATCGCTTTGCTTGAACTCGCGCCAGTCCCAGGACTCGCTCCTGCTGCCCGTGTCCTCCTCGAGATATGGGACGCGTTACAATTGATTGACGTGCGTTTTTCTTCTTTTCACCCTTGTTCTGGCTCACCAGGCGTTGCCAGACGAATCGCTTACAGTGTCTGCGACTTACCAACCGCTGTGCAGACATCCTGCTCTCAGTCAGGGAAGAAGTCAGAGAAGCCGGCGACCAAGTCGACGAGGAGCTCCAAGTCCCCATCGCCAAGCTTACAGAGTAAGTATTTAAACTATCATATATAATCCATTTCCTCCACTAACACACGGCCACACAGATCATTCCACAGCGTTCAATCCTTCCTAATGAAACAAGTCCACCGGCCCTTCCTAAAGCGGTACCTCAAGCGCGACGAGATCCAAGCCCAAATCCGCGCATGCCACGGCGGGCTCACAGAGGCGCTCGTAATGCTCGGACTCAGCATCCAGATCCGCATCCTGCGCAGCGTGCAAGAATCCGAACGCGGGCGGCGCGCCGACCAGCGTGCTTTACTCGGGATGCTCCGCCGCGACGAGCACACGCCCGCAGGGGCACAAGTCGTAGGTCTTGGACTGAGCGGGATAGAGACGCACACGCACGCGGACGCGCCGGGGATGGGTATGAGCGACAGCACCCTCACAGTCCGACCATTACCTCCCTCCGAGCACGAGGCCACGACTACGACGACGAGCACGCTATCCGTCGTGCCTCCTTCCCCCAGCTCGTCTCTCTCAGCGACTCCATCGCCGACGCCCACGCCGTCGTTGGCAGCGGCGGACACAGGAACGCTCCACCCCTCGCAGGTGTTACCCGCGTTAAAGACCGTACAAGACTCGCAGGACGCGCGGGACGCAGCGCGCGACAGCGAGGACCTGCGCGCGCTCATACGCACCGCGCTCCGCGCCGGGAGCGACGCTGAGATCTTCCGGCTTTTGCAGATTGGGAGGGAGGAGATGCCGGAGGCTATCAAGACGCTTCAGCGCGCGTTGGAGCGTGTTGGGGATGGCTCTGCGGGTGCCGGCGCTGGCGCTGGCGCAGGGAAGAAAGATAAAGCCAAAGCGAAAGACGGGGAGAAGAGGAGGTGGGGATTAGGCCTCGGGAAAGCTCGTACGCCGTTATCTCCGTCGACGTCGCCCCCGGTGCCGCCACCCGGAGGCGAACCAAGTCCAAAGACACCCTCACCTTCGCCCTCACCTTCGCCCTCCACTGACACATGGGGCGTCAACGCCGACACGCTCGATCGGGAGTTCATCGAGTCCGGGATCGACGCATTACGGCGCATGTCGCGTGGGGCGGGCATCACGACGTCCTCTCTACCCTCCTGGACCATAACGCGGTACGAAGTCGACCGAGAACAAAAGATCGGCGTGGGGTTCTTCTCTGACGTCTACCGGGGGACATGGCGCGGGCGTACGGTCGCGATCAAGGTTCTGGCGCCGACGACGCCGCGGGAGCTGTTCATCCGGGAGGTGCAGGTGTGGCGCGGGCTGCGGCATCCTAGTGTGCTCGAGCTTTATGGCGCCAGCAGCGCGTGCGGCGAGCGCCCGTGGTTCTTTGTGTGTGCGTATATGCGCAGAGGGAGTTTGGTGGAGTTTTTGAAGAGGGTGGAGAGGGGCGTTGACGCTGGCGCTGGCGTAGGCGTAGGCGCGGGTGGAAATGGCAAGGTGGTCTTCCCGATTTGGGAAGAGGGACAAGGGAAGAAGAGGGAGCTCGGGCTTTCGAGGGAAGGCGATTTGTTTAGGTTCATGTTGGAGATCGCGCAGGGGATGCAGTATTTGCATGAGAATGGGGTGCTGCATGGCGACCTCAAGGCTGCGAATGTACTCGTTGACGACGACGTGCGTTGTGTTATTTCGGATTTCGGCCAGAGCGAGATGAAGTCGGAGGCGTATAGGATCAGCGGGACGACGCCCCCTCGTGCGTCTTTGTCTTTTTTTTTTTTCGTGAGTCAGATTCACTGACATGATACAGGTGGTACGTTGAGGTGGCAAGCACCAGAGCTCATGTCAGGAGAGAGCCAGCTTGCTCTGACGCCCCAGATGGACGTCTACGCATACGCGATCTCGTGCGTCGAAATCGTCGCAATGGGCAAGATTCCGTGGGCCCTCGCAGACGACGACGCAGTCAGGCACTTTGTGCTCCGTAAGTTCCTCCAATTCTTTGCGCTTGTTGAATGACTGAAACCATTCTGTAGGCGAAAACGCCCGTCCCGCGCTTCCCTTCTCGCGGTTCAACACGCCGATGCTCCAGGACCTCCTACGTTTATGCTGGCACCACGACCCGTCCGTCCGTCCGTCGTTCGAAGTGATTGTCAGAGACGTCAAGGCACTCCGCCAGGCGTTTTCCAGTGACACCTCAACTCCATTTGTAGAGGAACCTCCCTTGCCGTTGCCGTCGTCGCCGATCACAATCGATAGGACTCGACACGGTTGGGACTGGGAGTGGGACCATCTAAAGTCCAGGCCTTCCCCTGATATGCGGCCTCTCCCTTTACCTCACGGTACTCCGCGTATGTTCTCCCGCCTTTTTTTCTGACTTTTTTCGGTGCTGACGAGATTTGGATTTTCAAGCTACGACGGATAGTGCATTGATGGGCTACGGTGCTTTGTCTGATTCCTCCAACGCTACCTTTGTCACGGCCGAGGAAAGTCTATCGTCGTCACCGTCCAAGGCAGGGTACAACGTGTACCACTCCCATCGCGAGGATTTTGTGCCGTCAAGCCGCGTTCGCATGCCCGAGCCTGTGGTATACACTCCCTCCCCCTCCAGCCCCTCGGAGTCCTCGTTTTCTCTCGCCTCGTCGCTGTTCACGGATACACCCTCCAGCACCTCGCTCGAACAACTAGGGCTGACGACGCCCGGACGCCCGGTGTCGGAGGTCGAGGGGTACGATAGCCCCGCGCCGCAGGACGAGAGGATCAAGTTGATGAGGGACGAAAGGAGGTACCGGTTGTTGTTGAGCCATCAGTTCCATCCTTCCTGTAAGCAGGCTCCGCACCTCTTTCTCTCTTTCTCTTTCGGGCGCTTACTTGACTTGTCTTTTCGACAGTGACACTTCCACTTTGGGAGCCATCGGAGGTCAGGCTGGGTGCCGTAGGGTATCTGCTCAAACCAGAGGGCAAATTCGTCACGCTGTTTAATTCTTTCGCGCCTGAGAAGAGTCGGGAGAGCGCAGTGCGTGGATTGCCGTCGCTTTATGGGTATGGCAAGGTGTCGGCTGGGAGCCAGCGCCAGGATAGGCGCAACGTGGCGCAAAGAGGATACGATGCGTTCGTTGGGTTGCTTACGTCCAGAGGCAAGAGCGGCGCAGTTTCTTCGTGAGTCATCGTTTTTTCCACGGGGGGTTTTTTCCCCATTTGATTTGTGTTCATGGATGTTAGGCAAAGTATCGCCCGTAGGTATTCGTTCCCGCTTCGCGCTGGACACAAGACGGCGCATATGTTTACGGAATCGACGATGTATCGGTATATCGAACGTCTGGAGGTCCCGAAGAGGTGGTTCAACGCCAACGTTGATGCGATCATGCAGATTTATGGGCCTATGCATCATATCCAGAAGGAAGATATCTTTTTGGGTACGTCCTTTTTCTTTTTCTTTTTGGCCTCGATGACTCATGGTTTCCCCCCTCTTTCTGTAGTCATCGGTACTCTTGAGGCTCAAGAGTACGCGCTGTTCGTGAGCCACAATCATCCCGATGGACAGGTACGACTGTTCTTTCCCTTTCTTTTCCTTTCGGTTTCTCAGTCTCTCTGACTTTTCATCAGGCCCATTTCAACGTATTTTCATCACTCAGGAACGCCCAACCATGGGGAACGTTCACCACCGACACGGCGGTCCCACCTGAGATGGGCGGCCCCTCGTATGACGAACCAATACCAGGCCACGCCATCTCCTCGAACAAAGTATCCAGGGTTGGTATCGACTGGGAAACCGTCCTCGTTGCTAGGCTCCGTTTCAAGCCGGACGCGTCGGAACCGACATCATTATGAGCTGGAGATACCCACCCCCTTCTCTATCATCACCTTCTTCTTTTCTTTTTGCATAGTGACTCGTTTAGTACCCCCTCTTGTGTAGTACCCCCTCTCGTGTATCCTTTTTCTTTGCATTCATCGTTATCCATACGTGTACACTTCTCCATATTCCCCTTTGATATACCAACCACATCACATCACATCACATCATCACAGCACAGCACATTACTTTACATATCTACATTGTATCGCATATTCTACAAGACAGTGCAACTCTTTATTATACCTTTTCATACGGGTGATCACTGTGTGTGTGCTTGAACCACATGTCTTGTGGAGATTAATGACTTGTCTATGAACCTTTTAAGCATATTTGTTAGACACAGAAAGACTATGTACATCAATACTGGTATATGCGTAGTGTGATATAAGTATGCTCACCTCAGGCGGTATGTCTACGACTGAGATGTTCCTATCTCCGAATCCGACATAAACCAGGCCCCGGGAAGCTCCCGATCCGGAAATTTCCCACATCTCAGCCTCAAATCCGCAATAACGGACAATCCATGCAAAACATATGTCTTAAAAAGGAAATTCTCTTTTTTTCCTTTTTTTTCTGTTTGTGCGACATTGGCACCAATATCACGCAACTGAGCTATAGTTAGCATATCTCTAATTACTAGATAGCTTACCAAGAGGCGAAAAAGCGACTACTAGCTTATTTAATAATACAGGGTGAGGAGGGAGGGTTGACGAAAATTATGAGTAAAATACACTAAATAATACTGGTGTGAAGAAGTGAGCGAGGGGCCAAGACGCGACCTTCCCATCACGAACTTACTTTAGATATTTCGCTAGTAGACAGCGCAATACAAGCGACTTTTTGAGAGAGCGAAATATCTATGGTGAGAGGTGAGCCCAGCTCACCGGTGGCCACGCAGGGGGAGTCTCACCGATGATTTATGGAGCAAGCGAGAAATAAATGGAGGGACAATAAATAAAAGATAAACTGTGAAAAGACGGGGATCTCGGTGAGAATAAAGCAATGTGAGAGAGCGCGGCGGTGCTCACCTGGGCAGCAGCAGGGGAAGGAGGTGGACGGAAGGTAAGGACTGCCCAAGATGTCTGAGACCGCATGCCATGCTGACCACGCTACGGCATCTGCCAGAACCGTGGCACCGTGCCGTGATCGGCATACGAGCTGGGGAGAGGGAAAGGTGCGGGTGTGACCGGAAGGACTCCTGAGCATGCAGAGGCCTCCGAAAACGCTCACCACCTTCGGCGCTCGCCTTTACGCCGATCCATGCAAAACATATGTCTTAAAAAGGAAATTCTCTTTTTTTCCTTTTTTTTCTGTTTGCGCGACATTGGCACCAATATCAGGCAACTGAGCTATAGCTAGCATATCTCTAATTACTAGATAGCTTACCACCTGGAATGCAAATCTTCAGAACAAGTGCCTTGGCAAGAATGGGCTTCAGTTTTGTGCAATGCAAAACATTCCATTGTGATGCTGCAAGAGGTGTCAGCAATTTGCGAAGAACATGATTACTGACAAGGGCATGAAGTCCAAGGTTAAAGATGATGTTTTCAATGGGGGCATGTGTATAGAGATGGAACTTCTTTCCATTGATGCTACATGTGAACTTGGGCCCGGTGGTGTCTGTATCCTCATCACTTTCTTCATCAGAATTGGTGGATCCAGCATCCTGAAAAAACATGTAAGCTGGTAAATATTAGTGAAAGGATGATTATTATGTCACACCACCCTGAGAGGAAGATAGACATGAAGTGACAATCAGGAAATTACTGAGGTGAGGATTATTGAGGCAACAATGCAATTTTTTGTGCTATTACACATGTAACAAGTCAATACCTACATTGAGACCCTGTCATACACCTCAATCAAGGGACTCAGATTGCCTTGAATGCTCAGAATTTTGTATTCATAATCTCAAAAATATCATCTGGCTGAGCCTCAAATCTACAATATTATGGACAAAGTTTGCATGATCAGAGGCCTCAAATCCACAAAATTGGGACTTACATTTGGTCAAAATTTCCCCTCAAATCTGCTATTTCATGGACAAGGTTTCTCAGGAGCTTCCTAGGGCCTCATAAACTTTTCTATAGGCCAACTGGACAGTTCCATTATTTCCTAATCTGTATTTCCATCTGCAGCAGTGCTGAGTCACACAGTGAGTGCACCCCACCAGCATCACTCTTTGCATAGATGCAGTGCAATGCAGAACTTATGATGCTATGGCCTCATGAGCGGCTTTGTGAACAGATCCATGAGAATGTCAGTACTTGGAATGTGGCTATATAATGGTGAACGTGTCTGATGTAGTGATGGCTTTGGTGCTCCTGACTGGACAAATCAATTTTATGCACTTCGACATATACTTTGATTCCATTTTTTTTTACATTTGCCATTCACATTCAACATTACATAACACTGCTGGCACCCAATTGTGTTTCCTTGGAAAAAAGTGAAAAGGAAACCTGTTATGCCATTTCCAATGTATCAATTTCTGATGGAAAAAGTCTTTAGACAAAGGAAATTTGCCTTTTTCTATCGTAAAAATGTAGCTAAGAAACAGGCAACAGGTTTCTTTGACCCTGTTTTCATCAGAAACAGATTCTGGCCTCAGTAGTGTAAGTTATTCACATTTGACATTATATAATATACCCAAATTTAGATGATATGTCACATGTTGATTATTATATATCATATTGGTGCACATATCTTCTGTTTGTTCCCTTCCACTATGATCTCTCTTTCATCTATTTAATTAGTGGAAGATTCTGCTTTATTCATATATTTCAAGGTATCTCTAGTGATTCTAGTGTCTGATTTAGTATCTGATCTGTGATAACTAAGAATTGATCATGTTTATTGCACCTTTCAAATTGCTGAAAGACAATTCGATCATCCACATTTAAGAGCTGTTTTCTTAGAATGGCATGCCAAGGAAATGAACTCTCTAAGGATATTCTCTAAATACTTTCCAACTCTTGTGCAGAAGTTACAAGATAAGCTTCTTGAAGCTGCTTAGTGGGTGTATAGATTTTTAATATTGTAAATTTTAAATTCTTACTGAGTTTGTTAGTAATCTATCTTGCCTCAATGGGCTAAACTTAGTTGTGGCTTGATTTGTCAGAGACAGAGGCAACATTCCTCTTTATTCATGTTCTTTGGTATCAAAGTTGCAATCAGCCTGATGTTGCTATTGATATTCTGCATACTGAGCAAGAACTTCATTTTAATAAAGCAAGTCTAGATATTACTACCTGATCATTATTACTAAATTTAATGTTTAGCCACCTTCTAAAAACAATATGATGGTTTCAGATATTGATTCTGATGATTCTGATGAAGATTTATCTCATTTTGAAGTTGGACATGCTTTATCATCTGCTTTATCACCTGATTTATGTCCTTCATTTTCATTAAGAACACATACTGCTTGGAATTTATTTTATATTACACATCTTCAACAACAAATGCAGCTTTGTATGGAAATGGCACAGGATGTCAAAGAGTTTTTTGTCTAAATATTCCTGAATCTCAAGTAAGTAATTTTTCAATAACTTTATTTTAGTTTTAATAGTTGGAGGCAGTATTTTAACAGTTCTGTTCATGCTGTGGAGGCTTTACACAAAATGAGAGCAATATCATCTGCAATCTGGCAATCTGCTTATTGGAAAACTTGTTTTCTCTAATCTGTGCACCTGATACTACATTTGAACACTCTTGATGATTGCATTATTCCTAATCAATCCAGGCCATCCTCCATTTTTTTCTTGGTAAATCTAGCCAATTTCAATGATGCTTAGATTACTTGGTTATTGCCAAGTCTTATAAAACAAAATATATTTGTAAGTTGACTTATTTATGTGGCTTGAATATATCTAAATACAAGTCCAACATGCATCCATGACTAGCTCTCTTTTTTTTTTTTTTTTTTCGTGGTACCACTATTGGTTTCCAGATAGTTCACAAGTGTCAACCTCTGTTACCAGGGGTATAATAATTCCATGTTGTCCGTTTGTCAGGAGCCACACCGTAGGAAATGCCTTTACGCACTGAGTGTGGGGCTCGGGCCCATATCCGGGCACTATCCAATACCCACTAAAACCTCGGTTGCTACTCTCCATGACTTGGATGGGCTGGCGGTACTAGGCAGTATGTGCTTCCATGTATCTCTTACGATCTTGGGGTCCAGCGTCTTTTTCCCGAGACGCTTACCATCGGTGGCCATGCAGTCGAGTTTCAGCCTTCTGGCTATTGCCGCCTTTATTTTATTTGTGATCTTGGCTGCGCTTGGAGCTTCTTCGTCCTCCGAGTTAAGTTCTATTCTCCATTTGCAGCGGGCCTTCCAAATAATATACATCGTTTCTGAGACGACAATCGTTGAGAACCTCTTCGCTCCGCTCTTCCCCCACCCTGGGGTTATGTCCCTTTTTGTCATCACACAGCCTAGCTGTTCTCCTAGGGAGGGCTTTTCAAATTCTATTCCTCAGGCCTTGTGGAGTAGTGCCGCCATTTTCCAGGCGTGGCTTTGCCCGGAGTGGGTGCATTCCGTGAATATGTGCTCAATCGTTTCGACTGTTCGACATTGAGGGCATATAGCTCTCATCTCGTAGTTCGGTATATTTTGCCAGAATTTGCCGACTTTATATGTGTTATGCATTAGTTTCCATAGGAAAGCTCTAATCTCTCTTGACACTGTTTTCTCCTTGAGCAACAGCCATATTCGTTCGTCGCTTGGTGCGTCACCTGTCAGTGCGTGTATTGCCCAGCGGGTCATGTCCAGGTGGATCGTTGTGCCTCTTCTATATGGTGTAACGGCGTTCTCCACAAGACCTCTGTAGGCCATGGACTGGGTTAGGGCTGCTAGTTTGGCGCCTGGGACATTATACTCTTCAGGTATTGTTAGGTCGATCTCGTTTTCAGCAGTTTTATTTACTCCTTCATTCGCTAGTCTGTCCGCACCTTCATTTCCTAATATGCCAGCGTGCCCTTTAACTTTTTCCAGCAGAGTCGTTCCCTGCCTTTGCCTTAGGTTTGCTACCAGGGCCTTTAGGATCGACTTGTTCGCGGTGCCAATCCACCCTTCGCCTTCTCTCTTCGACAGGTTCTTAGTGATGGTGTCCAGTATTATCTGTGAGTCGCTTTTTATGTGCAGAATGCAGTCGCTAAGTGTCTTCTGGACTGCTACTAGTATAGCTACTGCTTCTCCCATGTTATTGGACTGCGGGATATCACTAGGGAGTCTTATAGCAAGGTTTCTCTGATCGTCCTGGCCGAACCAGATTCCTGCTCCTGCCCTTGCTTCCACCGAGCCGTTTTTTATGCAGGACCCATTGGTATATACAGTTATCTTGTTTGGTGGAGACGCCCCAGATCTGCTGTAGTTTTTGTGGCCTGCGTCTTGGCTAGCGTATTGGTTTGTGAAAATCCTGAAGCCTTCCCCGAGGCTATCTCTCGTTGAGATTTCGGGGTCGAATATCTGTGTCTCCTCTATTCGGGACATCTCTAGTTCTCTCTCTGTAAGTGCCCTGTTTTGCTGTTCTGACCTCGGATTCCATTTCTCATTCAGCTTGCTTAGGAGTTCCTCTGCAAACTGAGCGCATTTATGTGGGTTCGTGCACCCTTTTTGTCTAAGACCTTTACATGTATCACACGCACAGTTCTTACGTGGTTTATGGTTAGGATTCATTTCGATGTTCAGCATTTCAGCTACATGGAGCATATCTCCCACAGTACTGACATTGTGCGCCTTCTGTAGGCACTTTGCCCGTTCCGAGTTCCATTTTATTTTTTCGCTTTGTAGCCCGACATGGAACCATATTGGTAGTTGCTTTTTCAGTTCTTCGTCTAGTTCTAGCGAGTGAAAGGCAATCTTGTGCTTTTTGGCGGATCGTAACATTCTTTGCAGGGAGGGGGGGAGCCCTCCTTCCTTGTCCCTGGTGTCGGTGGTCAGGGATTGGAGGAAAGTGTTGCAGAAGGATATGTCGTCTGTCATGTTTGATTTTTTGGTAACTTTGTTGCTCACTATCGCGTCTGCTACCTTCGCCCAGCCCGGTCTGTCTTTATCCATTTTAAGGTATCTCTTTATCTTCATTATCTTAATCGCCTCGTTACGCATATTGAGATTTAGGACACCCTTCCCTCCTCTTTCCGGGGGGAGGAGGAGGGTTGTCATCCCTATTGTTGGGTGAGACCCCTCGCCCCAAATGAGTTCTTGTATCAACTTGTTTAGTCTATATTCCACTTGCTTAGGCATTCCTTGGACGTGAGTGCGGAATTGTGTTCTTCTGCCGACCACCATTCCCACTATGAGCCACTTGCCGTCTATTGTGGGTCTTCCTTTCCCCCATCTATGGAGATCTTCGGCGACTTTTTCGATCGTGGGGGTCCATACACTTATATCGTCTATTCCATTTCCGACAAAGGCTCCTAGGAGCCTTGTCGCTTCCCCGTCTTTCAGTATTTTTATATTATCAGGAATTATTTCATTCTGTCTGAGTGTACTTCTTGACGTATAAAGGTGTTTTCGGAAGCCTTCCGAACCTACAGGTACCATAACAGTCTTTGGGATATTAAACTTGGCACCCGAGACTCTACACCATTTCTTCAGTATTCTTTGGAGGGATTTAAATGAGTCGTTCTCAGATAGGTAGACTGTAGTATCGTCGGCAAACATTGTTTCAATCAGTCTCTCTCTTGTCTTCCCTAGTTCTAGGCCCTTTAGTTTGGAGACTCTTAGCATCTGGGCTAGAGATTCTATCGCAATATTGAATAGCAGGCAGGAGAGGGGGTCTCCCTGCCATACTCCTCTGGTGACTTTGAAGGGTGTACTTTTTTCCCCGTTTAGGATAACCGTTGTTTTGGCCTTGGCATAAAGGGCTTTCACTGTGTCTATGAAAGAGGTAGGGAATTTAAATTTCCTTAGGGATGCCCATATAAATGGGTGTAGTATTTTGTCGTAGGCCTTCTCCTGGTCTAAACAAATAATCATTCCATTTGTCTGCGACATGTTACACCACTCGATCATTGTGTGCACAAGTTCGGTCTGGTCCTCTATTCGTCTACCTTTCATGAAGCCAGCCTGCGCTGTGTGTATGATGTGGGAGGACACTTCTCCCAGTCTGTTAGCTAACACTTTGGTCATAATTTTATAGTTGGTATTTAATACCGTAATTGGGCGGTAATTGCCTATCTCTGTTCTATCTCCCTTTTTATAAATGGGGCATAACCATCCTTCAGCAAAATCCGTATCCTTTAACATTCCATAGGATCTAATGTCATTAAAGACAGTTGTAAAGGCCTTTGATATGTTGAATCCGCCGTTCCCATCTTTAAGTGCATCCTCATATCTATGTAGTAGTTCCTTCCACACTTCATGGAGTATTCCATCTAAGCCCGCTGCTTTACCATTCTTCATGGTCTTAATGGCTTCACAGACTTCAGATTCCCCTATAGGGTCGTCCATGAGACTTACTTGTGCATCTGTCAGTGTTCTGTCTAGACATCTTAAGACTTTCTTTGTCCGTCTTTCCTGTCTACTATTATTATCAGAGCAGTCCTGTAGTTGTAATTTTTCGTGGTAGTCCCTAGCCATTTTCGACATTTTTGTAGCGTTCCTTTCTAGGTCGTTTATTCCGGAGCCTGCAGGTTTCAGGGCAGCTATAGCATCTCTTGGCTTCCTAGGTTTGTTCATGTTGATCCATGGTTTCGTTAGTGTCTTGCCATGGATGAAGAAGTTCGTTGCCATGGTGTCCCTCGCTCTCGCAAAGCGCCTCACTTCTATCTCCTTTATCTTTTCATCTAGTATCCCAGCTTGGGTTTTCTTAAGATTTTCCTCGATGTCCGGTGAATTCAAAGTATTGAGTAAGTCTTTTTTTAAGGTCACGATCTCTTTCATAATGTTTGGCTTGAGTTTTTTAGAGTATTCTCTGATCTCTTTCATGATGTCTATCTTGAATCCCCGATGGATTGTTTGTGGGTTAATTATCTTGGATCGCATACCGCCTAGGTTAGTGAGGTCGTTCTCATATGTGATTCCCCTTTCAATCAGCCTATTTATTAGGGGGGTTTCGTTTACCAGGTCTGCCGGCATAGCATAGCGCCCCGCTCCCGTGCGTGGTTGTCTGGGGTTTATTATATTAGCAGTGACCATCAGGTGGTCTGAGTTTATCCCGGTGCATTCTATTGTCCAGTTCCAGCTGAATCTTAGTAGACTTTCTTTTATATAGATGCGGTCTATTTGGGATTGAATTGGTCTGTTGGGCATATAGAAGGTAAAGTCGACGGTATCGGGGTTTTGTCTTCTCCAGCTGTCAGCTAACCGCAGGGAGGATTTTAGTTCCGTCAGTTTTCCGGTTGCCTGACTAGAGTCGTTGTGTGCTGGCATCCGATCTATTGCCTCTTCTACACTCCCAGCATAACTTCCGGTTTGGGCCTGTTCCTGTTCGTTGCCCAGTGTTGTCTTATCGAATCCCAGAAGATCGCAATCTGTCTTGGGTCGTTTGGTGCATAGATGTTCAGACAATGTAGGAGTTTATTGTCGAACCAAGGGATTTGCAGGATCAGTGCTCTACCTGGTATAATAGTCTTAGTTTTTGTTTCTTTCCAATTCATTGTGCTTTTGTTAATTATGAAGGCGACTCCCATGGCGTTCGGCCTGTCTGATTCTATGCTGCTTTCTATCAGGATCTGTCTACAGAAGAGATCGTTTAATTCTCTTCTCGTTTTGTCGTCAAGATGGGTTTCCTGAATGGCTAGGATATCTATCCTTTTCTCTCTCACTAGCTGACACATCTGCAGCCATTTCTGTTTTGTCAGGTTGGATCCTCCCCCTTTTATGTTTAGGGAGGCGATTTTTATGCCCCCCCTCCTCTTCTTACCGTGCTTATCGGTGGGGACGTCGTTTTGTTCCAGTGATGCTGTCTCACTCTCTATATCGTATTCAGGGGTGCCACGTTCTTCCTCTTCTGTGTAGAGGTCTTGGTTTATATGGTCTCCTTCACCAAAGGTGTCGTCTAATGGTATGTCTGTCGGATTACTTTCATGGGCTTCCACTTCTGGGGGCCAAGGCTCCCATTCCATGGGCTGTTCCAGTATATACGTCCTGTTGGTACCCGTTTCCTGGGTATGGTTTTGCCGCGATCCATCTCTGATCCCTCCCAGGATGTCCTCGAGGGTACAATCAATGGTGGGGTTGTTTCCCCCTCTTTCCTGGGTGGGGCAGTAGCCGTTGCCGTTTAATTCGTCCCGTGTATGTGTGTTATCTCTTATGTTGTCAGGTAGTTGGGGGTTCGGGTAGTATTCAATGTATTGTGTACATCAAATTTTAGCAGGATCGCTGCACGGCTCAACCCGTTGTAAATACGAAGCCGTCTAGACGTTGCCTAGTCTAGTTCAGGGGGTCTCACTCAGATTACCTGTTGCCCGTGGGCCCAGTAAATTCATCTAAGTGTCAGACCCAATCGTTGTAGTCAACGAGGTATATTTGTGGTACTGGGGAAGCTTCTGTACGGCATATATTTATCTTACGGGTCTACTGGCGGCCACTCTGCCTAAAGGTCTGACCGAAACCCCTGCGATTAGCACCACAAAAGCCCCTCCGGGCTGGGTTCCAGTTATTTCTGTGTTCCTCCTGTTTGGGGGTTTGGCTTGATTGTGCAAACTCGGCAGTTTCTTCAGGGCGTTTTTCCGTGTCCACGTTTCCAAACCATCCGTCTAGCATCGTGAATTCGCATTGTGGTTGGTTGTGGTCGGCCCCCTTGCAATTAAAGCAGTGTAGCCTGTTCTCTTCGTCGACAAGTTTAGCGCTTCCGTAATCCATATCTATGAAGGCGATGTCGCGTAAGTGTTGGAGCAGCAGGAAGTAGCTGGGCCAGGTTATCGGAGGGGGGGATTTGAAATACATGTTTCACATGGGTCTCCTGGCACCGAACTTTAGAGTTCTGGTTGCGGTGTCCTCGCCCCTAACTAGCTTAATAATTATGGAGTCTATCAGGTGTATTGCCGGGGTCATGTTATGTTGGGACGTGTTGTCGTCCACTATCTTTCCCTTCACAAACTCTACGATTGTCTCATTCCCCATCAGGGTTCTTCGCACAATGCGCGTCGCTTCGTCCTCTGACTCCATGATGGCATCCGTAGACTTTATACTCAGTGTGAACCCTTCAATCGTGCAGATGAAGCGTGGGACGAGTGGGTCGTAGGGGAGGAAGAAAGCTGTGACCTCCAGGGTGGATATGATGCTATTGTTTGAGAGGATTTCCCCCGCCTCCTCTGTGATGCTGGACACTAGGAAGTGGTAAGGAGGCTTTTGTCATTCCGCTCTCCTTTTGAGCGCTATCTCTTTCTCCTGCTGGGGGGACGACAGTCTAGCTTTCTCGCTCGTCATGGCTTGGACAAGCGTCTTCAGGTTCTCCTCTGCCGATACTAAGTCGCCCTCCTTGCTTGCTTGCCAGACACGTACCCAGAGTTTAGGAGTCGGGTATGTTTCGAAATGCTCTCTCTGTAGCGGCAGGAGATTGTACCAGGGTGGGGTGGAAAGTTGTACCTCGGGGAATCTGCCTTCTGGGGTTGGGGTTCTTTTAAGGGCAGGAGATTGTACCAGGGTGGGGTGGAAAGTTGTACCTCGGGGAATCTGCCTTCTGGGGTTGGGGTTCTTTTAAGGTCTCGGGGCAGAGATGCCGCAGTCCTGGCAGGTTTTGCCTGAGCTCCTGGCACACCTTGTGGTGCTTTACTGACGGGGCGGCGCCTCTTAATCCATGGGGGGTCTATTCTCGCTTCTCCGTCTCCCAGTGGGGGGGGAGGGGAAGCAGCTGTCAGAGGGGGGAAATCTAAGGTCGGTTCCACCATAGTGGTGTCGCCGTCAGACATTATTGTCGCGTTTCCTGAGATATCGAGGTCTGCAAAGTTTGGGGGGGCAGTCGTTTGCATGGGGCTTTGTGTCTGAGATATAGTAGGGCTTTCGGGATCGGATAGCTCCATATCGGCTGCGTCCAGCATATTTGCCAGGTGTCGTCTCTTCTTGTCGTGAGGCTTCACTCCTGCCTGTTTTTCTGGGCTGGCTACTTGCGGGCGCTTCCTCAGGTCATCAGGAGGGGGCATGTTCTAGCTGAGCTGTGTTGGGTACGGTATTTATTTTGATGTCAGTTTGCTTTCACGTTTAGTTCCGGCTGTTTCTTTGGGGCCGCAGTCCGTTTGTGGGTTCTGAAATTTTCTGTGGGCCATTGAAATTTTCTCGGCTCACGGCCTCCCCGGTGATGGATGGGTTCCTCGCGTTGTTGTGTTGCATGGGGGATGGCGGCTATTCGGGGCATAGTTCCTCTCTTACTGGGGGGCGATGTCCCGTTGTTCTTACGGGTGGGCTTAGTGCACCTATTCTTTGGGTAGGGGCTTGTTTTGTTTTCGCTTACGAGTTGTGTCAGGACTGTCAACGTTGCCTGACAGTTATTCCTTTTTTAGGAGAGTTCATGTTGACCCTGATTTTCCAGGGGGTTGGTTTTTCGTCCACTGGGGGGTGGTAGTTCCCACTCTTGGTAAGTTGGGGAAGAGGACCAAAGTCATTGTTATTTGGGGGGGGGTTGGGGGGTGGGTGAGCGTGTGAGGCTCGTCTCTATTAGAGTTATAGTGTTTTTGCAGAAGGCATGTTAGGCTCGACTGCTGCATCCAGGGTTAGTGGTGCACATGGTGGTATGAGTTCAAGGGGCCCTCCATGACTAGCTCTCATCTTAAAAGAAACTCAGTCTTTGCAAAAAGAAAATAGTAAAATCAAATACCAGACTTTTTCCCAACTATTATCCACAGGCTTGACTTTTAAATCTAAATCTGAACAAAAGTCTTCTTTCAAATCTAGTACTAAAGACTTGTTGCCATCTGCATCTTCCATCTATGGTGTTTAAAAACTTGTTCTTAAAAAGACTTCCATCTCTACAAAGCTCTATGGATGTTGATGAATCAGAGACTATATTAGTTTCAAATACTTGTCAACTATGCAAAAGGTTGTGTAAAAGGTATCAATATGTTATAGTTATATTTGTAAAAAAAAGATTGGCTATGAAAAACCGAAAGAACATGTTTTAACTTGTGCTCCATCTGATGATTGATTGCTCTCTTTTGTATCTATTTTTTACTTTGAATTTTGACAATTGTTATATTATTAGACTAGTAAAAGAATTGTCTCAAACTACCAGTATTACACATCTCAGGAGCTTGGTCTTATAAAGATTGCACATCGGCCACATGTATATTCAAAATGTAAAAAAAATGTTGTTATTTTGATAAATGCAGAAAACCTATCAGAAATAATAAGATTTTCTATTTGTAAAATATTTTGAACTAACAAATAATATCAAATAGGAGCAATACAATTTGAAGCTGCATCAAAAAAGGCTCTTGGTCATTTGATTCAACATCATAATGCAGTTTCCAATCTTAAAACTTTAAAAAGAGGACACAGCTTTGAAGCATGGTAATATAGTAAAATGCATGCAATTAGCTCATGACAACCTCAGAGAGGCCATGCAGGCAATAAATATGATATATTAAATATGAGGGAATAGAAGCAGATACAGATATTGAAATATCTACCATGTTCAAGCATGCAGAAATAAGTTTTTTAAACTTGATACAGGCATATTTTTTTAATCTTTATTTTGAGACTGCTGATATTTTGACAACTTTAGCTAAAGGAATGCATCCTCCTATAACTAACAAAATTATTGAAGAAAGTGAAGCAGATGATGGAAGTGACACTTTGAATCGTCTTGGATTTATTAGCAGCAATTTATTTGCCTGCACAGATTATATGCCTCCTCAGCATACTAATCATGATTAAGGCATCTTAATTTGTATATAGTACATCAAGAAATCTCTGTCAGATGAATTTAACTTTGCATATACTCAATGAAATGTTTATATTGAAACTCAAAATAATTGCTTGTGGTAAGTATTAATTAGAATTTACTGAAGCTGCTATTTGCTAATTTTGCAAAAGGCTATTTTATAGTAATCATCTTCATGATACAATTATGCCTAGGCTTTCTTCAATGACCAAAAAAGCTGGAGCAGGAGAAGATGATCTACCACCACCAGAAGATTATGAAAATTCTGCTGCTAGTCAAGGCATTCACAAGACTATTAAAGCAAAACAGTATCAAGTTATCCATTATTATTATAATTTGCATAAAAAATATTAGCAGAACTAAAGACTTTGTTTTCTATATAAATAATTGAAATGTTAATTTGAAAAATATATATGTTAATCTTTTTGCATTGTAACAAATAATTTAGTAAATATAAAAATACAATTTATTGTGCAAGTATTTTTATAACTATAGAAAGTGATTCTATTTAAAGAGGCTGCTATGACTGTATATTTTGTAAGTGAATTATTGGAAGTTGAGCAAATTGCAATTCAAAAAGTGTAAGTTGTGCAGGTGAAAAAGGGCAATGTGGATTAAGAACCTCAATATGAGATAAATGGTCTGATAGAGAAAGAAATAAATCTGCTGAATCATTATCATTGGTATTGTGTGCATTGTAGTGGGCCCTAATCTGAGAATTGTCTATATCAGCTCAATCAATGCTAAAATCTTCTAAATCACCATTAACAGTTTCATCAATATGTAATCTTTGCAACTTATTTTCCTGCATGTTATGAATAAACATCTCTCTTAAAAAGCAATGGTACTTATTTTAATGAGCAAGAATATGATGATTCCAGACTTCAGCTCACATCTCAAGATCTATGTTAATAGCATCAAGAAAAAGAAAGTGGAGGAGCCAGATATGTCCATCAAGATCAACATTGAATCTATCATAAACTTTAAGATGTCAAAAAAAATCTTTTTATTTCTAACCAACATTTTGAATGACATCAACCCACAGATGTTCAATACAAATATTATAAATACTCCTGATATATTGAATTTAACATTGCACATGAAAATAGAGATGTAACAGACCTGCTCCAAATATATGAACCTTGACTTGATCTCCAAATTTCCTCCACTCTTGCAGCAACCAAAAGATTGTCTATACCATGATCTTTTTAGATACAGCTTGGATATCCAAATATTTGCAATGTCTTCAAAGAGCTTGAGAACAGTTTTTGCTTAGTTATTGTTGTATGCTCAAATACCCAGCAAAAGATGTGAAAACCTATCAATAAAAGCATGGATAATAATTTTTCAACAAATAATACCTAAATATAGTATTACTAAAAGTATGTCCTCTGCTTGATGTACTTACCATGCTGGCTATCATAATGCCAGAGTGAATTTGGACCTGGAACAGAATAGACACAATGTTGTATGCAATGAGGTGCTGTGGTAAGATCAATAACTTGACTATATGAATTCATGATGCACTGATGTGGAACACGTTCACCAAGATGAAGAAGGTAACTATCAATTATGCATCATCTAAAGGAAGAAAATTGCTCATAGATATCCAGCATAATAGTATCAAGTTTATTATCCAAAAGTTGGAATAAATCAGCTGAGACTCCAGGAGCATAATAATGCTGTACTGATCCATCAGACTATTCCTGCTTAATATAGACAGGTGGGCCAGCTGGTGAAAGCCCATATTCCACTAATTGGCAGCAAATTGTCCTAGCATTGCAACCATATAAATCTGCAATGTCCTGGCATGTAGCACATTCAGAAGAGAGGTGAGCAAGATCTTCTGGTTGGATATTGATGCATAGGCACCCAGACTTTCCATCAGAAATTGGTTCACCAAGCAATAGTGGCAGCATATCAGAATTGTCAGTTGATAAAGTGATAGCCTCATCTAGAGCAACTATTATATGATCAACACTTTGCTGTATTGTCTGATAGTCTTCAGATGTCAGCAAGTGAGCATGCTATAAAGCATGCTGAATATTATAAAGTATAAAAATTGGCCAGACACTCACTTGATGAAGTTCTCTATAGAACTGCAAATAAAGCCTTTTCTGTTCTTTTAGGCAAGCAGCATTACTCAATTGGGTCCTCAGAGTAACATCTACATTGTGTTCTAATTCACCAAAGGCTATCCAAATGTTGTCCACTGGAATAGCCATAGAGTATTAAAAAGAGTTGAAAAGTCACAGTACTGTAATTGTATTGATCTGTCAGACACCTTATTTCATGCATAAGTATGGCACCCATTATAAACACATGTACAATCTTCAATTTCACATTTACAGGTTCATCTTTCTGGACTTGTATCACATCCAACAGAAACTACAGCACTAATGATTACTACTATGAGTGATGCAATAAGTCGAAGAGTTGATATTCATCTACAAATACTGCAAACACTCATCTTTTTAATACTCCTCTGTACACTACCATTGTTATCCAGCACTCCAAAGTTACCAGCAATGCTATTGTTTAAGCCTCTTGTGAGTTGCAAAGAGATAACACCTGTCTCTGAAGATGGAGCCTGGTTAGAATAGGAAAGAGCTGTGAGCTGTTTTGTGCAAAAACATGAAAAAAGCAATGCAATATCAGAGAGGTCAGATATTCTGAAAGTTGAACTGCATCTTCTATCTAGAAGTGGTTGAGAGAAGATATTGGAGTGTAATCAATATAATGCATATCTAGTGTTTGAACCATACAACATACCTATCCAATTCACTATAGGCTGTACAATTTCGTCCTGTTTGTCCAGAAGATGGGGCAGATAGTTTTCTGCCATCTGTTGGAAGTGAATGTCATGACCCCCACCCAGAACCATCTCAGAACACCTCCAGAACCCCATTCAGGACACCTCTGCCAACTCCATGACACAACTTCTGCCATCACAATTGCCAAAACTGCTATCATGCACATCAATCCCTGCTATCATGCACACCATCTGACAGCCCTGCATTACAGACCCCAGAACCACCTGCTGGCACAGCCATTACTTTGCAATCAATGACCAAATCATGGCAATCATTCTGGCTATCACATATCACATATCATGACTTTCCCTCTGCACCAATTGATCATGCACTCCACATGCATGATCTCTGGTATACAATCCCCCTCCATCTACCACTGCCCATTAACTCCTGGAGCTGCTCCAGACATGCTGGAACCCCTCAGGAACCTGAAGTGACCCTTGCCTACACTGGCTCAAAAAACTGCCCCAATGTTTGGCCTTTTTGGAAAGATTTACATGGTGTGCAACAATTACCTTGATTGAATATTTTGTTTGATTTATTGATAGGTGAGTTCTTGTCCAAGTCACATGATCTATACATTATTATGAAGCCAGGATGCAGTTGTATGTCATGTGATTTTCTACAATTTTTTGCCTAAGTAATTGTTGCACACCATGTGAATCTTTCAAAAAAGACCAAACATTGGGGCAGTTTTTTGAGCCAGTGTATATTTAAAGAGTAGCTATCTACTTGTAGTATACTAGTCTTGATATTACACTGATTTATTTGCATGCTCTTTGGTTTTGACTGGTACATGCTGACCAGCATACCTTGACTGGCATGCTTTGACTTATATGCATGCTCTTGAAATTGGTACACACTTTGCAACTTAAAGTTTATTAATCCCAGTCTTATCTTAGAACCCCTGGTTCTTGACTTGACCTTAACCCCACCACCCTTTCAACTTTTCCCAATTCCCAGACTAAGTCCATTACTCTGGGAATCTCTTGTTTGCATCTTGAGCCCTGGAGCACAGTCTGGAGTTTCAGACATCCAAGTACACATAGATCAAGTCCATCTTGTAAGGGTGTTGCTTTCCCAGAAAGCTTCCAACTCAGTGGAATCTGACATAATATCAAGGCTTCTCCTTACACTGCTCTTGATGGCTATATATACTCACACTTACTACTCTACAGATTACCAGACCAACCTTTATAGATGTCCAGTATCCAACTACTACTTCACACAGACCTCCCACCCTATCTATTCACCATATGAACACCAATGCCTCTACTACCACTGGGCCTCTGATCTATCCCTCTATGACCTAGGACCCTCAGCCAGCTGGGCCTCTCTGCCCAACTTAGCCATAGCATGGCCTACAGAGGTTTCCTTGTACTGGAGCATCTCTGGAGGTCTACTGGAAACCCCACCCATTCCCAATGGGCCTTGCCTGATTCCTCTGAGTGAAGGTTCTTTTGCCCCACCCCATATTACCTATAGTTCCCAATGCCCTGCCCCCCAACTTCATGGACCTCTCAACTATGACTACCAGCCTCAACACTACCTGGCTGCTGCCCCACCTGCACGGACCCCTTCCTTGCCTATGAGATGACAATGCTTTGAGGAGTATAAGTGTCAACATATTGAGATGCTCTGTTTGCTCAGGATCTTGCTGAAGACCTTTGCAGAATGGACAAGGGTGTTACTCACAAAATTCAGACATAATGACTTTGAGGGCTCCCTGGAGAACTGGGCACACTGCCTGGTCAAGTTTAGAGAATGGCTCACTCAGAGAGAACTCCTGGAACAGGCCATGATCAAGTATAGGTGCAACATGATCCTCTGCAAAGAATTGCAACAGCTGCTTGACAAAGTCCATGCATCCAACAACTCTGCAGACCCTGGCTGCTTGATCTACGTCTGACAGAAACTCTCAGAGCCAACTCTAGCACTCCCCACAACTGACTCCAGAGCAACAGCAATAGAAATAACAGCAAAATGCCTCAGCTATGCTGCAATTCCTCAATCTGATGGGTGGAATATTTGATCAGCCTGCTGCTTGCATAGTAGGTTTGTTGGCTTGACATAGGGCTAACTCTATCACTAGCACCTTTGAGACCTGGAGACAGCCCCAGAGACCCCTGGAACTTCTCCTGCGAATGGACAACACTTAACCCCCACTACTGGCAACCTCCAGGAAACTCTGGGCCAACATCTCCAGTATGGATGACATGCTGTGCTACATTGATAAGCTCACTTGAGGCAACAAAGATCAATGCCCCATGCCCACAACAACTCTGGCTCTGCTCCTTATAACCACCCTGGCACCTTCTGAGCCAAACTTCCATTGTGATCTCCTATCCCACTTCAATCTGCAAAACCCCTCATGGCCTCCGATGCAGGCTCAACCCTTCCAAGTTGGATGCTTTCTGTGCAATCCAGCATCTGACTCAGTGTCTGGCCTGACACTGCCAACCAACCTAGTACTGCAGAATCCTCTCTGACTGCCTCTGCCACCTCCAGTTGACTCCTGAAGATGGCCTACTAGCCCACCACCCCTGCCACCTCCTGTGTAGAAACCGGGACCTTCCCCTGATAGGAACAACTCCCTTTGAGACAATGGACCTCTGGGCTGGGGACCCCCAGATGAGCCACCCAGAGGAGGCCCTCCAGAAAGGTGGGGCCCTGTACTCAGCACCTTTCCTCCCTGTGGAGAGAAGGGTAACCACTATTATAACTACTACAATGCAGGACCCCCTCCCTGTAACACAGCCAAACCAGACAACACTCTTATTCATAAAGGATGCTTGAACATCCAGAAGTCTGACATGTTCATGGGCTAGGATCCAGAAATAGCATAAATTTCTAACTCAGTGTCTCAATACATTTCAGGTGAAGCCGCTCACATTCCAGATTGACAGCTCTAGGGTTGCCTTTGCTGCCTTGTACCTTCAGAGGATTGCCTTTGATCACTATATGGCCCTCATCTAGTTCAACCCCAACAATCCAGCACTCTCTTGCTGGCAGGCTTTTGTCAATGAGTTCTCCAGGAAGTTCAGGATCTACAACACCATGGCCAAAGCCAAGGACAACCTCTTCAACCTCTGGATACATTCCAAAAAATGCTTCACCACCTTTATTGTACATTTCAAGAAGAAAGCTTGTGAGACAGATTGGAACTACAGTGCCCTCTGGTATGCCCTCCGCTGTGTACTGCTACAACACATCAAGGATGTCCTCTGGCTCTCCCTGAAACAACCCTCCTGTCAGGGGACTCCTCATTTCTTCCTTCTTTCACTCCTTACTTCTTCTGCTCTCCTTTCATTCATTCTCTTATTTCTTCTGACATTATTTCATTTTACTATTTCTATTTTTTCAACACTATTTGTTAGTACTATTCTCAGCCCTTGAGGTGCTCTGGTTCTTTAGCTACCATTCAGACAAGTGTGGGCCTCTCAGCACCCTTCCAGACTGCTCATATAAGCCAGAGTTTGCCAGAGTTTGCTGCTTATTTGTGCAATTGTTTTGTAGGCAATTTTTGAGTTTTTAAGGTTTTATTGTACTGTACAGTTGTTTCCCATGCTTCAGAGGCCCCAGAAGCATCCAACCTGGCATAGGGGATCTCTAGACTTGTTCTCTTTGGATTTCCCTCTGCCAGGTGAGTAGTTACTATGATATTGTCAGTACATACTCTAATACACTTTGGTTCTCCCTCTGCCAGCTGTGTGACTGAGCCACAGCCTCTAGAGGTCACCCTTACACCTCCTATGACAGATACAAGGCTCTTGTTATGCAGATCAACCAGTGCTACTGAGAAGACCACATTGAGTACTTGAACTCCAGGACCTCCTGGAACACACAAGGAGGTCTGCTCTGGCCCTCTGGCAAACCCCTCAAACCTCTGAGCCAAAACTCCAGTCCACCCTCTTTCCCTGGTGGCTGCCCCCTGGTAAGTTATGGTCTCCCCAATGCTAACCCTGGTAGCAGCACCTGCATCCAAGCCCAACTCAATGCTGCTGTGACTGTCAACAACCCTGGCAATGCCCTGACCCCCTAGCAAACTCCTGGAAGATCCAGACAACCCCAAATTCACTGATAAATGGGACAAAGAGGCTCTCCAGGCTAACTGGCTTCAGAAGAAGAGACAGCCTTAGATCGAGGTTTCAAAGGATGTGCAGGATTGACAGAGGAGGGAGGGTTGTGGCAAGAAAGCCCACTTTATCTCTGAGTGCCTTCAACAACAGACTATGGGACATGCCACTTGGACCTTTGAGGGAGAGGATGCCACCTATGAATACTCAGAAAATGACCTGGTGATTTAGACCCAGAAGATGCACTAATTTGCAAAATTGACCCTGACATCTTCTCTGCCCCAGTCTCTCACCTTTGTATAATGACACTAATACAGGACATCCTCATGGCTTACATACTCTTCCACTCTTTGCACTCCCTCCTTTTAAAAACTCACATCACTCCCTCTGGAGATCCCCTCAACACTCTTGTCAACAGTGGCACCACAGACAACTTCATTGACAAGGCCTGGTCTTCCTCCACTCTGGAGCCTGCTCAATGACTTCTGATCCCCATCTGACTCTGCCTCTTTGATGGAGACACCTCTGCAGCTGGAAATGTCATTCATTTTGTGTGTATATCTGTCACTTTTGCCAATAGACAAACTCACACTCTTCAGATGCTGGTAATCAAACCCCACCCCTCCACACCCTTGATCCTAAGGCTCCCCTGGCTCCAGGACATCAACCCCCACATTGACTGGTGACACCTCACTCTCCTGGGAACTGACAACTAACAACCAACAGCTCCCCTTTGATATCCCCAATTCTCCAAGCCCTGATCCAACTCTGAAGAGCCTTCTGGATGGAGCCACACTATTTCCTCTGATGTGTTCTCCAAAGGAGACACCAAAGAGATTCTTCCTCACTGCCCCTACAACTATATGATTGATCTCAAGGAAGAGGTCTCCCCACTCTTCAGCAAAGTATACAACATGCTGGAAGTCAAACTCCACACCTTCAAGGACTACCTGGATAAAATGCTTGAAAAAGGGTTTATCTGCCCCTCAGCCTTTGCTGCTGGAGCTCCAGTTCTATTTGCCAAGAAGAAGGACAGCTTGCTCTGGCTTTGTGTTGACTATCAAAGACTCAATAAGATGCTCCTACTCATTGGCAACCTGGTCAACTGACTCTGCAGTGCTAAGGTCTACACAAAGATCAACTTTTGCTCTGGTTACAATAACATCTGCATTGCCCTGAGACACAAGTAGAAGACTGTGTTCCATACACAGTATGGTCTGTTTGAGTACCTCATAATGCCCTTCAGAATGACTAACTCCTCTGCCACATTCCAATACTTTATGAACGACATCTTTCACAACATGAGCAACATATTTGTCATTGTCTATCTGGACAACATCCTCATTTACTCTGATTCAAGAGAGCACAATCTCCACACCTAGCCCAAGAAGTGCTCATTCCACATCGAGGACGTTGAGTACCTTGATGTCATAGTATCTCTGAACAGCATTTGCATAGACCCCCACAAGGTCAAGGCCATCATCAACTGGTTGCAACCCCAGAACATCAAGAAAGTACAGTTTTTCCTGGGTTTTGCTAACTTCTACCAGAGATTTGTAGACAACTACTCTGGTATCACAAAACTCCTCAACTGCCTCATGCACAAAGGCATCATGTGGAACTGGGACAGTAAGTGCCAGAGTGTCTTTAATTTGCTCAAGGAGGCTTTCACAGTCACCCCCATACTCCAGCACTATGACCCCACCCTCCCAATCATCATGAAGTGTGATGCCTCTGACTACACTATCGCCAGGATTTTTTTGCAGATGGAATCTGATGGCAAGGAGCCCCAGCTAGTCACCTTCTACCCCCAGTCCATGATTGATGCTGAGCTCAACTACAACATCTATGACAAGAAACTCTTTGACATCATTAAAGCCTTCAAGCAGTAGTGAGCCTACCTCAAAGGGGCCCAGCACTGGATTCAGGTCTACTCAGATCACAACAACCTGCAGTACTTTACCATGACCAAGCAGCTGAGTCAACATCAGGCCCAGTGGTCTGAGATCTTCTCAGGATACGACTTCACAATCCAGTACCACCCAGGATGACTCAGAGCTAAACCTGACATGCTTATCTGACAACCCAATGTCTACTCCAAAAAGTCATTTGAGGCAGAATGCAATGCATTCAATTATTGTGTGATGACCTTTCCTAAACATGTGAATGCTGTACTAATCCTAAATGACAAAGGAATCTTAAGCCAGATCTGCTGTGCCCCCTAAGACAAGTACTTCACTGACCACAACCCCTGCAACCCCCTTGATGGAATCAATCTGGACTCTGCCTTCTTCCTGTCCTCTGACAAAAAGCTCCTCTGGAATGGCTGCATCTATGTCCTGGATCACCTCTGACTTTGATATAATGTCCTCTGCCAGCACCATAACCACAAGCTCTGGGAACACCTCAGGATACATAAGACCCTTCAGCTTGTCTCCCAAACTTCTGGCCAGGATTAAAGAAGGACGTAACCTGCTTCAATCATGCAAATTCTGCCTCCAGGCCAAGGTCTCCTGACACTGGCCCTATGGACTGCTGAAACCCTTGCCAGTCAGACGATGCCCCTGGTCCTCCATATCTATGGATCACATCATCAAACTCCTAGAATCAGAAGGGTTCAATGCCATTACCCTCTCACTTCAGGACATCCCATCACATGTCGCCATAAAGTCGTCCAGGATCTCCAGTCCCTTCATAAGTTCTTCCAAGAAGAGATTGATGTTGCAAACCAGGCCTATGTGAAACACACCAACCAAAAGTGGGAGGACACCCCTAACTAGGCCTCCAGGACAAAGGTATGGTTAGATCTATGCCACCTCTGCACCTGTCAGCCCTTCCCAAAACTCAATTACAAGCACCTCAGCCCATTCAAGATCTTGAAGAAAGTCTCATCCCATGCCTACAAGATTTAACTCCTCCCAGGACTGTCAGGGGACTCCTCATTTCTTCCTTCTTTCACTCCTTATTCTTTCACTCTCCTTTCATTCATTTCCTTATTTCTCTGTCAGGGGACTCCTCATTTCTTCCTTCTTTCACTCCTTATTCTTTCACTCTCCTTTCATTCATTTCCTTATTTCTTCTATTGTTCTCTCATTTTGCTGTTTCCATTCTCTCACTATTCTCAACCTTTGAGGTGCTCTGGTTTTTTAGCTATCATTCAGACAAGTGTGGGCCCTTCAGCACCCCTTCCAGACTGCTTATATAAGCTGGAGTTTGCCTTTCTGACTTCTAAAGTCCGGAGTTTTCCTCCCTTGTTTGCACAATTGTTTGGTTAGTCAATTTTCGAGTTTTTAAGGTTTTGTTGTACTGTACAGTTGTTTCCCATGCTTCAGAAGCCCCAGAAGCATCCAACCTGGCATAGGGAGACTTGCTCTTTTTGGATCTCTCTCTGCCAGGTGAGTAGTTATTATGATATTGTCAGTACATACTCTAATACACTTTAGATCTCCCTCTGCCAGCTGTATGACTGAGCCACAGCCTCCAGAGGTTGCCCTTACAGGGACTCAAACATTTGCACCCAGTCTCCCATGTCTGCCTCCTGAAGCAACACCCCCTGGACCCCTTCCCCAAACAAAGCCTTGAACCCCCTCCTCTGGTTAAGGTTGAGAACAAGTACCACTACAAGGTTGAAGACATCCTTGACTTCTGGGACATCCATGGACAACCCCATTTCCTCATACAATGGAAGGCATATGGCCCAAAAGACAACACTTGGGAACCATGCCACAACCTCAAGAGAGCTCTTGAGAAACTCCTGAACTTTGAACAGCAGCACCTGGGAGATGCTTTCTCCAGGTGCAGGATTCACAGACAGCAGTGGTGGTTGTAACCCCTGCCTCTGGACTTAATAGAGATTCAACTCCCACATATATCTCTTGTTTTTCTTATTTTTCATATCTTACTCTTTCTAATACTTCTAAATCCTGGGAGTTGTCCTCTACATGCTAGAGCCCAGGGAAGTCTCTTAGCCTATGGTTCATTTTCTTTTTTATTCAATCTTTGGGTCCCAAATGGGCAAGTATATACATTTTATTACAGTACAATATATTACAGTGCCAGGGTGTAGTGACAATGTCAAGAACAAAGAAGGACAGAAATAAACAACAATAGAAAACAAACAAGAAAGTTGGCTACTGAGGGGCCTCTGGACCCCCCTCTCCCTCTCCCTCTCCCCAGGGCCCCTTCTCCCCCACCCCTTCTCAGACATGCTCCTGTGAGGCCTCCTCTGCCAGTTGGTCCCAGGAGGGGAGCTGCTTCCTCTTATCCAAAACTCATTTGAACCACGTTTCCAGAGCTGGATGTTCCTCTGCTGGTGTGCTGCCACTACTCTCCCCAACAGGTCTAAGCTTCACTCCATCCTGGGGGTTGTCAACTCAGGCTGCTGCCCCTCCTGCAACAATGCACGCACTGTGGCTGCTCTGTCCAGGAGCAAACAATGCTCCTAAGCCCAGCCTGGAGATGTTAGTATAAGTACACCCAGAAGATGAGAGCACTTACTTAGAGAGGCCATGCATGTGACCACAACATCCCACAGCAGAGCCTTTAGGAGCCCCTGGCTTGGGTGCTTGCTTTGAATATTCTGTTCCTTGCTTCAGTTGGGCCTGCAGAGCATTCCACTTGGCCTCCACCTCTCTCCAGGCAATCTGCACTGCCTCCAGATCCTGGAGTGCCGCCTCTTGATTCTCCTCCACCTACCTCTGAGCCACCACCTCCTGCCTTGCCTCCTTCCCACTATGTGCCAGGGACATTTGGACCCCCTAGAGGTGCTTCACCATCACCTGGTGTTGGTCCATGAGTTTCCTCCTTTCCTGCTTGCCCTAGTCCAGGTGCTCCTGCAAGGCCCCTACATCAATGTCCAGTGACTGTCCTGACAAGAGGGAGAACACTGCCAGGGACAGGTGCAGGGAAGAGGCCAGAGATGGGGTTTCCAGAGGCAGGTGTGCCCTCTTCAAAGGCCCTGGAGAAGGGCTGAGTGATGCCTGCTGCTTCCCCTTGTTGAGGCATCCCCCACAACTCTCCCCACTTGTCCCAGCCCAAGTTGCTTGGCACATGACCAGGACCATGGGCTGACTCCGACCCCCCACCCTTAGAGCTCTTCCCCTTGAACCCCCTCCCAACACCATAGGCATTGCTGGAACCCCCGTGGCTAATGCCTCCAGTGACTCCTCCTTCAGTTTCACAACCCAGTCCCATTCCTCCACCCCCATCCTCTGAGTCACTCCCTCCAGTGGCCACCCCTGCTCCCATGACATACAACATGCTCTTTATAAGGCAGAGATGGAACACCACTTGTGGTTGAGATAGCACGCTTTGCAGACAGACAAGTCTTTATGGAACAAAGGATCCAGAGACTTGAAAAGGCACAGCACCACCTAGCGGTGATAGGCTTCTACTCGGACTGAGCGCATCAAGGGACATTATAGGCCAACCGACACTTGACGTACTGAGGACTCTAGCGACCAGTTGGGAATATAGAGCAGCCCTAGCTCTGGCAACCTACTACAGGATTTAGACATTTATCCTAACCACTAGCTACCAAGCCTTCAGCACACTCCATTTACCTATCCCAAGGACGAAGGAGGCTCATAACGTATAGCACTAACACGACGGTGGAAGAGGACTCCAACTAAACCCCAATCACTTCCAGAAGAAGCCAGCAGCAGGCGCTGCCATTTGACGAGGCACTTCAATCAGAAGTCTAAAAGGATCAATGACGGCAGCACTGGATATACTTAAATCCGACATCTGGACCTGTCAGGAACTAATACAATGTGTAGCGCTGACATTAGCGCTCACGGCATCTGTCGAGGATTTTCCGACCATACCCCAAAACAGCCTGGCCAATTGGAGTTATAATAAAAGTGAGCAGACTCATGCAATTCTAAGCCAATATAGAGTCGCCGCTGGTCGCCGTGGGTCAGAACGCCATTGGTCGCCGTCATCCATGTGCAAAAGGTCGCCGTTGATAGGTTGCCGTTAGAGGAAACCACAAGGAGAGGCGCTAGGAGGTAGCGCCGCAGATGGACTTGTATCTTGGCAAACACGGTAGCGCATAGTATATAAAATAGCTACTTTACATTAGGAGGTAGCGCCGCAGATGGACTTGTATCTTGGCAAACACGGTAGCGCATAGTATATAAAATAGCTACTTTACATATATAAAAAAACAACAAATCATAACCCCTTGCACACAGACAGTTACAGTGGCTCAAAAAACTGTCCCAATGTTTCATACTTTTTGAAAGATGACATTGGCATGAAAGATGGGAACTATGTAAAATACTATAGCATCGTAGCTACAGAATGAATCTAGGTTTATGTAATCAAGATCAAAACCGATGGAGCAATAGCCATTTTAAAATATTCACTCATTGGGACAGTTTTTTGAGCATCTCTAATTTTTCAGGTTTATCCCTATTTTACTCAGAAATAAAGAGTAGGTTGCATGTGGGAATATAAACAAAGTCATGTGACCATGTTTAGATATATTTGGGAGTAGTTCAAGCTGGTTGAACCACATCTTGACCTTCAACCACTATCATGAAACCTATTCCTTCTGCACAACACTCTACTGTTGCTTCTCTTCTTGCTTAAGGGTATTCTCTGGTCAGATTGGGGCTCAAACTGGTTTAGGGAAGTCTACTACTGGGAGGACTAGTAGAGAGTTGGAGATGGACAAGGAAAACTATCCTGGAGGCTGTCCTGCTAAGCTTACTCCATGTGATAAACAGGCTATTATTCAAAAAACTGTTCCAATGAGTGAATATATTAAAATGGTTATTGCTCCATCAGTTTTGATCTTGATTACATAAACCTAGATTTATTTTGTAGCTACAATGCCATAGTATTTTATGTGATTTAATCAGGATTTTGTCACGACCCCTCCCCTCCGGACCCACCCCGGGACACCTCCGGAACACCATCCGAGACCCTCCCTCCGACCCCACAGGACATGCCCTGCCACATGACCACCGACACTGCCATCACACGCATCAAGGGCCGCCATCAGCTGCCATCACCCCTAATCAACAATCAGATCATGTGACTCGCTTCCCATCACGCATCACAGCTCCCTCCACGCCAATTGATCACACACCCCACCCATGCGATCCAAGTGTACAGTCCCTGCCCGCTACTCAATGGCTCCTGGAACCCATCCCAGACACCCTGGGACCCTGAGACCCGGTTCCGTAGTACTTATAGCGTAGTTCCCCGTTGTATTCGTTAGTCTTGATATTACACTGCTTTACACTGCTTTAACTTGGTTACTTGAATTGTTGCGTGCCCTCTATTTGACTGATACACATTGACTGGCACGCTTGACTGGCATGCTTGGATAATCACGTGCTCTAAGATTGGTACGCACTTCGCGACTTTAACTTACTGACTTGGTCTCGTCTTAGAACCTCCGGTTCACGACTCGACCCCCACCCTGCCCTCAGCTACCCAAAACCCAAATCCCCCGGACCAAGTTCCCTCTCCTGGGATTGCCCCTGTCCACGTCTTGAACCCTGGAGTTCCAGACATCCGAGTATCCGTAGGTCAAGTCCGCATTGTAAGGGCAATTGCTTTCCCGGAAAGCCCCTGACTCAGCAAAACCTGACATAATATCAAGACTCCCTCCTTACACCGTTCTTGATGGCTACGTATACTTATACCTACTACTCCACGGGCTACCAGACCGACCCTTACAGACGTCCAGTCCCCGATCACTACCCTGCACAGACCCCTCGCCCTGCCTATCCACCCCTCCTGTACAAACCCCAGTACCTCCACCGCCACTGGGCCTCTGACCCATCTCTCTACGATCTGGGGCCCTCAGCCAGCTGGGCCCCCCCACCCAACCTAGCCATGGCGCGACCTGTGGAGGTCCCCTCGTACCGGAGCATCCCCGGGGGCCTACCAGAGACACCACCAGTCCCCAGGAGACCATGCCCGGTACCCCCCAGTGAGGGCCCCTTTGCACCCACCCCCTACTACGGTTACCAGCGCCCTGCCCCCCAACCCCGGGGACCCCTCAACTACAACTATCCCCCTCGACACTACCCAACCGCTGCCCCACCTGCTCGGACTCCCCCCTCACCAATGGGACAACAATGTCTCGAGGACTACGAACGGCAATGGGACAAAGTGCTCCGCTCACTTAGGATCTTGCCGGAGGACTTTGCACAACGGGCAAGGGCGCTACTCACGGAATTTGGACACGACAACTTTGCAGGCACTCTGGAGGACTGGGCCCATTGCTTGGTCGAATTCGGGGACCGCCTCATGCGAGGAGAACTCCTGGAGCAGACTATGGTAAAGTACAGACGTAACACAATCCTCCGCGAAGAATTGCGACAACTGCTCGATGAAGTCCATGCGTCCCCCTCCCCTCAATCCCTCAACAACTCCGCAGATCTGGGCCGCTCAATTCACATCCAGTGGGAACCTCCGGAACTGGTTCTGGCAGCCCCCGCGGTCTCCACTCCGGAGCAACGACAACGGAAAGAGCGACAAAATGCCTCGGCCATACTACGGTCCCTCAACCCGACGAGAGGGCTATTCAATCAGCCCGCTGCCCGCACGGTAGGCTTGTCAACTCGCCGTAGAGCTAACTCTGTTTCTAGCACCTTTGAGACCTAGGGACAGCCCCAGAGACCCCTGGAACCCCTCCTACAAACAGACAATGCCCAACCCCCAGCCCCGGCGAACCCCGGTATACCCTGCGCGGACACCCCTAGCATGGACAACACCCTGTGCTACATCGACGAGCTCACATGTGGCAACAACAAACAACGCCCTGCACCCGTGCCTGCACCGGTACCGCCCCCCACGTCAGTCCCGGCCCCTCTGGAACCCAACTTCTGCTGCGACCCTCTACCCCACTTCGATCTGCGGAACCCCCCACGGCCTCCGATGCAAGCATGACCTTCTCAGGTTGAACGTCCCCCGCACAACCTGGCACCCGACCTGGCACCCGGCCCCCCTCAGATCGACCCGACACCACCGAACCCTCCCCAACCGCCTTCGCCACCCCCAGCCAAGCCTCGAGGATGACCCCCAGGCCCCCCACCTCCGCCACCCCCTGCGTGGAGACCTGGGCCTCCCCCCGGCAGGAACGAACCCCCCTGGGACAATGGACCCCCTGGATGCGGACCCCCAGGTGAGCCACCTGGAGGAGGCCCTCCAGGCGGGTGGGGTCCTGCCCTCGGTGCCTTTCCTCCACAAGGAGGGGGGGGTAACCATTATTACTACTACTACAATGCTGGCCCTCCTCCCCGTAACGCTACCGGACCAGACGACGCTCACGATGCCCTCACCTGTGAAGGACGTCTGGACATTCAAAAGCCTGATGCATTCACAGGCTGGGACTCCCGAAAATGGCGTACATTCCTCACTCAGTGTCTTAATATGTTTCAGGCAAAACTACTCACGTTTCAGGTTGACAGCTCCCGAGTGGCCTTTGCCGCCTCGTACCTCCAGGGGATCACCTTCGACCACTACACGGCCCTCATCCAGTTTGACCCCAACAACCCGGCACTCACTCGCTGGCAAGCCTTCATCGATGAGTTCTCCGGGAAGTTCAGGATCTACGACACCGTGGCCAAGGCCGAGGACAACCTCTTCAACCTCTGGATGTGCTCTGAAGAACGCTTCTATTCCCCCAGAAAAGAAAACTGAGGAGCAAATCCTCCGAGAAGTAGTTCCCCTGGAGTATCACGAGTTCGCTGATGTATTCTCCGAAGGAGACGCCAAGGAGATTCCCCCTTACCGCCCCTATGACCATACCATTGACCTCAAGGAAGGAGCCATCCCCCCTTTCGGCAAGGTGTACAACATGTCGGAAGTCGAACTCCGGGCCCTCAAGGACTACCTTGACAAAATGCTTGATAAGAGATTCATCCGACCCTCCACCTCCGCCGCCGGAGCCCCGGTTCTATTCACCAAGAAGAAGGACAGCTCGCTCCGACTCTGTGTCAACTACCGGGGACTCAATAAGATCACCAAGAAGAACCACTACCTGCTCCCGCTTATTGGCGATCTGGCCAATCGACTCCGCAGTGCCAAGGTTTACACGAAGATCGACCTCCACTCCAGTTACAACAACGTCCGCATTGCCCCAGGACACAAGTGGAAAACCGCGTTCCGCATGCGGTATGGTCTGTTTGAGTACCTTGTGATGTCTTTCAGAATGACTAACTCCCCTGCCACGTTCCAATACTTCATGAACGACATCTTCCACGAGATGAGCGACGTCTTCGTGATTGTCTACCTGGACAACATCCTCATCTATTCTGACTTGCAGGAGGACCACCAGAAACATGTCCGGCAAGTCCTTGAACACCTCCAGGAGCACAACCTCCACACCAAGCCCAAGAAGTGTTCATTCCACATGGAAGAGGTTGAGTATCTCAGCGTCATAGTATCCCCGAATGGTGTTTGCATGGACCCCCACAAGGTCGAGGCCATCATCAACTGGCCGCAGCCCTGGAACGTCAAGGAAGTACAATCCTTCTTGGGTTTCGCTAATTTCTACCGGAGGTTCATAGATAACTACTCCGGTATCACGAAACCCCTCAACCGGCTCACGCGTAAGGATGTCGCCTGGAACTGGGACAGTAAGTGCCAGGGTGTCTTTAACCTGCTCAAGGAGGCTTTCACAGCCGCCCTCATACTCCGGCACTACGACCCGGCCCTCCCGATTATCCTGGAATGTAACGCCTCCAACTATGCCATCGCTGGGATTCTCTCGCAGATGGGACCTGACGGCGGGGAGCCCTGGCCAGTTGCCTTCTACACCCGGTCCATGATCGACGCCAAGCTCAACTACAACATCTACAACAAGGAGCTCCTCGCCATCATCAAAGTCTTCAAACAATGGCGAGCCTACCTCGAGGGAGCCCGGCACCGGATTCAGGTCTACTCAGATCACAACAACCTGCAGTACTTTACCATGACCAAGCAACTTAGTCAACGGCAGGCCTGATGGTCCGAGGTTCTCTCAGAATATAACTTCACGATCCAGTACCGCCCAGGATGACTTGGAGCTAAACCCGATGCCCTCACCCGTCCACCGGACGTCTATTCCAAGAAGTCATTCGAGGTGGAACGCAATGCATTCAATCATCGTGTGGTGATCCCTCCTGAACATCTGAATGCTGCACTGATCTTAAACAATGAAGGGACCCTGAGCCAGATCTGCCGCGCCCCCCGAGACAAGTACTTCACCGACCACGACCCCCGCAACCCCCTCAACGGAACCAACCAGGACCCCGCCTTCTCCTTGTCCCCTGACAAAAAACTCCTCCTCCAAGACGGCCGCATCTACGTCCTGGATTACGCCCGACTCCGCTATGACGTTCTCCGTCAACACCATGACCACAAGCTCCGGGGACACCCTGGAATACGTAAGACCCTCCAGCTTATCTCCCGGACTTACTTTTGGCCAGGGTTGAAGAAGGACGTGACCTGTTACATTCGATCATGCGAACTCTGCCTCCGGGCCAAAGTCCCCCGACACTGACCATACGGACTCCTGAAACCCCTGCCGGTCGGGCGACGCCCCTGGTCCTCCATATTCCTGGACCACATCGTCGAACTCCCGGAATCTGAAGGGTTCGATGCCATTCTTGTCGTTGTGTGCAGGCTAACCAAACAGGGCATCTTCCTACCCTGCCACACCACGGACACCGCCCCGGACTTCGCCCGGCTGTTCCTCGAGCACGTCTTTGCCAAACATGGACTCCCGGACGCCACACCACGGACACCACCCCGGACTTCGCCCGGCTGTTCCTCGAGCACGTCTTTGCCAAACATGGACTCCTGGACAACATTGTCTCCGACCGTGGCCCGCTTTTTGTGTCCAAGTTCTGGACTTCCCTGTGTAAGGCCCTTGAAGTAAAGACTAACCTCTCTACTGCCTATCACCCCAAAACCGATGGTCAGACCAAAAGGGTCAATCAGTCTCTTGAGCAGTACCTCTGACTGTACGTCAACTACTTGCAGGACGACTGGCATGCCGAGCTCCCCCTAGCCGAGTTCACCTACAACAACACGCTGCACTCCGCCACCGGGGTATTGCCCTTTTTTGCCAACAAGGGATACCACCCTCGACTGACACTCTCGCTCTGGGACATCCCATCGCACGCCGCCCACGAGGTCGCCCGGGATCTCCAGTCCCTTCACAAGTTCCTTCGAGAAGAGATTGACACCGTGAACCAGGCCTATGCGAAACACGCCAACTGGAAATGGGAAGACACCCCCGACTGGACCCCCGGGACAAAGGTATTGTTAGATCGACGCCACCTCTGCACCTGCTGGCCCTCCCCAAAACTCGATCACAAGCGCCTCAGCCCGTTCAAAATTTTGAAGAAGGTCTCATCCCACGCCTACAAGATCGAGCTTCTCCTGGGACTAAAAGGTCTGCACCCGGTATTCCACGTCCGTCTCCTGGAACAACACCCCCCGGATCCCTTCCCCGAACAACATCCTGAGCCCCCACCCCCGGTCGAGGTCGAGGACAAGTACCACTACAAGGTTGAAGACATCCTCGACTCCCGGAATATTTATGGACGACCCCACTTCCTCATACGATGGAAGAGATACGGCCCGG
The DNA here is from genome assembly GCA_027475525.1 of Macrolepiota albuminosa. NCBI lineage: Eukaryota > Fungi > Basidiomycota > Agaricomycetes > Agaricales > Agaricaceae > Macrolepiota > Macrolepiota albuminosa. Next base: position 183,028 of record JAMWFC010000011.1, read on the forward strand.
AAGACGACACTTGGGAACCGCGCCAAAACCTCAAAGGCGCTCTCGACAAACTCTGAGACTTCCAACAACGGCACCTGGGAAACGATCTTCCCGGGTGCAGGACTCACAGACGGCAGTAATGGGCGTAACCCCCGCCTCTGGGCTCAGTAGGGATTCAACTCCTATGTATACTTTCTGCTTTCCCTTTCTAGAACTTACTCCCTTTTTAGTACCTTTTCTCATAAGTAGTGCCCCGGAGTCGGGGCAAGGTCTCCTTCCAACTTTTTCGCCGCATTACTTACACGATTCCTTTCTTACTTACTCTGAAAGACTGAGTATATACATTTTTCTTATAGCTACACTATCTACAGTTCTAGGCCAGGACAAGAAACACAACGGACAAAGAAGGAAAAAGAAAACGACAAAACACCACCCCTAACGCTGGGGCCCCGAACCGTGACTCCCCTCGCCCTCCCCTCTCCTCAGCCAACCCCGGAAATTCTCCTCCACCCCCTCTGGACCATGCTCCTACCACACTTCCTCAGCCAGCAGATCCCAGGACGGGAGGGGCTCGCCCTTGTCCAACACGCGCTCGAACCAGGATCCCGGGGCAGGCACGTTCCTCTGCCAGTGTGTGACCACAAGTCGCCCCAGGAGGTCAAGACTGCGCTCCACTCCGGAGGTTGTCACCTCCAGGCGCTGCCCCTCCTGCAGCGCAGCAAGAGCCATGGCAGCCCCATCCAGGAGCAGACGGTGCTCCCAGGCCCAGCCTGAAGACGTTAGCGAAATAGGTGAGCAAGTAACAAGGAACTCACTTAGAGACGCCATGCGCGTGATCACCACATCGCGGCGCAGCCCCTCCGCCACCTCCTGTCCAGAGGGGACCCCCTCCAGGATCCCCACTCCCTGCCCCAGCCCTGCCCGCAATGCCTCCAACTGCACCTCCACCTCCCCCCGAGCGATCCGGGCCTCCTCCAGCTGCTGAAGCACCTCCCGACCCACCTCTAGCTCTCTCCGCACATCAGCCTCCCCCCTACCCTCCTTGGACTCCCCTGGACGCTTCTGAAAAGCCTCCACGTCTGCCTCCAGGGGCCGCCCGACAACGGCAAGAACACCGCAAGAGAAAGACGTGGGGGGGAGACCAGGGGCGGGGTCCCAGAGGGCAGACACGCCCTCTTGGAGGGCCCCGGGGAGGGGCTAGGCGATGCCCGCCATTTCCCCTTATCAGGGCGCCCCTCACATCCCTCCTGCCCCGGGGCGCCGGACCAGGTCACCCGGCGCATGATCAAAACCATGGGCCAGCCCCGGCCGCCCACCCGGACAACCCCCCGCCCTTCCGCCCCACCTCCAGGGGCTTCCCCCGGCGCCTCCTCCTGAACCTCCACCACTCCCACAACCCAATCTCTCTCCTCCACCCCCATCCTCCGGGTAATCCCTCCCAACGGCCAACCCTGCTCCCACAAAATGCAATATGCCCTCCAAAAGGCCAAAATGGAGCATCACTCGTGATTGAGGTGACAGGCCTTGCACACGGAAGTGTTGCGCCAGGACGAGGCAGACGGGGCCTCGAACGAACATGTCACCGAGCAACGCGCGCAGTGAAGACACTAGGCACTCAGGATTAGCCGCGGGACCAGAGGTACAAAGCTACTTACCAGCCCATTGCTGATACATTAGGCATGAGGAGGCAAGCCCTGGGGCCTCACCAACGCCCCCTCGAAGGCCTCCTGTGTCACCCTGGGTCTCCGAAACCTCGGAAATGGCCCCCACCGCCATCCCAGAGCGACAAAAATGAGGGGCAACCAGTCTAGGACGAGGAGGGGGAGGGGGACGAGGGGGATGCATGGTCATCCGTGCAAAAGTGGGCGCGGGATGACTGGGACCTGCATCAGGAATAGGCTCCAGGAGCTGGCTGGGACCTGCCTCCGGGGCAGTAATGTTGTGTTGTTCTGAAAAGGGAAGGTCAGTAATGACAAGCAGGCAGCGCAGGAAGCACTCATGTTGTTGCACGAGAGCTGCCACGCGCTCCCGGTCCAGGCGGGCTTGGTACCATGCGTCCCAGGCCTCCCAGGCCATGAGGGGTGTGACCTCGTTAGTTTGGGGGGGTGTCGGGGAATGCGTCGGCGTACGCAACATAGTTGAGTTTGATGGTGAAAATTTTTTTTTCGATACGTGGCAGATCAGGTGCCAGATCCCACAATTGGACGCCGGTCCAAACCACCGGCTACACGCGCCTTGGAGGGTCTCGGCGCTGAGGGGGGGGTGATGTCACGACCTCTCCCCTCCGGACCCACCCCGGAACACCATCCGGAACCCTCCCTCTGACCCCACAGGACACGCCTGCCACACGACCACCGACACCGCCATCACATGCATCAAGGGCCGCCATCAGCCACCATCAGCCCCGATCAACAATCGGATCACATGACTTGCTTCCCATCACGCATTACAGCTCCCTCCACGCCAATTGATCGTGCACCCCACCCGCGCGATCCAAGTGTACAGTCCCTGCCCGCTACTAAATGGCTCCCAGAACCCATCCCAGACACCCCAGGACCCTGAGACCCGGTCCTGTAGTACTTATAGCATAGTTTCCCGTTGTATTCGTTAGTCTTGATATTATACTGCTTTACACTGCTTTAACTTGGTTACTTGAATTGTTGCGTGCCCTCTACTTGACTGATACGCATTGACTGGCATGCTTGACTGGCACGCTTGGATAATCGCGTGCTCTAAGATTGGTACGCACTTCGTGACTTTAACTTACTGACTTGGTCTCGTCTTAGAACCTCCGGTTCACAACTCGACCCCCACCCTACCCTCAGCTACCCAAAACCCAAATCCCCTGGACCAAGTTCCCTCTCCCGGGATTGCCCCCATCCGCATCTTGAACCCCGGAGTCCTAGCCCCGGAGTTCCAGACACCCGAGTATCCGTAGGTCAAGTCTGCATTGTAAGGGCGATTGCTATCCCGGAAAGCCCCCCGACTCAGCGGAACCTGACAGATTTTAAGTACCTTCCATCCTTCATGCCAATGTCATCTTTCAAAAGATATGAAACATTGGGACAGTTTTTTGAGCCACTGTACACTTAGCGTTCAAATCACACTAGCTTTCTTTGACTTCGTCACTAAGTCAGGCGCTAGCCTTGTCTATCTTGTCTTCATCATTTACGGTGCCACCTACAGGCACAATACACCGCGCTACTCGTCTTTTCTTCAATATCTTTGTCTAAACTACGACGCTTACCGTCTGCCAGGTAGCCCTCAAAGCGCTATAATCTAGCGCATCGTTTTACCACCTCCACTCAAGCACACCGGGACCCTGTCAGGACTCCTCACAACTACGCATGCCAAGCACTGGAGATGGCGTTGTACTGTGTATACGTCCAGCACACCCAACCACAGTTGGCATCATCAGCGGGCACAGTGCACACACTGGCCAACATCAGCAACATCCCAGAAGTATAAGATCACTTACTGGGCTATTACTGACACACCACCCATAGGTAGGCAGTCCCTGAGGCCTCTCCAGGGCCTGCTCAAACATCTCTTGCATCACATCTACCCACAGAATGTGCAAATTTTCTGCGACCACTGAGATGGTTCCCAGGGCCATCTCAGATCAATGGAAGTAGGGAGCAGTAAGGTGAGGATGAAGAGGACAGATGGTTATTTGTGCAAGGGTAGGTGTGGGACCCACCTTAGAGATGGACTTGGAGGCTGGCCTAGGAAGGCTGCTTAGGCCTTCCTTGAGAACAGATTCCAGGAGATAACTAGGGCCTGCCTTTGAGGCAGGAGTGTTGTGTTGTTCTGAAAAAAAGAAGTCAATCATGCCAAGCAAAACAGTGCAGGTACACTTACATTATTGGGTGAGCACCTCCACATGCTTACAGTTGAGCCAGTGCTGGTATCTTGCATCTCGGTGATGGGCTTCTACTCAGACTGAGTGCGTCAAGAGACATTATAGATTGGCCGACACTTGACATACAGGAGACTCTAGCAACCAGATTGGATACAAAATAGCTCTGGCTAGGCATTTTATTGCAGATCTTACCCATTTATCTTAATCACTACTTATCAGTCCTTCAGCACACTTTATTCACTGACTTCAAGAATTTGAGAGGCTCAGGACTTATAGTACTAGCACAATGACAGGAAGTGGACTCTGACCAAACTCTGATCACTTTTGAAAGGGGTTAACTCTAGGTGCTGTCAATCATTGAGACATCTCAATCAGAAGTCTAAAGAATCAATGACAACAAGACAGGATACACTCAGACCTGACATTCAAATCTATCAGAAGATGGTACAATGTTTAGTGCCAGAATTAGCACTCATGGTGTCTTCATCATTGCTTGCCTGTGCTGACCACAACCTTCCTCCCTTTGTCACATTCTGCAGGGAGCAAAGCTGCTCATGTCAACATCTTTTCATTTACAAACAGATGGACAGACAGAATATGCAAATAGAAATATAATATTGTGCAGATACTTTGAGCCTTTGTGTGTCCTGACCAGAAGGACTGGGTTGATAGATTTGTAGGAAGTATAAACAATGTCATATAATGTTTATACTAATTTGACATGTTCAACTTTAATTAATCACCTTCTTGACACTCTACCACAATCAATCTATTTCTGCTGCCAATCACTTTTCTGTTGCTTCTCTCCTCAATGAGGGGTATTCTCAGCATCAAATCCAGGCAAAAACTGGCCTGGAAAAGGGCACCATGGGGAGGATCAGCAAAGAACAGGAGAGCAACAAAGAGAATCATCCTAGAAGTTGTCCTTCTAAGCTTTAAACATGTGACAGACAGTCTATTATTCATAAAATTACTACTGGGAAGCTGGATAATGCTGTTCAAGCCACACAGTTCATTAATTCTGTCATCTCCAATTCTGTTAATCCTCAGACAGTCAGAAATGCATTGAAAAAAGCAGGTTTTTGCTCAGCAACAAAAAAGAAAGTTCTGCCTAAGGCTGCTTATCATGCAAACTAGTTCAAGTTTGCTTAGTATTATGAAAACTGGACAGTGGAGAATTAGAAAAGGGTTTTATGAAGTGATGAAACAAAGATTAATCAGATTAAATAATCAGATAATAAGATATATATGTGGAAAATTCTAGGAGAACTACTATCTAACTGTACCACCACATCAACTATCAAGCATGGACGAGGAAACAGTTTAATAGTATAGGGCTGCATAGGTTGGAATAGAGTGGAGAAGCTTATAGAAGTTCAGGAAAAGATAGATGCTGCCTAGCATTGTGAGATTTTGGATGAAGAAATGGTGGAAAGCTTTGAGAAGTTGGAAAAGAAAGAGGAAGAACAATATTTTCAGCAAGACAACAATCCAAAACACGTCTCAATAGGCAACAACCTGGTTTGCTGATGACAACATCATTGTAATATCCTGGCTTGCCCAATCCCCTGACTTCATTCCCATTGAACATCTCTGGGTTTACACCAAGTGCAAACTTTTGGAGTATGAAGTACCCTCTAAAATAGTAGACAAGTTGTGGGAGAGAGTAGTCAAGAAGTAGAATAAAATACCACCAGAGGTATGCCAAAGCCTCATAGAGAGCATGCCTAAAAGGATCAAAGCAGTTATAAAGGCAAATAGAGGCCATACCAAGTACTAGATATAAAAATTAGAGTAAATTAGAATGGGTTAAAAAACTGCCCCAATGATTGAATATTTTATTTGATTTATTAATCAGTTCAAATCACATGATCTATACATCATTATAAAGCCAGGATACAGTTCTATATCACATGATTTCTTTTGATTTTTGCTCAGATAATTGTTGCATGCTATATGAATCTTTCTAAAAAGGCCAAATATTGGAGCAGTTTTTTAAGCCAGTGTATCCTTCTATTGTTGACATGTCATCCAAAACCCTAAAAAGTACTGCAGAAGCAGACTTCCTGAAGAAACAATGTGACTTAGAGATTCAGAAAGGATACTTTTTCTGCTTCTTTGGTGCTGTGCCTGTATTCATTGATGACAAGTTCCTTGATTTACACAGTACTGAAACCATATTAGACTGACTACAGATCAGTAAAGGACCTTATTGCAGGAACTTATTTCTTAAATTTGATGGTATCTTACTAATACATTGCAGGATTTCTCTTTGACAACTTGAATTATTTACGAAAGACTTTTCTAAACATCATAGACCATTTTATCTGACCATTAACTTTGTAGAAGTCAGATGTAGTCAAAGCTTATCAGCTGATCCCCATGCATAGACTATAGCAGCTAAAGCAGATTGTGACAATTGATGTCCAGCATGACATTGATTATTGCAATTGCTTTAGAGGGAGCATTCCTGTACTGTTAGAGTGCTGTCAGCAGTTTGGTGATATGGGCAGCTCAAAACATCAGAAAGGTATGCTATCCTTTTGTGTTCAATAACAATAGCTTTAGAATCAATAATGCTGATAACCTATCTTACTACATGTCTTACAGCAAGCACCTACCAACAAATTAATACAAGCTACTTTGTTTGTGGGACAAGCTAAAGATATCATATAAGAAGAAAAAGCAAGTGTTTGGTGCACTCCTTACTATCATTAGCATTGAAGTAGATTCAAATAATATGACTATGATCTTGCCTATTGATGCCAAGGCCCAACATATGTGCAAAATGAAGTGATTTATAGAGTCATCTTGGAGAAGGTTAAAATACTTCATCAAATGAGAGTGGCAGAGATTAGCAGGATGAGTAAACTGAGATTTAAATATCTTTCCACTCCTAGCCCTGTGCCTCTTCAACATCTCTACAAGGCTAAACATGGTTGGAGACTTTCCCCATGCATGCATTTGATTTAACAAGACAATTAAATCTGACCTGTTGTGGAGTATTTTCTACATAAGAATCTTCAATAGAGTTAGAATCCTAAAATTTACAGTCTAGAATGAGGATGCTAATTATATAATAAAATTTGATGTCTGTCTTATAGGTCTGGGTTATTTCCAGAAAATATACCAGACAGCTACTGTTTTTTTTTGAGGCCCTAACAGTAACCTCTGCTTTCTCAGGAGTAGTTCCCAATGCAATGCACCTGTTAAAAATTATCATTTTTATAGATAACACTAACTCTGTAGCTATATTCAATAGTGTTGAAGCATGACTCCATTGATGCAAGGCCAGCTTTTTTTTATTCTAACTTCTTATTTCTATGTTAGTATGCACCACTGCATATATATTTTATGTTTTTATTTATTTAGCATGTTTTTGATCAAACTTTATTTTATTTTATACAAAACATACCAGTACCTATAATACATTCTTAGTTGTTTACACACAGTTGTGTCTGACACTAAGGGTGTGTAGCTTATCTTCTTGATGCCAACATACTGGTACTTACTTATCACTGTAGCTAAATACTTTGTATTCTTTTACAGGTTAATAGAGTTGTTTATACACAATCATATCTGACATTAAGGCTAAATACTTTGTATTTTTCTACAAATAGCCTGCATGCTCTACTCAGGTACAACATGTTGCTGAAGCATACTGTAAAATATATACTTGAAGGGCAGCATGACCTAAAGATATAGTACATACTGAAAGCAGACAATTAAATAAAAGATTTAATTTCTTGGCAACACTTCAATAGAGCTCACAGATTATTTTCGTTGCTTATTGTGGAATCTTTCTTATCCTCTTGAGAAGTGCTGGAGGCAAAGAGCATCTGATGTTCTCACCAGTTAGTGCTAGACAACTTGTCAGAGTTGCCTATTAATATGAGAGACTTGTTCAAGAACAGTCTCTAGCACTAAGAATGCATATAGATTCCAGCACTTACCTAACTTACTAATCTGCTTTCAATTTCTATTTAAACTTTGTTTGACTTCATAACTTTGACATTCAACATATGTAAGATACACTATCATTCTACATAGTTTATATATGCTATCACATTGAGCCAGGATCTGTTAAAGCATATCTTGCAGGAATCTGCAAACAATTAAAAATCTACTATTCAAATATTAAAGAGATTCAAAACTCTGGTCTTGTAAAGAACATGCTAGCAGGCTGCTTACAAATGAAATCATCTCCAATTAAAAGAAAGCTGCTCCTTTCTCAGGACCACTTTTTGCAAGTCATATACATGGCCACAGATTCATCAGACCATAACACTCTTCTCTTTATTACTCTTGTACTCACTGGCTTTTATGGCCTTCTGCACCTCAGCAAACTATGTTTGCCCAACAGCAAGGCATTAAGAAACAACAGAAAAATCACTAAATTTCTGTTTGTTAAAGTTTTTGCTAATTGCTATGAATTTCTGTTCTGCTTTCAAAAATTGAATACTTACAGTGGCTCAAAAAACTGTCCCAATGTTTCATACTTTTTGAAAGATGACATTGGCATGAAGGATGGGAAGTACATAAAATCCTAATTAAATCATGTAAAATACTATGGCATCGTAGCTACAAATTGAATCTAAGTTTATGTAATCGAGATCAAAACTGATGGAGCAATAGCCATTTTAAAATATTCACTCATTGGGACAGTTTTTTGAGCATCTCTAATTTTAGTATCTAGTACTTTGTATGTCCTCTATTTGCTTTGATAACTGCTTGAATCCTTCTAGGCATGCTTTCTATTAGTCTTTGGCATACCTCTGGTGGTATTTCATCCCACTCCTTTGCAACCCTCTCCCATAATTCATGCACACCATAAGGAGGTGTTTCATACTGCCTAAGTTGCTCTTTGAGGTACTCCTAGAGATGTTCAATAGGGTTGAGATCAGGGGATTGGGCTGGCCACCAAAGGACATTAAAGTTGCTGTCCTCAAACCACTTGTCAGCCCTCTTGGAGTTGTGTTTGGAGTTATTGTCCTGTTGAAAGTAGTGGGCACCCTCCTCCATCTCCAACTTTTCAAAATTCTCCTTTGCTCCATCATCTAAAATTTCAGAGCACTGCTCTGCATTCATGATCCCCACCACCTCTACAAGCTTTTCTACCTCATTCCAACTCATACAGCCCCATACCATGAGATTATTCCCTCCTCCATGCTTCACAGTAGGTGTAGTTGTTCGGTCTGAAATGTCTTCTTCTTGTAGCTTCCACACATACTGCTTCCCATCTGACCCAATCCTGTTAATCTTTGTCTCATCTGTCCACAACACCCTTTTCCAGTCCTCTATAGTCCAGTTCTGATGCTTCTGAGCCTATTTAAGCTGTAGTTGTCAATGTTTAGCTTTGAGCATAGGAACTTTTCTCTTGGTAGCAGACCAATACCCCTCCTCCTTCAACACATTCCAGACAGTCTTGGAAGAGACAGGGTTGAAAATGATGTTGTTGATAAAATTAGTGGCCTGGACAGCTGTATCAAGTCTTCCAGTTGAGATTTGTCGAATAATAGCCTGTTTATCACATGGAGTAAGCTTAGCAGGACGGCCTCCAGGATGGTTTTCCTTGTCCATCTCCAACTCTCTACTAGTCCTCCCAGTAGTAGACTTCCCTAAACCAGTTTGAGCCCCAATCTGACCAGAGAATACCCTTAAGCAAGAAGAGAAGCAACAGTAGAGTATTGTGCAGAAGGAATAGGTTTCATGATAGTGGTTGAAGGTCAAGATGTGGTTCAACCAGCTTGAACTACTCCCAAATATATCTAAACATGGTCACATGACTTTGTTTATATTCCCACATGCAACTTACTCTTTATTTCTGAGTAAAATAGGGATAAACCTGAAAAATTAGAGATGCTCAAAAAACTGTCCCAATGAGTGAATATTTTAAAATGGCTATTGCTCCATTGGTTTTGATCTTGATTACATAAACCTAGATTCATTTTGTAGCTACGATGCCATAGTATTTTACATGATTTAATCAGGATTTTACATACTTCCCATCCTTCATGCCAATGTCATCTTTCAAAAAGTATGAAACATTGGGACAGTTTTTTGAGCCACTGTATTTTACTTCCCATCCTTCATGCCAATGTCATCTTTCAAAAAGTATGAAACATTGGGACAGTTTTTTGAGCCACTGTATTTTCAAAGTCACAAATTTATTATTTTTAAATCTGACCATCAAACAGATTCCTTCAAGTTTTTTGTTATGTACCTTTACACGAGAGCTGCCAAATTCTCTTTATAGCATAAATGCTAGTTGCTAAGCAGTAGGGAGCATCTGATATGAACTTTCTTCATTAACAGGCTACAGCACTTCTTTCCAATACCTATTGTAGACCAGTCCATGCAAGCAGGAGGAACAACTTACTTAGCAGAATCTGGCATTACACCACATTTTATACAGGCAGGCTATGGTGCTTCTTCTTGACAATCATTGCAGGCCAGTCCATGCAAGCAGGAGGAACAACTTACCTAGCAGAATCTGGCATTGCACCACATCTTATACAGGCTGCAGGCCACTGGTCCTCAAAGGCTTTTTAGTGACACATTAGGAAGAACCTGATTTTGATTCACACTATGGCTTCCTGTTGAACAAATTCTTGATGCTGTTACATTACCTTTTTTTTTTTAAAAAAAAAAGAAACTCATTATTGAAAAAATGTTAATTATTGAAAAAAATCTCTTTCCTATTCTCCTTTGTGCCTTTATCTAATTGTTCTACTCAAATTAATACAACATTGGTGAACAGGCAGCAAAAAACAACTTGTATTAATTGTACAAATACTTATACATGTGTTGTAGTTGAGACAGGCATTGTAGCCCTCTCAACAGTGCTCTTACTTGGTAAAGCTATCAACTTAAGTGAGGTCATTGCAGGCCTCAAATCTGCAATAATGGACAACATATGCAAAACATAAAAATAAAATTCTCATTTTTTTCTTTTTTTCTGTTTGCACAACATTGCCACCAATGTCATGCAACTGAGCTATAGCTGGTATATCTTGAGCCTAATTACTAGTTACATTGAGAACCTGTCATACACCTCAATTAAGGGACTCAGATTGCCTTGGATGCTCAGAATCTTTTTGTCAAAATCTCAAAAATTCCATTTGGCTGAGCCTCAAATCCACAATATTATGGGTAGAAATATGCAAGAGAATAAGTCCTCAGATGTCTCGACAAGTGATGTGAAGACAGCTTTATTAACCTGTAGAATTACGCAAGAGAATAAGTCTCAGGTATAAGTAAGTAACTGTAAGTAAAGATAAGCTTATGGAGCAACGCACTCTCAGATGTCTCGACAAGTGATGTGAAGACAGCTGAGGGGTGAGTTTTGATATGATGAGATATACGTAAAAAGAAAATAAAGTTTGACGGATAAAGAATAACAAATATACCCAGTAGTGGCGGCGGTGGTGATAGGCTTCTACTTGGACTGAGCGCATCAAGGGATACACTACAGGTCTATGGACACAGGCTATACTCGAGACCCTAGCGATCCTCTTGGACATAGGAAACCACGGTTCTTAGCGCTCAATTATAGGTGCTGGTTATCAGTCTGAACTACCATGACCAGGCCTTCAGCATATACCATTTATTGACCTTGGAGGATTAGGAGACCAAGGACTCAGGGCGCTAGCACAATGGCGGGGACATGACTTTGACCAAACCCTGATTAGTTCCATAAAAGGGTTAGCATTAGGTGCTGCCATTGGACGAGGCACTTTAATCAGAAGTCTAAAGAATCAGCAGCAACGGAACAGAATATACTCTAGCCCGACATTCTATTCATCAAAAATTGATACTAGATTTAGTGCCAGCAGCAGAACTCACAGCGTCTGTCGAGGATTTTCTGACCATACCCTGCCAAGGCCTGGCCAATCGGAATTACACTAAAAAGTGAGCAGACTCCTACAAAAGTTTAAGTCAAGTTTGGAGTCGCTGTGGCCAATGAGCTATAATGCCATTGGTTGCCGTTGCCCTATGTGTACCGGTCGCTGTTGACAGGTCGCCATTAGCTACAACTACAAAGAGAGGCGCTAATTGGTAGCGCCGCTAATGGACTCATTTTAAAAATATAATAGCGCATAGTATAAAAAATAACTACTTTGGATGTACATAGCAACAAATCGTAACCTCTTGAGCACCCAAGTTACCCTTAGTGTTCAAATCGCGCTAGCTGGCTCAAACTTTGTCACTAAGTTGGGCGCTAGCCTCATTTATTCTGTCTTCGTCATTTCTGGTGCCACCTATGGGCACACTATGCTGCGCTACTCGCTTTTTCTTCTATATCTTTGTGTAAACTACGACGCTTACCGTTTGCCAGGTAGTGCACAAGGCGCTATCATCTAGCGCGTCATTTCATCACCTTTGCTCAAGCACACTGGGACTCTGTCGGGACTCCTCATAACTATGCATGCCAAGCGCTGGAGACAGCGTTGTATTGCGTATACATCCAGCGCACCCAACTACAGTTGGCATCATCAGCGGCAGTGCGAAATACAAATAAGGAAACATACAACAAAAAATGAAACTGTCGATTGGCAATGTCTAGTTCCAACATCACAGACAAAGTTTGCATGATCAGAGGCCTCAAATCTACAAAGTTGGGACTGAGATTTGGTCAAAATTTCCCCTCAAATCGGCTATTTCACGGAAAAGGTTTCTCAGGAGCTTCCCAGATCCTCTACACATTGAAAGGAGTGATCTATTACTACAGTAACAGTCACTTTTCTAGTTGATTCACATCATAGCTTAACAAGGTGTATGGTATTATGTTGGTGACTAGATAGAGAATGATAAATAAAAATGGTACATTACATACCACTGTCTGTCATCATGTGGAACAAGAGGCAATTCTGACCATCTATGTTAGAGCAGATTTAATCATAAGCAATGGTTACCATTGACAGAGACCTTACTGACAATCTCAATCTCAGTTTAATACGAAGCTGCCAGTGTCGGTAGGAAAGGAGAAACTTGAAGAGGAGAAAAAGAGAGGAGGAAACTTAATGAAGGTGTGCTAAGTGATGTGGAAAAGAAACAATTTGATTTCTTGAGTCCGGTACTGTTCTCCATGATTGGTTTCTCCCTTGTAAGAGAGAGAAAGGCCAAAGATCAAGCCATAGATGAGAAGTCCCGCAGTGCTGGAGGCTCAAAAGGGGCTAGATGAGGGTAGGCCAAGTGAAGGAGAGAGGAGAGGTGGAGCATCTGGACAGGATCATTTTCAATATAAAGTTTATAAGAATCACTCTGCCAGCGGCCGAGGAGCTGGATCTTGTAGTCAGAGTATCCAGCCACTGCTGCTGCTGAGGCTGCGCCACGGCAGAAGCTGTGGCCAGCATAGGGGCCTGGATCAATGCCTGCCAGGGCCAGAGCGTCGCAGACTGTTTTGACAAAAAGGATGTATGAGAGGGCCGCTCCATCTGGCTGCTCAAAGAGCGGTGTGCTGTCGACGCGAGGGAGCTCTATGTACATCCTTTTGAGGGCAGCGACTGGGCAGGAGGGACGGCCAGGTGCCGTGGCGGCCATGACCATGACGCCTTTCCTGAATGGGTTGGTTTTGGAGGCTGGGAGGGTGAGCTGGACGTGAGTGGCGTTGGCGAAGTCAGGCAAGAACTAGATGGAACCACGGGAAAGGTTAAGGCTTGCATTGTACTTGCCATTCTTGCTGACCATGAACTCCCCGCTCCGCAAGAGCCCGGAGTAGGTGAGGCAGCATGCTGCATAGACTGAGGTGTGGCCTGGCGTGGTGCCCAGCTGAAGCTGTGCAAGCAATGTGTTGAGTATTGGGAGTGTGACTGGCTGGACCAGGCATCGTTCGTGCTCACCATGGAAGTGTTTGATGCCGCGAAGCAAGCACTGGACCATGGGAGATTTGAGGGCTGTGAAGGATTGGTCTGTGTCGACATGGAGGGAACATACTGATGCCAAGTAGGCCTTAATCATCTTGGGCTGAACTTGGGGGCCGAGACTCGCAACCCAGGACAGGACTGCGTGTTGTGAGGCCGGGAAAATGGAACTGTCCGGGTTATAGAGGCCATTGAGTTGGACATGGAGGATAAATTGGCGCTGTCCTGTGGCGTAGGTGCACCACGTGCTGGCCGCAAGCCCATGCCAAAGATAAAAAGCAATGGTCTTGGGGTGCTGAGGGTTGTGGTCGTACCACCAAGCCAGAGGTGCTTCAAGGTGGGTGCCTGGTTGAGCCAAGGAGCAATGGAGAACATGCGAGTGTAAGCAAAGCGGGAAGCTGCGTCAGCAATCAAATTAACAGCAGAGGGGAGCCACTCAGAAGAAAAAGAAAAATTGAGATGACAGGCCAGGGCTATCATATCCTTTATGAGACGCATGGTTCCTTGAGATCGTATGGAGGTGTTGGGTATAGCGTTGAAGACGGCCTCGTTGTCAACGTGAAACACGACGTGGCAGCCTCAAAACTGTTCCCCCCAGCAGAGTATGGCCTGCACAACGGCCAGCATCTCCTTCACCTGGATGTGCGCTTTGCGCAGGCAGCGAGGGCAGCGAGCTGAGAACCACTCTACGCCAAAGTGTCCCCCCAACCCTTTCGACCCACTGGTGTCAGTGAATACATTGAGGCGGCGGCAGTCTGGCGAGATGAAGCGGATGCCATTCTATAGCGGCGTGACCGTGCACCACCAATCGATGTCGTGGCATGCTGGGCCAGGAATGTGGTGTCTGGTGAATGGGCCGGAGAGAAACAATGCAGAGAAGTCGTACAGACTCCGGATGAAAGCGCGCGACATGGGGATGACTTGTGAGGTAAACTGTAAGTAGCCTGTTAGTTTGTCGAGGTCGTGCTTAGTGCAGGTTCTGTGCTTGCGCCATGCTGCTGTGAGCTCCCGTAAGAAGTCGAGCTTGTCAGCTGGGAGTCGAACTTCCATGGCGCACAAATCAAGTTCCAGGCCCAGGAACTCGACCGTGGTATTCGGGCTGAAAGCGGAGGCCGAGCTGGGTGCCGAGGTCAAGGGTCCACAAGAGGGAACATTGGACGAGGAAGGCAGGGATGCGGGGAGGGAAGATGCTGAGGAAGTCATTGAGGTAGTGACGAATACACGCAGGAATATTGCGCTGAAGGATCCAGTGCAGAGCCTCAGCAAATAGATTGAATATATATGGCGCCAAGCGTGCACTGAATGCAAGGATGAGGTTGTGGTAGAATTTGCCTGCCCATTCAAAGCCCAGGAGCGGCCAGTCGTCCTGGCAAACAGGAATGTGGCGGAATGCAGATTCCAGATCCAGTTTAAGCATCAAGGAGCCCAGTCCTGACACAACGAGGTCAAGTATAGCACGATCAATCATGTTGTAGACGATCAAGGCCTCGGAGTCTGCAATCCCGTCATTGACTGAGCTCCCCTCTGGCCACGAGCGGTGGTGTATGCAGCAAATTTTGTTCGAGCATTTGCATATGACGGCCCCGATAGGCAATGCATGGTAGTTGAGGAAGGGAGGGCAGGAAAAGGAGCCCAGGGTGCGCCCAGCGGCAACCTGCTTGGCAATGTCGCACGATAGCGCTGAAACGGTTGCAGGGTTTGCAAGTGCGGACTTAAGGTTGTGGCAGGATTGACTTAACGTACGGTCCCCTGCAAAGCCGATGTCGGCACCAATGTGTATTATTTGATTAATTGTACGTACTAGAGAGATGTCTGGATACTTGCGTAGGTAGTATGACCAAGCCTGCACATCTAGAGAGGAGTCGACGTGCGCCAGGTGTGAGATGTCATGCAGAGAGGCATTGGCGTGAGGGTCCATGTTAGGACGTAAGGGAGGGAGGGGAAGGTTATTGACGAGAGGAACCAGTGGAGAAAAACCGAAAGACGGAGACGTGCCCAAGAGTTGGCCTGGGCGAGGCGGAGGGGCATTGGGACGGCTGCTCACCCAGCCCACTGGCTAATTCTTGTGCTGGTGCTTGCTGTGGTCTGGCTTGCCACAAGTGGCACAAGTGTGCGGTCGGCCCCAAGGACATGGGTTGGTCAGACATCTCCCGTCGTTGAACTTTCTGCCCAGCTAGTTTGGGCTGCTGGTGCTTTTTGAAGCTTTTGACCTGGATGGCGCTGCCTTGCGGTGTGCATAGATGTGCTCGGAAAGGAGGTCATTGTCCCACCAGTCCCATTGGGAGTAGTCACCTGCGGCCATCTCTGTGCGGCAACGGTTGAAGAATATGGCATGATAATCATATACCGCTGCCCATTCGTACTCGGCCATGAGTTTCACAAGGTGGGTGGTGTACCATGAAAATTCACCACTTTTGTTCAGTCACCAAAACCCGCTACTACAGTAGCTGGAATATCCGCACTAGCTCGCTAATGCTAACAAGATGTCTCAAAAATGTGTGGTGTCTCTCGAATCCCGCTTCACTGTGCCCTGTCAAATATTGCGTCCTCAGGTCTTTGAGGAAGAGATGGCAAGTCCGGATAGATATTGTCCGACTTCTCTGCTTATGAGGATCTATACAGCTATTAAAACTCGAGTGTGCATGGGGACGGAGGTATGGAACTTTAGACTCAAGCTCGGAGGCCAACACAATATATCGTGGGTGATTCTGAATCATTAACAAGTCATGATGCATTCTCAATACTCTTTAGTAACGCCGGAACTTCGCCGTATGTTTGAGTCGGGTCTCTGGGCTTTACTTCCAATGGATGAAAATTTGCTTGATTCTATCATTAACTTGGATTTTACTCTTGAAGAGCCGATCGAGGTGCGTATTCCTAACATTATCAATGTCCCGACACAAAATGAGTTCCGCTAGACTCTATACATGGACAAAGACTTGTTTGAATACACCTTTGTTCCTCTGCCTGGCATGGAGGGCACTATCGCTCGCCTCGACGGTAGTGACGGCCTGCCACACGAGCACTTGTTCCCTTATACAACTTTGCCAGTTCTACGCCTACACGTACACCCACACTATGTTATGGTCGACCTGTATCAGAAGATTATGAAACATGAGCACTTCATACGCCGAATAGATAAAGACAAGGGATACAGACCATATTATTTGAAATACTTCGAATCTGATCTTTCATGTCGATGCGCCTACCGGATGTGGGAGCGATGGGATGTCCCTCCAGACTTCATTCTGAATCCAAGCTCTAATGCTCAGACATTATCGAGCGGTGAACAACTAAAACTTCGTCCGGGAGCTTTTGCTTGGGACGTTGATGAAGTTGGGTTAGGACCTGCAGATTCCGCCACGTACATACTCGACCGTGAGGATGGAGAGGACAGCTCTGATGACCAAGACGAATACATTGTGGACGAAGCAGACTCTGTATTCCAGGCGCGGATGCGCCGCTGGGTTTCTGAAATCCAGCCTGGTCTGATTCCCCTAGAGCTCCAGGCAAATAAAGTGGACGCCATAGAAGTAGATGTAGCGGAGGTATCAGAGGATCAGCCAGACATGGACACAGGATCATCGACAAGGGTCATCGATTCATCACCCAGCGCCCACAAATGTAACAGCGGGCGGAAGCGCATTCCTCAAAGGCGTCGACCTTCTCGGGATAAGTTTAATGGGCAGTCGCGACGACGAAGGCGCGGTGTTTAAAGCTTGTAGCAGGTTGAGCTTGAGAATAGGTTACGAAAACGCTACCGGATATTCTGGCCTTTTTGTGTCCTGCGGAGATACCGCAACCCTGACGATGGATCTTATCCGACGATTGGTTATCGAGCTTGTTATCTCAGAACATTTGGCTTTGAATTTCTGGAAACATTCTGAGCCAGTCTATTTCCATCTGTACGCTCATTCCTTGTACTCACGACGAGGGTTTCCCTGACACATTATATTTCTGACAGTACATATATTTGCAATGGTGTCTACGTTGTGCCTTCTGGCCCTTGTTGCCCCACAGCAGAAAGCAATAGAAGTCATGTTCTCTTAGGTATACAAACACGCACTGACACGTGAAGTACAATCTGATAATAATCGATTTTCTAAGTCAACTCTTGAACCTGGACCTTCAACGCATTATCCACGTCGTTCAGCTATGGGACCTAAGGTAGTCGACTGTTCGGACTATCTAGTCAGTCGGCAGATGCAGTCACTGCAAGTGCGACGACTGTTTCCACGTTCTTACTTATCGCTTTCCTGGTAAAAAAACGTTCAGTCAGAATATTTCTGACGAGGAAAATGTATCGAAGAAGGACAATTTAGTTCATCTCGTCACACCTAAAAAAGTGAATCATGATGGCAAAATCCATGTCAACCTCAACAGAAGAAAGCTATGGTAGATGCGCTACATGCAGCAGCACCCGAATTTGGATTTGTGGACCCAAATCGTGGGTTTTGTCTCGTGTCTCTAATGACCGATTTCTCTACTCTTCAGACGTGTCACGTAATTACCAAAGGCATTGTTGGTAACGACGACGATAAAGTGAGCATGGCCCATGCTTTCAGAGCTGCATTTCCTGTTTTTTTGATACGACGATATCTAGATGACACACTTAGAATACGCCTGGGATTGGAGTACGATGAATTGAACTTTGTCCCCAATTCTACTGTTTTCACGTCACCCCAACGGCCCTGGGCAAAATATGTTATCTTACCTATACATATGTACATACATCATCTTAACCAACAGACAAAACTACAGGGCAGCCACCATTATCAAAATCCAAACCGTCATAAGAATAAAGTTCAACATAAATCACCATCCACGATCAATCAAAAGACGAAAACCTGCGCAGGCTTCCGAAAAACTCGAGCTATAGAAAAAGGTGTATATGTAAACATTTCACCAGAAAATCGAGTAATTGCAAAGAAAGGAAAGAAAAAAATGGGACCAGGGACAATGAACCGCAGGGGTTGTTGTATATATACAACAACGAACCAACTGGGACAACTTAGATAAATTGATTGATTGATTGATGGTGAAGAGTCGGAGGGGTGCAGGGCAAGAGTAGAGTGGCAAGGCAAGGCAAGGTGAGGCAGGGGAAAGCGGGACAAGCGTCAAGTCAAGCGGTTCAACGTTCAACGTTCAACCATCACTCAAAGAAGCACTCTGCTCAAGCCGCCCGCCCAACACCTCCATCATACACATCCTGATACGCATCCTCCTCCTCATAACCACCTCAGGCTCTCCGTGTTCATGCTCATCACCAACGCCCGCCATACCTGCCTTGCCGTAGTACCCATCATGTGACTCTGCATCTGCTTCCGCTTGCCAAACGTAAACTCATGCCCGAGACTCACGCGGGTTCTCAGCTTCCGCCCTTTTTTCCTTTGTCAACGGCGTCGCGGACGGCGTACGTGTAGAGAGAGCATCGCGTCCAGGGACATTGTCTGTCCCTGTCCCCCTTGCTCCTTCTGGTGCGTGAACGCAGAGAGCGTAAATGCAGAGGCGCCCGATGTAGGCGTGTGTGAAGAGATGAGCGAGGCGCGCGCAAGTGGTGAAACCTGTGGGAGGTAGTCGTCTGGCTGTTATGTTTGTTAGGCGCATCACTGTGTGCGTCAAGTCAGATAAAGATAAAAGGGCATGGTAGTACTACTTACAGCAGGTCTGACTTGGTCGTACTCTTTGTTCTTTTCGGGCAACAGGGCTCAGTAGTCCGTGCATCCTCGCATGCATGTCCTCCAGTGTAAACGTGAGCAGTACAGTGATCTGTCGTCGGGACATGGACTGCGCGTGCTGGCCGCGGCGGACACGGGTACCCTCGCTGTCCTCAGTCGGCAGTTTGTAGGCTTGGGAGAAGCGTTAGAATTTGACAGAGGCAAGTAGGCGTTGGAAGCATGTGCACGCGAAGACGGCACAATGACTAACTGGATTTCCACCTATGGTTGGCTGGCCGGTAACAGACGTTGAGGCTTCAACGTTCTATTAGTATGCAGAGTGCAACGCTTCCCTTGTCGGCCACCTGCGAGATTGCACGTCCCTATGCTACGACGTGCTCTCGTAACCATCATACATAGTACCACGGAAAAGTCTGCGAAGCAGTTGATCATCGATCATCTTCCAACAAGCGGGCCGTTACTCCGATGTCGGAGTCATACCGAATCGCTGTCACTGACTCGAAACCTCCTGCGCAGCATTTGGTGCCTGGTTACCGTTCAAGCCAACGAGCGCATCCATTTATTCCAGGTTCGAGTGAGCATGAGGACACGAAGACGAAAGGTTCGGGCCATCTGTTTCCATGTGAAGCATTTCTATGCGAGTTGGATGATTCCGGTTCTCGGATATTGAGGGCAGGTGATATCATCGCCTATTGCCTATTGCTGCAGAACCCAACGAGGGATGTGGGTGTCCGCACAGCCTTGTTTCGGCTTTCTGTGTATAAAATGACAGGATACTGTCCGGACAAATATATCAACGCTCAGCACCCGATCTGCCCTCCAGATGACCAAAAAGCCCACTGTATTAGGAGAGCATCCACCCGTCGCATGTGTTGTCGACATATCAGACTCAGTTGTCGCGAGAGACTATCCGGGTGCTTTCATAAAGGTTATCGACAACGTTTTCACACTCGAAGAATGCGCTGCTCTTATATCTCGTGCGGAAGCCTCAGAGGAATGGCGAACAGCAATGATACAGACAATTCGTGGGGAGCGCGTCAACGAGGAGGTTAGGAACAACGATAGGATACTACTTTTCGACGACAACCTCGCAAAAGAACTCACCCAGAGACTGCTCCCCCATGTTCAAGAAGTAACTGAAATTGCACCTGGCTCAAAATGGGAACGCATCGTTGGTGTTCCAGGTTTTGTCACAGAGACATGGAAACTTCTTGGGTATGCAAACACATCATCTCGTTACTCCGTCAGAAAGTCGCAGAATCTCACATTCGAACAGAGTGAACGAAAGGCTTAGCTTCCTTCGTTATGGCCCAGGTCATTATTTTAAGCCGCATTACGATGGCCTGCTCCAATTGCCAGATAAACGACGGTCCTGGGTGACAGTCCAGATCTATCTTAATGACGATGGTTTGTCTGGAGGTGCGACTCGGATGTTTGGAAAGGCGGGCGAGGATGGTGATTTCTTCGATGTCGTACCAAAGGCTGGGAGGGTTTTGATCTTCGAACAAAAGCCTTTTGTTCACAGCGGAGAAGAAGTTGTTCAAGGTATAAAATACACCATGAGGAGTGACTTCTTGTTCAAGAGTGTACAACCATCCGGGTTTATGCAATTCTTTCAGTGATTGTGGATCGATTTACCTTACTTACCATGTCTCAGGTTCTAAAAGGAGTAATTTGGATGATGTTATGATAAGTTATCCCATATGCACATCCCTATATCTAATTAGACACAATTGAGAGACAGCAGATTGACATCGCTTACCTTTGGCTTATTGTGACTGTGGCAATGTGGGTACCATGGAGCCCTGTACTCGGCGCGTGGCGTCGCATAAGAGGTCATGTGTAACAACTTCATTCATTTAAACATTCAGTAATGACTGGGAATGATTATATTTGCATCGTGCTCAGCAGAACAAAATCAAAGACACAACAAGTAAAGTCTTCAATAAATGTAATCCTCTCCACCTTGTGAAGGAAACAATTTGCGATGGTCTCTTGTGCATGATTGTGCTGTCATTGATGAGAGCAGTCAGAGATTATATTGAAGTCGACAGTCGACGTTGTGAGCTATCCATCACAAAAATGTGTTAGGTATTTGGTTATATCCCGTCTACTGAACTTGAAAAAATCGCGGCCTGCCGGCTCTGGCTCTGTTACCAGGCCCTTTACTCTTGAAGCCGGGCATGGCACATCACTATTCAAGAAGCATTAGACAACCACTATCACACATTAAGTTCTGACCGATGCATTTCAGATCCATTTGACAGACTGTTGAGCTTCTGAGGCTCGAGTGAGCTCTTTGGTACGTTGTGAAAAGGTGAGATGGCCGAGCGGTCTAAGGCGCCAGACTAAGGTTCCTTCCGAAAGGAGGATCTGTATCTGGTCTCTTCGGGGGCGGGAGTTCGAATCTCCCTCTCATCACTAACTTCGGGATCGCAAAAATTCCCCTTTTTGGGATAAGGAAGGTTGGGGTTGTTTTACTGCAAGCGGAAGTGGTAGCGAACGGCGGATGGAGTGGCTGCAGGAACCATGCAGATCCAAGGCGGTAAACACGGGGGTTGCCCTATATGTATCGTAGAAAGAAAGGAATAAAGAGGAATAAACACAAATAAATTGACCCGTGTTGCCACGGTGATGTGATTTGTCGTCGATTCCAACAAAAGGCCCATCAGAAAATGTGGGCACAGCTGATGTATGGGCACAATTAGAGCCTTCGATCAATAGCTGGGACTAGGTCTATTACTTCAGAACATTTTCAATTGCCACAACAATCACGAAATCACAAGAAAATAATTGGGACAGTTGCCACAGCAAGGCTCGTGTCCAACCACTTGGGTGACAAGAACAAACGCAAAGCTTCTTTATAATCTGACTAGACGCCATGACTTGACTTCTTACAACCATGCATTTTTGTCTAACTTGCCCCGAGATTTTACGCGAAATATTTTCGTATATTTCAGCAGACCAGGATCTTCGTTCACTCAGCTGTATCGCGAGGTCTTGTAGGACATTTTCAAGTCAGCCTTTTCTCTTGTCATAATGGAAACCGTCTCGTAGAACACGAGTTTACTGATTTTCGTCTCTCGTGGTGAACCTCTAGACATCGCGCTCCGTCTTCTGTGGAAGTCCCCACCAGACATTGGGGTACTCATCCGGGTCTTGCCTGGAGACCTTTGGGTCGAGACAAAAGCCAAGTCCTATAGAAAGTTGGTTAGTACTTCTTGATTCTCCGGCCCAACCCTAAAGTTGAAAAAACCTTTCTTTTTTTTAAAAAAAAAAAAAACAAAGATTTTCACAAGGGATTTGGTTGACAGCGACTACGAACGATTTGGATACTACGCGTCTATGATCAGTATCATGCGTCTAAGCGAATTCGTTCAGTCATCAACAAAGCAATTAGCACCTGTTCCCATTCACTCTGGCGTTTTTGCTGCCCTTCACGAGTATAGTCATAGAAAAGGCGCAAAATGTCTACTTCCAAACTTGCGCGAGGCGACATTGGTTCTCCGCTTGTTGGACAATTGCTTCATGAGTTCTTCAGCGTCATTCCTGGACTGTTGGTTTACTCAAGGCCCCGGGTCGTACTTGAACTGTTGGTTTCCTCAAGGACTCAGGTCACTCACACTTGAAGACAAAAAACTTCGATCCAAGCTTATTATGTATAGATGGAAAATTACTGTCCCATTTCTTGTTAGTAATTGCTCCAACATTGTCACTCTTAATACTGGTGAATTTGACTTTTTGGAGCACACTGAGAACTTCGACCTCTTCCTGGGACTGAACAAACTCGAAAATGTCCGTGGTTCCATAAGTTCCATTCACAAAGAGAAAATACGCCTTCTTGGATCGCTTCCATCGCTCAAGTCCATCGAGGGCTTGATTTTAAGTCAGAAAACTGACATAACTTCCTTCGCGACTGCGGATGGCCTCTTTCAAAGCATGCAAGACCTGCAGTTGCATGCCCCGGATTGGGACACAGTGGCTGCCTTGTTCTGGACCATGAATTGTCGCTTCAAGGCATTGGATATCCAACTAGAGTCCTTAGGTGATGTTGAGTCAACATCACCTAACGACTCTGAGGACCTCCCCACTTCACACGGCTTCCAGAATCTCACGTCTGCTATCGCGTCCAATACGTTTCTCAGGGAGAGTTTGAAGAGTATTACTCTCACTGACAAGCGTGGATACGAGCTATATGCCCAGTTACCATCTTCCACTTTCCAGCCGTTTCTGTCGCTCTGGGCACTGCAGCATGTCGTTCTCAGGATGGGAGATTTGGAGCGTCTTAACGATGCATGGCTTGCAGAAGCTGCGCTCGCATGGCCGGATTTAAGAACTCTCATCATCGACACAGTCGACCATTGTTTCTCGCTCAAGGGGCTCATCCCCCTGTTGCGAAAATGTCGCAAGGTCACGACTCTTGAGATTCATCCCAGTGACAAATCTCCCTGCTGATGGAAGCGCATCGAACACAAATATCACAGGCATTTTCTCCCTACACAAATTTGGGGCTGACGATATGGATCCAGAGCCGCTTTTTAGGTGTCTTATAGCGATGTTTCCCAATGTAACGGGAGTCGAAAGAGCTGATGGCACGTTTAGTATGGATGTTGACTGCAGTGATGAACTTGAAGAGAAGTGGGCGTTACTTGGGCAGATGTTCACAGAGACAGGTTCGGTTATTAAGGGCTGAAATACGACTCTGCCATCATCGATAGAAGGAAAGCTTTGCGCTGGGTATCCGTGGATTCGTGACTTAATTTAATTTTTTTTCTCTAGTTTAACGCTACCCGAATGAAATCCGGACTGTGGTTCTTCAGCAGTCAGAAGCCCGGGAATTTGCTAACCTTTTGTCGATTTATCTCGCATTTGCAGTAAGATAATCTACTATAAAGCCCCAGGGGCCATTTAAACTAGACACATACAATTTTGAAATATTACAATTGCTAAAATACAACTTAAAGTTAATTTGTTTCTGTGAAGTCTAACCCCTGGAAGGTGAACAGTTCATCCTGTAGACTCCACTCATCATGTACAGACTTTGTACCCAAGGGTGCCCCAAATACTGGGGGAAGGTGAACAGTTCATCCTGTAGACTCCACTCATCATGTACAGACTTTGTACCCAAGGGTGCCCCAAATACTGGGCTAGCAGGCCTTGGCCATGGTGTCCTCATGGGCTCCCTTGTGGTTTCCTTGCCAGATGTTCTGGATAATGTTGACCTCATCCCCCTGGATGGAAACTCTCTTGAGTGCTTGGATAATAAACAACTCTGGATGCAAGAGTGATGTTGTCATTGTTCTCCACTCCAGAGCCATGGTCAGTGCATTGAGAGAGGGCCTTTCAGCTATCTTTACCGGCTATTATACCATGTCCTCAAATTTTGCTTCTTTTTGGCTATCTCTATCAGCTATTATGTCCATCCTCAACATTATATTGAAAAATCATACTTGTGTTTCCTTTACATCCACATATATGTAGTTTTCTTGCATTGAGCATGTTATTGTTTCTTTCTTTTAGGGATTATATTTGCTCATATATATACATATTTATTATTATTTTTTTGTTTATTTGTTTATTTTTTATGATGTATGTAATTTTTCTGTTTTCTGATGGATGTGTCTAGTCATATGATGATTTCTTTATTTGTAGACTTGTGAGTTATATAAGCTGCTGCTCTGTAAGCTGCCACTTTGGCTGCAATTATTTCTTTGTGATATTAGAGTCAAAGTTGTCGTGGGCAAATACAGTTTATTTAGTAATATATTGATGCAGTACTACTTTAAAAGTGACTAAAATAAAAAGAATCAGTAGACAAGGAAGAAACAAAATACGAGTCCAGTCGTGTGATTGTCAAAGATTGATAAGGATGTTCTTGACAAAGTGACAAAGTGAATGTGATCAAGTGTTGTGTTGTCTTTATAGACATCAATTAAAGGCTTTTTGATTGATTTAATCCATTGGTTGCCATTGTCCAGTGCATTTATCTTTATTCTGTTCTGACACTTGTCTGAAATGTCTCTCAGCTTCCTCTTTAGTTTGTTCTTGGTTTCTTCATTGGATACTAGGTTCTGTGGAGTATTTGTTAGTGTGTTTACTGTGTTGCTTTGTCAATCTTTTATGAAGCTAGACCACTGCTCAATAAGAGTCATAAATGTTAATATGAGAAGCATCTTGAGTTTTTCATCTGCCAGATTAACAACTTGAAAAGATAGCTGGACAGATATGAGGTCTCCTACTCAGAATCTTTCAGGCTTGTAATGTTTATATCTTAAGTTTCCTTCAGTTTTGTTTGTTGCTCTATTGTTCCTTTCATTTACCTTTGCCTTTAAAAATTGGACCACATTGTCTTCAATAATCATGAAACTTTTCTGCATTATTTTCTCTGTGAGCTTGTACAGATCTAGTTCTCTGTCTTTGAGAATGTGCTGTTTGTTCTTCTTCACATTGCATGTTGGTGTAAATATTCTGTTTACAATGTCTAGTGATCTTTCTTGCTATTCAAAGAATGTGTTGTGCCAGCATTCAAGTCAGCCTTCTGTGGACTCAAGTTTGAAGTACTTGCTAATCTCTGTTGCTCTTGTCATTGCATTGTTGAAATGTTTTATTCCTAGGCCATCCAGCTTCACATATTGCTTCATGTATTTCAGTCATCTGTAGTTGCTGCTTTATATGATTAGACTCTGTTATATTAGACGTCATTGAACATACCTCATGTGCGTTTCTCTTTTCAGTGACAGGAGATCCTTTTTGCTGATAGCTCCATATATTGTGAAAACTAACTCCTTGTCTGATATCTTGCTGTCTTTGTGGATGTACACTAGTTGCCATGGTTGAGGTTTGTTTACTTCTTTTGTCTTAATGGCATTTGTCCATCCTGATTCCTGTTGTGTCTTCTATATTGATAGCCAATATATAATGTGCAATTTGATTACTTACATATGAAATGCTGGTCAACATGACTTTATTTTCTTCTCTCCTTTGTGTATGGCTTTTTTAATTGCAGTTTCTTGGTTGTATAATGAGTCTACTGATGTTGAGGTGTCTGTAAACATTTTTTACTTGCTGCCTCTGCTATGTTAACTTTTTTAAGATTGACTCTTGTAAGGGCAACCTCTAGAAGCTATGGCTCAGTCACACAGTTAGCAGAGGGAGATCCAAAGTGTATTAGAGTACATACTAATAATATCATAATAACTACTCACCTGGCAGAGGGAGATCTAAAGAGAACAAGTCTAAGGATTTTCTATGCTAGGTTGAATGCTTCTGGGGCCTCTGAAGTGTGGAAAACAACTGTACAGGACAACAAAACCTTAAAAACTTAAAAATTGCAAAATAAGTGCACAAATAAGACAGGAAAACTCCAGACTTTGAAGGTCAGAAAGGCAAACACCAGAGCACCTCAAGAGCTGAGAATAATACTAATACAGTGGCTCAAAAAACTGTCCCAATGTTTCATACTTTTTGAAAGATGACATTGGCATGAAGGATGGGGAATACCTAAAATCCTGATTAAATCATGTAAAATACCATGACATTGGAGCTACAAAACAAACCTAACCTTATGTAATTGAGAACAGAACAGATGGAGCAATAGCCATTTTAAAATATTCACTCATTGGGACAGTTTTTTGAGCATCTCTAATTTTTCAGGTTTATCTCTATTTTACTCAGAAATAAAGAGTAAGTTGCATACGGGAATATAGACAAAGTCATGTGACCATGTTTAGATATATTTTGGAGTAGTTCAAGCTAGTTGAACCACATCTTGACCTTCAACCACTATCATGAAACCTATTCCTCCTGCACAACACTCTACTATTGCTTCTCCTCTTGCTCAAGGGTATATTCTCTGCATCAGATTGGGGCTCAAACTGGTCTAGAGAGGTCTACTATTGGGAGAATTGATAAAGAGTTGGAGATGGACAAGGAAAACCATCCTGGAGGCCATCCTGCTAAGCTTACTCCTCATGATAAACAGGCTATTGTTCGACAAATCTCAACTGGGAGACTTGATACAGCTGTCCAGGCCACCAATTTTATCAACAGCATCATTTCCAATCCTGTCTCTCTCCAGACTGTCCATAATGTGTTGAAGGAGGAGGGGTATCGGTCTGCTACCAAGAGACAAGTTCCTATGCTTAAAGCTAGACATCAACAACTATGGCTTAAATGGGCTCAGGAGCATCAGAACTGGACTATAGAGGACTGGAAAAGGGTGTTGTGGACAGATGAGACAAAGATTAACAGAATTAGGTCAGATGGGAAGCAGTATGTGTGGAAGCTACGAGGAGAAGGCATTTCAGAAACAACTACACCTACTGTGAAGCATGAAGGAGGGAATAATCTCATGGTATGGGGCTGTATGGGTTGGAATGGGGTAGGAAAGCTTGTGGAGGTGGTGGAAATCATGGATGCAGAGCAGTACTGTGAAATTTTGGATGATGGAGCAAAGGAGAGCTTTGAGAAGTTGGAGATGGAGGAGGGTGCCCACTACTTTCAACAGGACAATGACCCCAAACACAACTCCAAGAGGGCTGACAAGTGGTTTGAGGACAACAACTTTGATGTCCTTTGGTGGCCAGCCCAATCCTCTGATCTCAACCTTATTGAACATCTCTGGGAGTACCTCAAGGAGCAACTTAGGCAGTATGAAACACCTCCTCATGGTGTGCATGAATTATGGGAGAGAGTTGCAAAGGAGTGGGATGAAATACCACCAGAGGTATGCCAAAGACTGATAGAAAGCATGCCTAGAAGGATTCAAGCGGTTATCAAGGCAAATGGAGGACATACAAAGTACTAGATACTAAAATTAGAGATGCTCAAAAAACTGTCCCAATGAGTGAATATTTTAAAATGGCTATTGCTCCATCAGTTTTAATTCCAAAATTAGAGATGCTCAAAAAACTGTCCCAATGAGTGAATATTTTAAAATGGCTATTGCTCCATCAGTTTTAATTCCAATTACATAAGTCCAGGTTCATTTTGTAGCTACAATGCCATAGTATTTTATAAGATTTAATCAGGATTTTAGGTACTTCCCATCTTCCATGCCAATGTCATCTTTCAAAAAGTATAAAACATTGGGACAGTTTTTTGAGCCACTGTAGACTGCTGAAACCCTTGCCAGTCAGACAATGCACATTGTCAAACTCCTGGAATTGGAAGAGTTTGATGCCATTCTCATTGTTGTGTGCAGACTGACCAAGCAGGCCATTTTCCTACCCTGCTGCACTGCAGACACTGCCCCAGACTTTGCCTGGCTATTTTTTGAGCATGTCTTTGCCAAACATGGACTCCTGGATGACATAGTCTTCAATCATGGCCCGCTCTTTGTGTCCAAATTCTGGACCTCCCTGTGTAAGGCCCTTGAAATGAAAACTAACCTCTCTACCACCTACCACTCAAAAACCAATGGCCCAACCTAAAGAGTCAACAAATCTCTTGAGTATATGACACTTGGAAACTATGCCGCAACCTTGTGGAAGCTCTTGACAAACTCTGGAATTTTGAACAGCAGCATCTGGGAAATACCTCCCCCAGGCACAGGACTCACAGATGGCAGTAGTGGGCGTAATCCTGCCTCTGGGCTCAATAGAGATTCAACTCCCACATATATTTCTTATTTTTCTTATTTTCATGCTTTATGCTCTTCTAATACTTCTAAATTCCCAGAGTTGTCTTCTCTATGATAGTGCCCAGGAAAATCCATGTTAGAGACACACTTCTGGTTCATAATTTGTTTCTCTTATGCTATGTAATTAGACTCCCAGACCCAAGAAAACAAGTATGTACATTTTTCTATACTACACTTTACTACAATATATGGCACTACAAGGGTGTCAAGAAAAGACAAGAAAATTTGGCTATTGTGGAGCCACCAGACCCTTCTCATTTTCTCCTTCCCCCTTCCACTCTCCTGGTCCTGCCAGCCAATCCTGGGGCCCCTCCTTTACCTCTCCCAGGGCATGCTCCTGTGACACCTCCACCAGTTGATTTCAGAATGGGAGTGACTTACCCTCATCCAAGACCCTCTCAAACCACATCTCTGGGGCAGTGACATTTCTCTGTCAATGTGC
This sequence comes from Macrolepiota albuminosa, assembly GCA_027475525.1. NCBI lineage: Eukaryota > Fungi > Basidiomycota > Agaricomycetes > Agaricales > Agaricaceae > Macrolepiota > Macrolepiota albuminosa. Next base: position 212,492 of record JAMWFC010000011.1, read on the forward strand.
TACCACCACCCTTCCCAGCAAATCCAGGCCCCGCTCTACTCTAGATGTCATCAGCTTAGGCCACTGCCCCTCCTGCAGCGATGTGAGCGCTGTGGCCACCCTGTCCAGGAGCAGTCAATGCTCCTGGGCCCAACCTGGAGATGTTAGCACAGGTACACCTGGAGAATGGGAGCACTCACTCAGGGAAGCTATATGGGCAATCACCACATCAACTCCTGACTCAGGGGGGCCTGCTCTGGGCACTCCATTTCCTGCTTCAATCAGGCCTGCAGTGTGTCCTGCTTGGCCTTTAACTCCCCTCAGGCACCCACACCACCTCCAAATCTTGAAGTGCCACCTCCTGATCCTTCTTCACCCACCTCCAGGCTGCCGCTGATAGGCTTCTACTCGGACTGAGCACATCAAGGGGCACACTACAGGCCTACAGACACAGGTCATACTCAAGACCCTAGCAATCCTCTTGAACACAGGAAACCACGGACCTTAGCGCTCAATTATAGGCGCTGGTTATCAGTCTAAACTACCACTACTAAGCCTTCAGCATATACCATTTATTGACCTTGGAGGATTTGGAGACCAAGGACTCAGGGCACTAGCACGATGGCAGGGACACAACTTTGACCAAACCCCAATCAGTTCCATAAAGGGGTTAGCATTAGGCGCTGCCATTGGACGAGGCACTTTAATCAGAAGTCTAAAGAATCAACAATCAGTTCCATAAAGGGGTTAGCATTAGGCGCTGCCATTGGACGAGGCACTTTAATCAGAAGTCTAAAGAATCAGCAGCGACGGAACAGGATATACTCTAGCCTGACATTCTATTCATCAAAAATTGATACCAGAATTAGCGCCGGCAGCAGAACTCACAGCGTCTGTCGAGGATTTTCCAACCATACCCCGCCAAGGCCTGGCCAATCGGAATTACACTAAAAAGTGAGCAGACTCCTACAAAGTTTAAGTCAGTTTAGAGTCGCCGTGGCCAATGGGCTATAACGCCGTTGGTCGCCATTGCCCTATGTGTACCGGTCACTGTTGACAGGTCGCCATTAGCTACAACCACGAGGAGAGGCGCTAATTGGTAGCGCTGCTAATGGTCTCATTTTAAAAATATAGTAGTGCATAGTATAAAAGATAGCTACTCTGGATGTACATAGCAATGAATCGTAACTTCTTGAGCACTCAAGTTACCCTTAGCGTTCAAATCACGCTAGCTTGCTCGAACTTTGTCACTAAGTTGGGTGCTAGCCTCATTTATCTCGTCTTCGTCGTTTACAGTACCACCTATGGGCACACTACGCTGCGCTACTCACCTTTTCCTCTATATCTTTGTGTAAACTATAACGCTTACCATTTGCCAGGTAGCATGCAAAGCGCTATCATCTAGCACGTCGTTTTATCACCTTTGCTCAAGCACACCAGGACTCTGTCAGAACTCCTCATAACTACGCATGCCAAGCGCTGGAGATGGCATTGTACTGCGTATACGTCCAGCGCACCCAACTACAGTTGGCATCATCACCGCCTCCTGTCTCACCCCCTTCTTGCTACATGCCAATAATGTCTGGACCCCCTGGAGGTGCCCTGCCATCACCTGGTGTTGATCTGCAATCTCCCTCTGCTCCTGCTCAGCCTACTCCAGGTGCTCCTGGAGAGCCCCCACATCAACACCCAGCAGCTGCCCCAACAAGGGGGAAAAAACCACTGGGGACAAGCACAGGAAAGAGGCCAGAGATGGGGTTTCTTGGAGTGGAAAGGGATTCCTGGGGTAAGAGACTTAGTTTGGAGATTGGGAGAAGTCAAAAGGGTAATGGAGTTAGGGTCAAGTCGAGAACTGGGGGTTCTAGGATGAGACCAGGATTAGTAACTTTAAGTTGCAGAGTGCATACCAATCTCAAGAGCACATGTAAAAGTCAAGCGTGCCAGTCAAAGCATGCCAGCCAAAGCATGCTAGTCAGTGCATACCAGTCAATCAAAAGGCACACAAACAAATCAGTGTAATATCAAGATTAAGGTACTACAAGTAGGTAGCTACTCTTTAAGTACATGCAGGGGTCACTCTGGGTTTCTGAGGAGTTCTGAGATGTCTGGGGCAGTTCTGAGAGTTAATGGGCAGCAGTGGAAGGAGGGGGATTGTATACTGGGAATTGCACATGCAGAGCGTGCAATCAATTGGTGTGGAGAGAAGGCTGTGATGACATACACACACACACACAAAGAGGTAAGAACAAGAAGGGGTATACAAAAACCTAAATCCACATAAAAACCTACGTGGCGTGGTACACAATAATCTCGCTTTTTTTCTCCACCAAACAAAAAACAAAACAAAAAAAGTCATAAGAAAAGGGAAACAAGAGACGAGGAACCGGGGGGGGGTGGTATATGTGGGTAGATACACGAATAACGAAGGGAGTTGTACATCGTCGAGGGGCGACAACATTGATATATAGATAGATATATAAATAGTATGTTTGTGCGTTAGCCTGAGGAGTCATAGAAGCAAAGGGGGGCGGGAGGGGTAAATGAAAAGCAAGGGAGGCCCAACGGTCAACGTTGACCATCGATTCAAAAACGACACCTCGCCTCGCTCAAGCAGCCCGACCAACACCTCCATACGCACTCCCATACACGTCCTCTTTCTCATTGCCATACTTCACTTCCTCACCTCCCACGCCAGCACCGACGTTGCGCACACCAACGCCCGCCATGCCCGCCATACCCGCCTCCGACAACGAGGACATATGCGTAGGCGTAGGCGTAGACATGCCCATCATAGGGCTCTGCGCCCTCTCACGTTTCCCAAACGTGAACCCGCGCCCAAGGCTCGCGCGTATACTCAATTTACGCCCTTTCACCTTGGGCGATGCCGTCGGCGGCGGAGGCGTGCGTACCGCGTACGCGCGGAGCATGGCGTCAGGGGACATCGCTTGTCCCTCCTGCTGGTGTGTATACACAGACATACCCGACGTAGGTGTGTGTGACGAGATGGGCGAGGCGTGTGCAGGTGGTGGTGCCTGCGGGAGGAGGTAGTCGTCTGCTATGTTCGAGGATAAACGCATCACTGCGTGCGGTGTCAGCGGGAGGCCATAGAAGAGAAACGAAACGCAAAGACGTACTACTAAGAGCAGGCATGACCTCGTCGTACTCTTCGTTCTTTTCAGGCGCGGGGCTCAGCCGTCCATGCATCCTCGCGCGTATATCCTCCGGCGTCAACGTGAGCGGGCCACTAGTCTGGCGTGGGGACATAGGCTGCACGTGCATACCACGACGTGGACTCGCCTCGACCTCGCTCTCGACCTCGGAATCAGGGTAGACAGAGGGCACGCCCGAGACGACGTCTTTGCGCGGGGGGACGGGGGGCACGTACGCGCTGCCGCGGGCGGGGGGGCCGCGGGTGCGTCGGCTGTCGGTGGATGGGCGGCCCAGGGTGTCTGCGAAAGACACGCGGGACACACGGGAGGCGCGCTCGGCGGCGATGGCGGCTGCTGCGCCGGGGTTGCGGAGGCCAACGCCGGTGCCGGTGCGTACCTGCTTCATCTGCGGGGGAGCAGCGGCAGCGGCGGCTGGAGCCGGGGCGTCGATGGAGGGACGGATGTGGCCGAATGAGAACGCTGCAGAGTCGCGGGCCTGGGCCATGGACGAGCGGATGGCGGCTTGTGCGCCGGCGGCAGAGATGCTCTTCCAGTCGGTGGAGATGGTGGACATGCGTTTGTCGAGTGCCTGGGAGAAGCGTTTGGATTGGGCAGAGGCGCGGCGGCGTTGGTAGCGCAGGTACGCGAAGACGGCGAGGCCGACGAAGAGCAGCGGGAGCAGCACGGCGGCGGCGGTGGCGCCGGGCGACAGGGACTTGGAGGTGGCGCTGGACACGACGGCGGCCTCGGCTGCGGACGAAGTAGACTCCGCGGCAGTGCCAGTGTAAGTGAAGGTGAAGATGGGGCCGGCAGGGAGAGGAGTCATGGCGGGCGGGATGCCAGCAGGGACAATGACGAGCTGGACTTGGACTTGTGATGTCGAGTTCCACCATGCTGGCTGGACAGTGACAGACTTTTGGGCATCGGCGTTGGGGACGGCAGACCAGACGGTGATTTCGGTGGTATCGCCGTTGTACCCCGGGGCAAGCAGGTGGATGTCGACTTTCTGGGCTTCGAGGCAGCTAGAATCCCATTTAATCTCGAGAGGCTGTTGGGAATCGACGGTCGCGCCATTGGTGGGCGAGTTGTATAGGCCACCAGTGCTGCAGCCTGGGGAAGCAGCGCGGCGGTGTATTTTGGGGTGGGCCTTGTGGGCGTGGAACGGCGCAAAGCCCATTGTAAAGGAGTGGACGGGTTCAACGAGGGGTGAGCGCGGCAAGTTGACGTGGGAATCTACTTTACTGCTGTTTTTCGGCTCAATCCGGTTGCCATGGTTTTCAAGCGCGTTTACTTTTACTAATAATACTATCACACGTTATGGGTTGCAAAACCACAGGGAGTTGCAAAATGTGGTTTTTTAAGAGATCGCAACATCTTTATGTCTGATCCTCTTCGATCTTAATACACCTATATACATATATTTTGGATTTCAAATTTGGTGTGAATTAAGCTTGCTGTTGCATTGCGATTGCTTGATCACTGGGCAAAATTTTGCAGTTCTTAAAAAGACTGTTCTCGGTCTTAATCTCTAGCCTTTATTTTTGCTCAAGCTTCTAGGTACAGACTGAGTATAACATAAAGCAAGCTCTGGCCAAGTTTTTAGGTCCCTCATGCCCTTAGGAGGAATATAGAGGCTGATCTTATGTTTTGCGTGACACTGTGTGATTCCTATTTGATCATGATTTGAAGTCAGCTTTACGTTATCAACAATGAAAAACACGTGACTACTTTAAGAATCGGCGTAAAGGCGACTACCGGAGGTGAGGAGTGTTTTCGGAGGCCTCTGCGTGCCAAGATGTGACCCGTTCGGCGCTACATTTTTCTCATATTCTTTGTTCAACTGCAGAGGGCTGAAAGTAAAGTAGTCCCGTGACAGTCCTCCGAAGCGGAGATACAACCGGCAGTGTGACAAACCGTGACGAAAGTTTTGCAACTCCCTGTTTTTGCGTTCTGGCCATCCGGCTTCCTTCCGAGAGAATTCCAGACCGTGCATCCACAAAGATAAATTTATACGTCTCTAGTTAAGATACTAGCCTACCGATACCTGAAGTCTGATCAGAAAAAGGTGGGCCCGATGTGCCGCAATTGTCGATTTTGCGGAAAGTTTTGCAACACCCAATTGGTGATAGTACAGGAAACAAAATAAACACAACTTACTGACCCTTCAACTGCTTTCCCTCCTCGACTTTCTTCTCATTATGGCTCAACTTTCCCGCAATGACCTTGACCTCTCCCTTGACCTTGTTCATCAACTTTGTCTTTTTCCGTTCCCCACTGCTGCTGCTCGAACGCCCTTCACTCTCAGGCGACCGCCGGCTCGTGTCCCCAGCCACCGCCCTCGCATATGACTCCTGCGACGGTCCTTTGTGTCCTTGCTTTTCCATGAATTTGGGATCAATGGGGTGCAGCGCAGCGGGGTGGTACCCCGGGTCTAAGCGGACATCGGGGTGTGCGGCAGTGCCGCCGAATCCAGCATTTCCAGTGCCCTGGTCACTTTATCGTTAGATGCACTGAAATGAATCGTGTAGACATGCCTTGGCGTGGTGGCTGCCCGCGGCCGCACCTGCGACTCCTGTGTCGAACGCGCCGGGAACGCGCGTATCCGTGTCGTGTTCGTGCTACGAGGATGAATTTCAACAAACCTCTCTTACAGATATATACCACCGACTATACCTCAACGCTCTACAAAACCATCAACCATCACTTCACCTCAACAACTAAAACGCCTTACCTTCTTAAGAGGAGAACCAGACCCTCCATCATCTTCCAATCCATCCATCAGCCCCAAAATCCCAAAAAAAGCAGTACACAACCACTCACACTGCGGATGAATCCTCTCCTCAGGGAGCAACGCCACCCGACTCTCATTCGGTCCACCAGGGAGCGCGCCGACACCGCCCGACTTACCAAGCACCTCATGGTCCGTCTCATGCGACGGCATACCCTCGAGGCGTCGTTCCTCCGGGAGCTTCGCGACGCTCACCTCGGACGTCGTGCCCGGGAGCGAGCCGACGCCGATCGCTGAGCCCCCCGGCGTCTCTTTCGATGGGAGCTCGCTCGTTGGCGCGTTGGTGCCGGCTGAACGACCAGCGAATGTGTTTCTCAGTTCGCAGAAGGGGGAAGGGAGAAAGGAGGGAGAGAGAGGGACTCACGCAGGTACGCACCGACAGACCGCCTGATATAGTTCTTGGCGCTTTGATACATACTAGTCGAAGCCTCCTCTAACCAACCAACCAACCAACCAACCATCAATCCCAATCCCAAGCCTTAAGTCCAAAAGCAAACACGCACCTGATTTCCCAACTGACTCGCGCTTACCATGTTTCTGATGATGATGGTGGGAGTGGGAATGGTGATGAGGGTGTTTATGACTCTTCTTCGCACCCGCACCCTCCTCCAACAGACGTTCATCCGGCAACTTCGCAACGCTCGTCTCAGACCTCCCACCGGGCAAAGACCCCACACCACCCACCGACCCACTCAGGATCTCCTTAGACGGCAACTCGCACGCCGCGCATTCACGTTCGCGTTCCTTCTCTCCCGCACTCGTCGCTATAATTTACATTCATCCACGCATCCAATCGTCAGATATTTCTCATGTGTTCGAAAGACAACGGAAAGGGACTCACGGAGGTACGCAGCGATCGATTCGGGGAGGTACGGTTTGACAGTCTCAGATACGCTCTCGATCGCGCATTCGACGGGGTTCTTGACGCCCCCATGTCCATGTCCATGTCCGTGTCCGTGTCCGTGTCCATGTCCGCGTGCAGATCCTACATTCTTCGAAGCCTCGGCGGGGTGTACGTCTTTGTCTTTACCGGGGTACACCTTGCCCTGCGCCTGCGACTGCGGCTGCGTATACGGGTTGGTATTGACGTCGTGAGTGGGGTCGTCTTTACTCGCAAAGGAGTTTTGGCTGCTTTCTTGGCGAGTTTGGTGCCGCAGCTGGCTGCTTGGGCTCCGGTAATACGCAGGTCGGTCTTTACCAACCCATTCGTTGGAGGGCATGCGCACAGGCGGGAGTGCTGCCATTTCTGTCGTCGTCTGTTGTTAGTCGTGTGTCGTGTGTCGTTGGTCGTGTGTCGTGAATTGAGTAAATGTCGTGAACAAAAAAGAAGTTTAGCGTTAAAGTAGTTATCGTTTGAGTGTTTAGTGGAATTCAAAGGGACCGAAAAGCCACTCGCCACAATAACAACCCTTGGGGTTTATATAACTGTTTCAGAGGTTTCGTTTGTCTCGGAACGTTATGACGTCGGTGGGTTGCCACAAACCGGAGCATGAGGTGTGGTCTTTATAGAGTATATATTCAAAAATAAAATAAAATAAAGGAAACGAAATAAAGAAAATTCGAACAGGAAGGAGCATTGGACGAAGCGTCTATGACAGGTCCACTCCACACTCATCAAAGTCTTCTCTTCCTTTGGGAATGCGTACAAGAGGGTTCCATCTGCATTGAAAAGATCATATATTTCCCCTGAGCTTGTTCACGTATGGTGAGATGGCCGAGCGGTCTAAGGCGCCAGACTAAGGCAGCAGTATGTTGTTGCTCATCTGGTCTCTTCGGGGGCGGGAGTTCGAATCTCCCTCTCATCACTATTACAAGCGTCGCGATGGCCTAACTTTTTTGGAAAGAATAAGGAAGAGTGCGATATGTGTGCGAGGAAACAATGGGAGTGGGTTGGGTAAGGTCATCCGCGTCAGGTATCCATGGGAATAAAGTTTGATTAGCAGTGACGTCAATACGGTAGCGTTAAACTAGAGAAAAAAACTGAAATAATTCACAAACCCATCAATTCCTCGATACCCAGCGCAAAGCTTTCCTTCTATCTAGATGGCAGAGTCGTATTTCAGTCCTCAATAACCGAACCTATCTCTGAACATCTGCCCAAGTATCGTCCACTTCTCTTCAAGTTCATCACTGCAGTCAACATCCATACTAAACGTGCCATCAGCTCTTTCGACTCCCGTTACATTGGGAAACATCGCTATAAGACACCTAAAAAGCGGCTCTGGATCCATCTCGTCAGCCCCAAATTTGTGTAGGGAGAAAATGCCTGTGATATTTGTGTTCGATGCGCTTCCATCAGCAGGGAGAAGTGACAAATCGAAATGGGTAGCTGTGGGATGAATCTCAAGAGTCGTGACCTTGCGACATTTTCGCAACAGGGGGATGAGCCCCTTGAGCGAGAAACAATGGTCGACTGTGTCGATGATGAGAGTTCTTAAATCCGGCCATGCGAGCGCAGCTTCTGCAAGCCATGCATCGTTAAGACGCTCCAAATCTCCCATCCTGAGAACGACATGCTGCAGTGCCCAGAGCGACAAAAACGGCTGGAAAGTGGAAGATGGTAACTGGGCATATAGCTCGTATCCACGCTTGTCAGTGAGAGTAATACTCTTCAAACTCTCCCTGAGAAACGTATTGGACGCGATAGCAGACGTGAGATTCTGGAAGCCGTGTGAAGTGGGGAGGTCCTCAGAGTCGTTAGGTGATGTTGACTCAACATCACCTAAGGACTCTAGTTGGATATCCAATGCCTTGAAGCGACAATTCATGGTCCAGAACAAGGCAGCCACTGTGTCCCAATCCGGGGCATGCAACTGCAGGTCTTGCATGCTTTGAAAGAGGCCATCCGCAGTCGCGAAGGAAGTTATGTCAGTTTTCTGACTTAAAATCAAGCCCTCGATGGACTTGAGCGATGGAAGCGATCCAAGAAGGCGTATTTTCTCTTTGTGAATGGAACTTATGGAACCACGGACATTTTCGAGTTTGTTCAGTCCCAGGAAGAGGTCGAAGTTCTCAGTGTGCTCCAAAAAGTCAAATTCACCAGTATTAAGAGTGACAATGTTGGAGCAATTACTAACAAGAAATGGGACAGTAATTTTCCATCTATACATAATAAGCTTGGATCGAAGTTTTTTGTCTTCAAGTGTGAGTGACCTGAGTCCTTGAGGAAACCAACAGTTCAAGTACGACCCGAGGCCTTGAGTAAACCAACAGTCCAGGTATGACGCTGAAGAACTCATGAAGCAATTGTCCAACAAGCGGAGAACCAATGTCGCCTCGCGCAAGTTTGGAAGTAGACATTTTGCGCCTTTTCTATGACTATACTCGTGAAGGGCAGCAAAAACGCCAGAGTGAATGGGAACAGGTGCTAATTGCTTTGTTGATGACTGAACGAATTCGCTTAGACGCATGATACTGATCATAGACGCGTAGTATCCAAATCGTTCGTAGTCGCTGTCAACCAAATCCCTTGTGAAAATCTTTGTTTTTTTTTTTTTTAAAAAAAAGAAAGGTTTTTTCAACTTTAGGGTTGGGCCGGAGAATCAAGAAGTACTAACCAACTTTCTATAGGACTTGGCTTTTGTCTCGACCCAAAGGTCTCCAGGCAAGACCCGGATGAGTACCCCAATGTCTGGTGGGGACTTCCACAGAAGACGGAGCGCGATGTCTAGAGGTTCACCACGAGAGACGAAAATCAGTAAACTCGTGTTCTACGAGACGGTTTCCATTATGACAAGAGAAAAGGCTGACTTGAAAATGTCCTACAAGACCTCGCGATACAGCTGAGTGAACGAAGATCCTGGTCTGCTGAAATATACGAAAAAATTTCGCGTAAAATCTCGGGGCAAGTTAGACAAAAATGCATGGTTGTAAGAAGTCAAGTCATGGAGTCTAGTCAGATTATAAAGACGCTTTGCGTTTGTTCTTGTCACCCAGTGATCGGACACGAGCCTTGTTTTCTGTGGCAACTGTGGCCATCTCTCTTAATTTTTTTCTTGTGATTTCGTGATTGTTGTTGGCAATTGAAAATGTTCTGAAGTAATAGACCTAGTCCCAGCTATTGATCGAAGGCTCTAATTGTGCCCACACATCAGCTGTACCCACACTGTGCCCACATTTTCTGATGGGCCACTTCTTGGAATCTTTGGACAACAAATCACATCACCGTGGCAACCACGGGTCAATTTATTTGTCTTTATTCCTTTCTTTCTACTGCTCTATGTTAGAACCTTAGACGGTAAGTTCAACCTATAGAATACACGGTTTAAGTATATTCTAAGGTAGCATAAGTATAATATCTTTGGTATACAAGTGTATGTGCTCACCCTCAGTCCGTGTATGTGTAGGTATAGCTGTATATATATTCGGTATTTATGGGTCTATGAGACAAGTCAATGACTACTCATAAACAGGTAATCAGAGGGTGAATATAATATACAGTAATAGAAAGACACTTACATCCTCAGTGTACAGTCTCTGTGATAGCAACTGAGGATGTCATGTCACGATGGTGCCTCTCTAAGTTATAAACACATGACCACACAGTACAACTGACTCAATAGGACATCTGTCTCATAGTATTCATCAATGCAGGGATATAGATTGAATTGACAGTTTATTGGGCCATTTATGGTGACTCTGTACCTCTTTCTGTTATCCAACACTCCTCCTTAACCATAAGTGGCACTCATCCTTGCACAGAATTGTGGTATCAGCTGAGTCCAAGTGATTGGAAAAGTCTTGTAAATCAAGGGATAGATAAGGCCTTGGTAAATAAATCCACTATGTTATCTCAAGTGTTGATGTATTGAACAACAAGTTCTTTTTAGGCTACTAATTTGCATAGAAAATGGTATTTGATATCCATATGTTTCACTCTCAAGTGAAGGAGGGGGTCCTTGGATAAGTTTCTGGCCTCATTGTTATTACACATCACTGTAATGAGATGCTTCAATGTGAAAAGCCAAGCAGACACATCAACCACCCAAGCTCACCACCAAGAGGAGTGAGCATCAAGCAAGCACAGTGGCAAGCAACTAGTGGGCAAGAAGGTATGCTGCCAACAAGGGGCAGAGCCAGAGGGTGAAGACAGACACTGAGGAGCTTACAGTCATGCTAGTGTGTAGGCCCAGAACTTTCATGTCAAGACCCCTGCCATCAACCACTCAATTGTACTCAGACCTTTGGAGAGTGCTGCATCATCAAACACTGGGCTGGCACCATCCTGGCTAGACCTAGCCAATTGGACCCATAACTATTCCTAGCACATATTGGTACCCATCACCCATATTTGGTTTGTTGTATGATTGGCCCCAACACCTGCCATCAACATTTGGTTCCTCATCTGATCAGCTCCAATGCCCACTACTGACTCTCTGCACTCTGCACAATTGGCCCTGGCCTGTTTCCCTACTCAGCATCCCAACCCTCTTTGGACAATGCACCTGTACTACAAGACTGACTCTCTCAGTGTCTTTATGCTCTCTTCCCAACTCTGCTCCACTTTTTTGATTCGTGGACTTAGCCTGGGAATCTCACCACCTCTCCTGTCAAATCCTGGCACTCTGCATGAGTTCCAGAGTACTCCTGTACTTTCCCAGATCTCTGGAACTTGCTTGTCTCCTGTTCTCATAGGCTCAGAGCTGTCTTGTAGACATCAAGTCTGCCTAGTAAGGACTTACTTGCAGTTGAAAGCCCTGTTGTCACAACCCACACCAACCCATGCCCCACCCCAAACCACCAGAACACAGCTCCACCCCAGCCCTGAGACACCCCTGCCAACTTGTTGTCCTTCAACCCTCAGAGGGTGCCAGGCCATCAAACACTAGGCTGGTGCCACCTCAGTGTAAGGGCAACCTCTGGAGGCTGTGGCTTAGTCACACAGCTGGCAGAGGGAGATCCAAAGTGTATTAGAATATATACTGACAATATCATAATAACTACTCACCTGGCAGAGGGAGATCCAAAGAGAACAGGTCTAGAGATTCCCTATGCCAGGTTGGACACTTCTGGGGCCTCTGAAGCATGGGAAACAACTGTACAGTACAACAAAACCTTAAAAACTTGAAAATTTGCCTAAATAAACAACTGTACAAACAAGGCAGGAAAACTCTGGACTTTGGAAGTCAGAAAAGGAAACTCCAGCTTATATAAGGAGTCTGAAAGTGGTGCTGAAGGGCCCACACTTGTCTGAATGGTAGCTAAAGAACCAGAGCACCTCAAGGGCTGAGAATAGTACTAACAGATAGTGTTGAAAGAATAGAAACAGTAAAATGAGAGAATGACAGAAGAAATAAGAGAATGAATGAAAGGAGAGTGAAGAGATAAGAAGTGAAAGAAGGAAGAAATGAGGAGTCCCCTGATACTTAGCTGAGACTAGCCAATCAGACCTGACACTCTCCTGGCACACCCAGCACCCATCACCCACACTCAATCCCTTGCCTGATTGGTTCTGATGCCCACCATCAACATGCAGTTCCTTGCACAATTAGCTCTGAAGCCCACCATTAATTCCCTATACTCCAAACTCCTTTGAACAACATACCACTCAGGATGACTACATGGGGCCTGGTCTCAGACTCCTCCCAGATTACCTGAACCTCACCTGAGATCCCACATGTAACTTGGCCATACATTGATGATGTACCAGTCAGAGGACTACCTCATAGATATGAGTTGTCAGATGGTAGCTGTGAAGTCATACCAGAGAATCCAGGCATTAGGAGATTTGTATGGGAACACCTGCTCAATGTGAACAGAGTGTTACAAAGAATCAAATATGCAGGGGGAACTTTCTCTGGGAAGAAGTCAGTAGTATGTGCAGATGAGATTGTGGTTGTTGGCCATAGATGCTCTTATAAAGGGCAGAAGCCAGAGACCAAGAGATTTGCCATAGTAATGGGCTGGGGTGACTGCAGGGATAAACATGAAGTAAGGTCATTCTTAGGGACCCATGGTACCTTTAGATCCTTTATCAAGGACTATGCCAAGGTAGCAGCACCTATCAATAAGCTTACCCAGAATGATGTACCTTTCACTTGGAGAGAAGAACAGCACTCTGCAATGGCACAAATGAAAAAGTTGCTAGCAGAGAGTGCTCCTTTGAAACCCATTGACTATGAGTCAGGAGGTGCAGTAGTTCTGTCAGTGGATACATCCTGGATGGCAGTGGGTTTTGGAATCTTTCAAGAAGACCCAGACAATCCTAAAGTGTGCACTTGTGCCAAGTTAGGATCTATCACCCTAAATGAGAGAGAAGCTAGGTTTTCTCAACCAAAAAAAGAGCTGTATGGTCTCATGAGATCTTTGCTAGTCAACAAGTATTGGCTAGTTGGTTGTAGAAAACTAGTGATAGAAACAGATGCCAAGTATCTGAAAGGGATGCTAGGAAATCCAGGAGTAGGGCCCAATGCCACTATCATGAGATGGATTGAGAACATCCTACTCTACCACTTTACCTTAAGGCATGTGCCAGGCAAGACCTTCAGTGTGGATGGCTTGTCACAGTGGCCTAAGCAGCCAGGAGATGAAGAGTATCCACCAGTTGATCCTGAGTTAATGGATGAACCCAAGTCAATGAACTATGAGTATCCAGACAAGATCAATGATGTAGCCTGGTTGGGAGGACTGGAAACCTTTTAAACTTGAAGAGTTTGCAGACCAAATTGATATTAGAGGAGGCTATCTAAACATGGTAGCTACTGAGGTATCAGACTTTGAGCAAGAACTTAGTAAAGTCAGGTCCCAGGAGCAGGAGTTTAGAGATGGAATCTTGAGTCAAACACCAGGGACAAGCATGGATCCAGTAGCAGTATTAGCTATGACCATGCCTCTGTTACCAGTAGAAGACCAAGAAGCAGGGGTAGAGGACACACAAACTTACCTAGAACACCAAAAAGGTAGTGAGGGTGGAGACTGGGACAATCTGCTATCCACTGTTCAGAGTTGGTTACAGAACTCAGATACAGAACCCAAGAATCTACAAAGCTGGGACCTAGAGAAGTTTAAGAAGTTTGCTAGGCAATTCTTCTTTGATAAGAAGGGGAGATTGTATAAGTGTTGTCATGAGGAGAAACATAAACTAGTAGTCTAAATTGATAGACAAATGTTCATGCTCAAATCAGCCCATGATGCCTTAGGATATAGGGGAGCCTATGCCACCAGGATGCTTATACAGGAGTGCTTCTGGTGGCCTGGCATATAAGGAGATGTACAGTGGTATGTTGGGACTTGTCACAATTGTCAAATCAGACAAAAGACAGTAGTCAACAGAGAACCAACTGTAACTTATACTCCCTCTATCTTTCAAACAATTCACATTGACACCATGCACATGACACCAGCCTCCAATGGCTGTAAATACATGGTACATGGCAGATGTGCCTTGTCTTCTTGGATGGAAGGTAAACTCCTGAGGAAGGAGAACCATAAGACCATTGAATGGTTGTTTGAGGATGTGATTTGCCACTGGGGCTGCATTGCAGAAATCATCACAGATAATGCTGGACAGTTCAAGCAGGTCACTGCCTGGTTAGATATGAGCCCCTGCCCATCAGATGGACACACATCAAATGAGCCTGATGATGACACCCAAATCAAGCTGGATGCTGTGTGGACTATCACTAGTACAGCTACGGACACACATCAAATGAGCCTGATGATGACACCCAAATCAAGCTGGATGCTGTGTGGACTATCACTAGTACAGCTACTTAGCCGATATAGCTTTGGGCATGCTAAGTGTGTGAGAGAGTCCCAGACAGGTCCCAGAGAACACACGGTAGGCAAGAGGTTGGTGGCAAGGAAAGTGGGTGATTGGAGGCACTTGCGTATGGCTCCAAAATGTGGCTACAGGGCGCTAAAAGTCGCTAAGAGGGAGTGCTAAGAGTGTGGAAAAGTCACTAAGGAAGGCACTAAGAGGTGCAGGAGAGGGTCGCTAAGAGGTGCTAAGTGTTAGCACCTAGAATGTGATAATAAAAGGATGAGATTGCTTAGCAGATCTAAGCACAAAAGCCAAGCCGTAGTTGCAAGGCGCTAGAGAGAGAGAGATAAAAAACTAGAGCAGAGTCCTCTTGCTTGACATGGTCAACAAGAGGTAGTCTGTTGTGTATGGAGACCAAAATGTTGGGATACGATCCCTACTGCCAAATTAATTCCCTGTACTACTAACAGAAAGTAAGTATTTATAGTAAAGAAAGTTAGCCGACGCTAAGAGGTTAAGCACCACTAGAGGGTGGTGAACTGATAAAAATGTAAGTAAATGCGGTGAATTGAATTGTATAGTAAAAAGGTCCATAATAATGCTGTCACGGAAATACTTCATCATTTCCCCTTGTAAGCGCTGCCACTGGCTAAGAGCATTATGCTGGATTGACTGATGCCAAGTGTCTGTGTAAATGTATAGCCTCCGAGTGCAAGTGGCAAGGTGCGGCGAGGTGTCAATAGTGGTGCGAAGAATAAGTGGTGCCATAAAAAGTGGCCTGAGAGTAATTGGAGTCTGTAGCTGCAAGTTATTAGTGTAAAAATATGAGAAAAATAGTGCTGGAAGCGCTAGAGCATGGCGCTTCTGGTGGTACTAGTGGGCCAATATGAGATGTGGGTATTGGTGCTATCAGTAGCCAGCCACAATGCAGGCTCATCACCGACAATGCCCAATCCTGCAGGTTGACCCATGTGAGACAGCCAACAGAAAAGGCAGTTGGCAAAGGTACAAGACCACTGACACATCTGGAGAAGGTGATCCACAAATCTAAGGAAAGTGGACAAAGAGTGAGGGACCAGAGAGCAGAAAAGAAAGGTCAGACAATAGAAACCTCCCATCAGGCACCATGACCAAGGAACAAGCACCCACACCCATGGACACCAACATCAATCATGATCAGATCTTGGCAGCTACAACAATGCACTTCCACAACATTGACCCGCTACCCACCGACCTTGAGGAAGAGCCAAAGATGTGGGAAGAGGCTAAAAAGGGACCAGACACTGCCAAGTGGGAGGAGGGATACCACAAGGAGATGAAGTCCCTGAAAGAGATAGGAGTGTACCAACTCATACTGAGGTGCAACGTACTTCAAGGACAGAAAATTTGAAAGGGGTGCCCCATTTTCAAAATTAAAAGGGATGAACATGGGAGGCTGATAAGATATAAGGTACAACTTGTATTTAAGGGGTACAAACAGATCTACGGAAAGGACTACAATAAGACCACATCTCTGACATCACACATGGAATTGTGGAGGATACTCTTACATATAGCAGCATCAACAGGTTGGGATGCCATGCAGATCAACGTCAAGACAGCCTTCCTATATGGACTACTACCTGATGATGAGGTCTAGTATATAGAGCAACTCAAAGGTTTCAAGAAGCCGGGTAAGGAAGATTGGGTGTGTGAGCTGGTGCGAGGCCTGTATGGAATGAAACAGGCAGGGAGGATCTGGAATCAAACTCTCAACAAGAAGATGTTGAGATGGGATTTTACTAGACTGGCTTGTGAGTCATGCATATACTATAGGAAGTCTACCACAGGGGTTGTGATTGTGGTGGTACATGTTGACAAATTTCTCTCAATCACTAGCTCAAAAGACGAGAACGAGAAGTTTAAGGTGCAAATGCAACAGACCTGGACAATTTCTGATCTAGGGACTTCCCGCCACCTTGTTGGTGTGTCCGTAGAGTGGAATAGAGCAAGGACAGTGACCTTGTCACAGTCAGCCTTCATCACTTGCATTATGCAGTTGTTTAGGCAACAAAATGCCCACTCCCTCTCCTTGCCAATAGAGCTGGTTGCAAAACTCAGACAGCCAAGCCATGAGATGCAGACATGCCAAGAAAAGGCAGACATTGCAAGGCTCCCTTACAGGTTGCTTGTCAGCTGCCTACTATACATAGCTATTGCTACAAGGCCCAACATTGCCTATGCCATACAACAGCTGTCCCAATTCCTTGACAACTATGACAGAACACACTGGAATGTGGCAATACAACTTGTCAGGTACCTCAAAGGCTCAAAGGATCTGAAGCTCCACCTGAGCGGCCCTGATGTAATACTACAAGGCTTCACTGATGCCAACTGGGCAAGTTGCTTGGACATGAGACAAAGTATCAGTGGATACACTTGGTCACTTGGAGCAGGGGTAATCTCGTGGTCAGTTCGCAAACAGAAGACAGTGGCAATGTTGTCTTGCAAAGTGGAGTTCATGGCTGCATACAAGTTGATGCAGGAGTGCATCTGGCTTCGCATGCTGCTAAAAGCAATTGGGTGGAACTTTACAGACAAGCCTACTACCTTATTCTGCAACAGCAAGGCCACCATTTCACTTTCTGAAGACCCCACAGCCCACATATAGGTTAAACACTTTGACATCAAGTATTATTTTATTCATGAATGAGCACAGAATGGCGAAATAGTTATTAAATATGTGAACACCTGAGACAATGTCACCAACATGTTCACCAAAGTGCTACCAAAACCCCTCTTTCTTTGCCTGCGGCAGATGCTCAGTATGGCCTGATGGTCACTACAATCCACATGTGAGGAGGAGTTGACGGAGTCATGTCTGCGGTAAGGAGGAGTGTTGGCATGTCATTGATGTGATGATGTAAAGAGTCAGAGTGATACCATGCACACAATAGTCAGGGACACTGTTTGGCCAACTACTACTTTGTCTGGATATCTACTTATACATGTGCGCAATGCACACACAACCCTAGTCTTGTTTATACATCTCTGAGGGTGCGTCACTCATACTAAACAAAATTTGTGCAAAATGCAACATTCTTGCTTGCTAAATGTGACACTCTCGCTTGCTAAATGCAACATTCTTGCTTGCAAATAATGTAACAATTAATCTGCATCTCTCTTGACACAAAACAAAACTCTTGACATTGCAACATGACCTACCACAGAATTGACAGCTGTAAAGAATGAAACTTCAACCCTTGTTAACAGCAGAAACAGAGGAAAAAGAGCCAGATCTGTCTCATCAGAAAGGGACAGGTATAGCTGCTCCTCCAAAAAGAGGAGAACAAGGGATTGGAAAGACAAGGGGTTTTTTCAATTCTGTGCAGGTGCATTGACCAAATCAAGGACCTTGATCAATGCAGCCTGCATGGTCTGCCTTGGTTGCCACACCCACAATATTTGGAGCTGTGCAGCCCACAAACTCTGGAACAGACAGAGGGCCCATGTTTAACGGAACAAAAACAACAGACTCATCAACCCAGATGAGAAGGAGATCTGTACAGACTGGCAGAAATCCAGAGGTTGCCGAGTCCTATCACACAACCACAAACATGAATGCTCAGGATGTGGCAAGAGATATCACAGAGCTCAGAGATGCCATTTGGCACAATGGGTTTAGGCTTGCCACTCCCTACAATGCCAACGAGTGGCAGAGCTCTCTGGCAAGGGCAGGCATCCTCAATCAATTTCCGGATCTGGTTGAAGACCTTAGAAGAGGATTCAATGCAGGCATCCCAGCAATATCAAAAACCTTCACCCCAGACAACAATCCATCAGTTGAGGATCTCAATGACAAGTTCTGGAAGGTCATTGAAACAGAGTTTGCCAAAGGTTGATACATGGGCCCTTACTCTCATGACCAAGTGGAGAAGATCATCGGACCTAACTAACAAGCCTGGAAAATACAGACTTATTCAAAATCTATCCTTCTCACACAAGAAACAGAGCAAATCTGATAACTCCTCAATCAACAGCGCAATCAATATAGAACAATTCCCATGCACATGGGGAATCTTCAATGCAGTATACCTGCTCATATCAAGACTTCTGCCAGGATCACAAGCAGCAATCTGCGATGTTAAAGAAGCCTACAGATTGGTTCCCATCAAACCCTTACAATGGCCAGGAATGGTGGTCAAATTGCCAGAAAATGATGCATTCGCACTGGACACAATGAATTGTTTTGGTCTGGCATCTGGCTGCAGTATTTATGGCAAAGTGGGGGATGCAGGCACTCAAATCATTAGAGCTAGTGGAATGGGGCCTCTGTCCAAGTGGGTGGACAATCATATGTTTTTCTGGATTAGAAAAGAGTATATCGGAAGTGATAACTCAGCAAGGCAGAAGTGGGAAGAAGAAATTCACAAAGAGGATAGAAAAAAGGACCTGGGCAGTAGGATTTGGTACCAAGGCATGCAGAACTTGGAAGACAAGATTGACAAATATGACAAAGACATGTCAACCAAGATTAAGGACTTGTCATTCTGACTTGGAGCACTCTGAAGCTGACACATTGTTCTCCTATGCAATGCAGGACATTGACAACATCTTAGAGAAGCTCAGGATATTCTGGGAGAGAGAGAAAGACGTACCTTTTAGTGAGGCAGTCACCTATATTGGCTTTACTTGGGACTTGCAGGAGCAAAAAGTCAGTATTAGTATCTGCAGGCCATCGCAGAATAGGACAAGAAGAGGTCACACATCTTGGAGGAAGCACAAAGACTATATGAGAAACTACTGCATGCTTGCCTTGTAGTATCCAGAAGAAGAGTGTTTCTCACCAACCTGAAGGCCTTCATGGGGATTTTTCATGACAGTCCTTTCTAGCTGCATTACCTTCTCAAAAGAACCTCCAAAGATCTATGATGGTGGAACAGGATATTATCTCAACTAGTAGAGAGACCAATTTCTGAAACACACCCAGTCATCAATATCCAAGCATACTCTGACATAAATACTGCCGTCAGAATCAGAATCACCATCGGAGAGAAATGGAGAGTGTGGCAGCTGGTCCCAGTGATAGGCTTCTACTTGGACTGAGCACATCAAGAGACATAAATTGACTGACACTTGACATACTGGAGACTCTAGCAACCAGTTTGAGTACAGAGCAGCCCTAGCTTTGTCGCTCTATTGCAGGACTTATCCATTTACTCTAATCACCAGTTACTAGTCCTTCAGCACACTCCATTCATCTATTTCAAGCTCTATTGCAGGACTTATCCATTTACTCTAATCACCAGTTACTAGTCCTTCAGCACACTCCATTCATCTATTTCAAGGACCAAGGAGGCTCAGAACATATAGCACTAATATGACAATGGGAGGTGGACTCTAACCAAACCCCAATCACTTCCAGAAGGAGTCAGCAGTAGGTGCTGCTATTTGATGAGGCACCTTAATTAGAAGCCTAAAAGAATCAATGACAGCGGCACAGGATATACTTAAACCCAACATCTGGACCTGTCAGGAATTGATACAATGAGTAGCACCGACATTAGCACTCATAGCATCTGTCAAGGAGTTTCCTACCATACCCCAGAACAGCCTGGCCAATTAGAATTATATTAAGAGTGAGCAGACCTGTATAATTCTCAGTCAATTTAGAGTCACCATTGGTTGCCATGGGTCATAATGCCATTGGTTGCCATCATCCATGTGCTACAGGTTGCCATTGACAGGTCACTGTTAGAGAGAACCATAAGGAGAGGCGCTAAGAGGTAGCACCACAGATGGACTTATCTTGGAAAACACAGTAGTGCATAGTATATCAGATAGCTACTTTACATGTACATAACAACAAATTATAACCTCTTGAGCATCCAGTTACACTTAGTGTTCAAATCATGCTAGCTCTGCCTGACTTTGTCACTAAGTTAGGCACTAGCTTTGTCTATCTTGTCTTCAAAATTTATGGTGCCACCTACAGGCACATTACACTATGCTACTTGTCCTTTTTTCTTTATCTTTGCTTAAGCTACAGCACTTACCATTTGCTAGGTAGCACCTGAGGCGCTATCATCTAGCACATCATTCTATCACATCTGCTTGAGCACACTGGGACCCTGTCAGGACTCCTTACAACTATGTAT